>VWYH01008103.1:0-22608 GCA_013399365.1 Pampusana beccarii | reverse complement strand
GGAGTATGTGTCTCTCCCAACTACTCTGTCACCCGGGTAACCATGGAGACCATGACGATCGATTAGGTGCCATCTGATCTCAACCTCATAAAAAAAGCCCACGTGCACCCGCGCGCGCGCACATACGTGCACGCACTCACAAAAAAAAAAAAAAAAAGAAAAAGAAAAAAAAGAAAAAAAAAAGAAAAAAACAGGCAGCAGATGGCAACCAGGCCACTAGACCTGTCTCCAGAGAGAGCAAGCTGGAGAGAGACAGAGACAAAGAAGGAAAAGGTGGAGAGGGGGAAGACAAAGAAGCAAAGAGATCAGGGGAGGGAAAGGAAAGAAGGAGAGATGGGAGCGAGTCCTCAGCTGGTGTGGTTTCTGAGGGACCTGTTTGGGTGGAGCAGAGATCATTTACGCTGCCTGCAAGTCTGCCTTGTTTTGAGGGTGGAGACTGAGGCTGACAGAGATAGAGGAAGAGGAGAAAAGGATAAAAATACCAGGCCAAATCCAAGGGAAAGCCCACAGAAGTGCAGTAAATGTGCACTTGTGCACATCTGCCCCTGCAACAGCTAATCCCCCCTGTAACCGGTCAGGCCAAATAAGGTCTCTCTCTAAGGATGTGAGAATGGGTCCAAATGAAGATAAGAGCTCCTTCACTAGCTCCCTACCATGAAGAGGACTGCTGCTACACTCTGGTCACCACACTTGCGATCTCAACTTTGTGAGGGATGGAGCCAGAGAAGCCACCTCACCTGCACCTCACCTCTGGGGGACCCAGGGGTTGTCCAGCCAGGCACACTCTCACTAGGCTGAAGGTGAACAGCAGGAGTAAAGCTGCCTGAAACCCTTCACAGCATGAACTGCTGTGTCTGTACAACACCTACAACAGCTGGGTCCTTCCACCTGCTGGAGACTCCTGTGGAAATGCCAAATAACTAAATAAAACATAAGGGGATCTTGGAATTGTAGGACAAGTGGTTGGACTGAAATCCAAACAGCATCTGGGAAAAGAAATTGGGGTTTCAACCATCACTCTGTGGGGAGATACCAAAATGAGGCAAGTTACAGACTCTCTGTAGTCTCACAGAAGGCATCCTGTGGTCCATTTTTGTGCTGCTGCTAAGAAGTTGAAATGCTTTTTTAATATGAACTGATTTGAAAATGATCAGTCCTAGAGCAGAGAAGCAAGGGTGCAAGCAGCAGAAGGCCAGACATATATGTAACTCCATGGACCTCTTCGGGAAGTCAGGGCTGGGATTTATGTGATCAGCGCTCAGCATCTCCATCTGTGGTCACCAGTCTGAGCTCCCTTTAATAGTGAGAAAGAGGTCCCTCTGGTGGGAACTTCACCTCACCCTACCACAAATGTCTAAAATAGACTAGATGAGTTGCATCATCACAGTGTCTCCTTTTCTCCAGTGAGTTTAAAGGCAGCCAGGAGGAACTATCCCAGATGAAATGGGAACGTAAGGAGTTAAGGGAGACAAATCCCACTTCAGTTGTGTCAGTAGCACCAAAACTGCTGCTAAATAACTTATGTTTTTCCACATTCTCCTTTTATAGACACATATGCAATCACATTATAGCAGACAGGAGCTGCTTACTAGGGATACCTTCCCAAGATGCTCTTCAAGAATGGTAGGCACTGTGTGGATGATACGGACACTGTGAGGATATTACCAGGTGAGGAAAATGCTTCACATTCGGAACATGTTGACTCAGGTGAGTTTGAAAGTTACTCTCGGGAACAGCGGACACCTCGAGAATTCAGTAACTGACAGTGCATGCCCACTAAAGTTAACCATGTCTTCTTCAAATGGGGATAGTCTTCTCTTGAAGATGGTACCTGTCGGTTGCTGGGCAGGGTGTGGAGGGCAGGGACCTGATGATTGTCTGAAGTGGAGCTTCTTTGAGACCAGCTCGCAAGAAGGTGCTAACTCACCTTCTCTTTAAGGAGTGGGTGAAGAGGACCAGATCTATATTCATGCTGCATAGAGATTAGTCATACGTGTGTTCCCCCTTCCCTGGGGTTTACTGAAACATTCAGACCAAGGTATTATCAACACTGATATCTAAGTTTGCTTCTTAGATTGACATTTACCGTAGTTAAGAAAGCAATCCAAACTCGAGTGAAGAACACTACCCATGAACATTAGCGAATTCAGAGAATACTTCTGCAGATTTCCCCAGGATGGCTTACAGCCCAAGTCCTTATTTTCAGAATTGTCGGTTTTTCTGATTTCTTCTCTGAATCACTCCTGTTAAAAGAAAGCTTCATTTATATATCTTCAAGTAAGCATAGAAGGGAAACAAATCAAAAACTGAGAAGAGGTTGCTGATGGTGAACTGCACCCATGAAAGCATTTTTTCCTAGATACCTTCAAGGAAGATGAAGGCACAAAGTCAACTTCTGTTCTCAGCTAACCCTCTGAAAAGTCACATGGGATATTTCTGCAGCCAGAATGTTATTCTTGATTCGCAATGAAGAAGTTGAAAAGGTAGCATGACAAGTCATCTCGCAGAGAGATCAAGTCTAACGTAATCCACCTGACCACACTGGTTATTCCGTATTAGTCCTTCATCAGGAAAGAGCCCTGCACTTCTCTGAGTCTAAGCCAGTGATTAGTGTTACTAACTGAGGGATGGAATTGCTCTAAGAAGGTTAAAGGTCTGGCTATCATGAGTGTGATTCTTGAAGTGAATGGGAAATGGATCAGGCATCCAGGAAGAGCTGAGTTCCAGGACCATTAGGGCAGTGTTGTGTCTAAAGACCAGTACTGTTTCAGGTAAAATTTGTTTCATTAGGTGAAGTACTAGATTAAAAGCAGCAAGAACCAATGAATGTTCTATGGTCTGTATTAAACAGGACAAAAAAAACCCCAAACAAAACAAAACATTAGTGTCCCAGTCCACTTCTCAGCCTAGGGGTAAAATTTTGCTCCCTTGAAATCAAAAGCAAGTTGTTCTGTGGGTCAGATTTTCCTCCCTGCTTTTTCCTAGCAGATGGGTAATGGGAAAATAAATTATCCCCAGTTGGCCAGAAATGCATGGCACTGACCCAGCCTGTCTTGAGGCACTTGTCTTTCTACTCTCTTGCAGAGGGAAGAGGTTGATTAGTATTTGGTGGTTTAAGCAACTTCAGTACTCATGACGGGCTCCTGTGAATTTTTTCTGGAATGAAGGGCCTGAAAAGTCCTAAGTAATTTCTGGCTCCATAGAAAAATGACAGAATTGATGTTTCTCATTGTGTTCACCAGGGGCTCACACCAAATTTCACTGGTCTCCACAGCCTTTCTTTTGCTGGAGCCTAAGAGAGAGACCACAGCTATACCAATGCTGATCATGCAATAAGAGATGCTTCATGTCACCTCACCAGCAGCAAGGACAGATGTATGCCCCAGTGAGAAGGATTTTTTAAGTTGGCATCAAGCTGGGTATAGGTACACAGGGTAGAAGCATGTTCAAACATTTTCTAATTGCTAACACATCTATCTCCCAGCAGAACTGAGTATTCATTATCCCCAAGGCTGGAGGGCAACATTATTGCTGCAGTGTTTTGTCACCAGGCTACCATGTTGAGAGGTGGTAACATGTGATATGGTATTTTTAAGCAAATTATTCCAAATCCCACCTGATCAGTAAATAAATACCACCTCAGAGATACTGCAAGAGGAACAGGAAATGGACAATCAGATTAATTTGGACTGTCGGGTTGACAGGGTTTTGCTTAACAAGCAATTTGTGTTTCTTCTGCCTGCCCGCCAAAAGATGACTGAGAAGCCTGGTTTGGAGCAAATCACCAGAGCGACATCCAGGGAATTTTCTGAAATACACAATAATGGAAATCAATATCCCATAATGATGTAACATAGGAGTACAAGAAAACCGGCGTATTTGGTGTCTGTGACAAATTCTGAGTGGTTGGTTTCTCTCTTTTGGCTTAATTGCTGTGGATTACATGACCATATCCTTAGAAGCAGAGTGCAGAACATTTTGATTTGAGTGACGTTAGCTAAGCTCCCAAAAATCAAGAGGCACTGAAACAAATATGCCCTCGTCTTCAGAGCTCCTGAACAACCATAAACCCTCTAACTTTAGCTGCTATTGAAAACAAAAAAAAGTTTTATTTAGATGGTAGGATCTGAGAAATTAATTGTATATTCACTCAGGTATAAGCATACAAGCCACTGTGTTTACATAGGTAATTAACAGTGCTTTTGAGAATTCCTTTTGAAATTACATCCATGATGGACCCTCATCAAACAGAGCTCACTGTTCTTGCTCTTCAGAGAATGGTTCTTTTCCCACTGGCTTAACTGACAGAGGTGTCAGATTTCTCTCACAAGAAAGTACTTCCCTACAGCTTGTTATCACCTGTCCTCACTTCCAAGACTCCTACCAGCCAGTCTGCAAGCCAGAAGGCTTCCCTTCCCTCCACTTCTTCTGTTTTCAGCCAAACTCAATGTTTTCTCACAACTCCTGCCTCCTCATCCTGCATCTCATTTTCCACCTGCACACTTAGCCCAGCTATCCCAAAAGACTGACCATCCCAGCCTCCTCTACACCAAAAGCCACTCCTCCTTCAAATAATTTCTCAGAGCTTTTCCCAGTCTTTTTTGACCAAAAAGGCAATAAAAACATTCTTACTTCAACCCCAGGCTCTCACTCAAATGCATCAGCTCACAAAGCAGGACAAGGACAGATTTGATTTAAAGATCTCCGAAATGGCCGTTTTGACTAGTTAACTCGTTGTAAATACCTGATTTCCACAGTGACAAGAACAAACTATAAAGGGAGAGACTGAAGAGCAATAGCAATAACCCTAGAATGGGGCAAGAGGGTTTTATTTTGAGTAAAGAGTATGTGTGGGAAGAGTACCTAGCTTGGCTAGGCAGTGACCAAGGGATAGCACAAGTACAAGGAAAATATTGAGGCATGCAGTAAGGAACGAAACAATAAAGCATACACAACATAGCAGTAAGAAAGTCTGAACTGGACTCTTAAAGACAGAGGTTGCCAACAAGAGGGTGGCCAGGCACACAGACCTGAATCACCATGCATGAAAGAGTGGTGGGCACAGCCTGATATCAGTGGAAGACATTGGTGGTCCACATAGCATGGATTCACAGTGTTGTTAATGAGAGGTGTAAGAATACATTGGCTTCCTGGGAAAACCACTCCTTCTAGCACTCCCTGAAACAAAATAGTCACCTGAAATTGAATGGAACAGTACTGAAATGCTTCTGAGTGTCTGAGTGATGCCACGGCCTTTTATCAGGCTGATATAGCTCAAGTAGTAACAAATCAGAGAAGTTTTTGAGCATGGATGCCCTTTTCAGGTCTGACATGGGGTGGGGTGCTGCAGGCCTCATGAGGCACCTGTCTGCAATGTTGGGTTTTAAGGGTGTGAGTGGCTCTGTTTGGTGGAAAAGCCTCCCATGGGACATGGAATTCCTGCTGGCTAGAGTACTTAAAGCTAAGCAAAACACTAGTAAAGGTACTTTAGTTTATAAGCATATGCTGGGAGAAAAAGGGAACAGATGGGAACTCATTAATCATTTCCATCTCTGGTTTTCATGAGCCCTTTTTCTATTTTGTATTGCCCCATGCCTGCATGCTACATACATAATGGACTCAGCAGAAGGGTGACCCTACCAATATTTCTATTATGTCACGTAGGCTTATGTCCAGTTAAAGAAATAATGACACTAATAATAGTAATAGTATGACCTGGGGGCTCTGAGAAGACCCAAGCCCTGGGCCAGAAGAAGCAGGGCTTGGGAAACCCACTATAAGCAAGAGTCTTCAGCCTGGGCTGTCCTTCTGAAAGGGGAAGGACAACAAGCACTGGAGCCTGAGTTTAGCTTCTGAGTCTGGATGTTTTTGTATCTTTGTTAATTAAATTAGTTAGAGTTTTTTACCAGTTCTCTGTCCTTGCTCAGCCATCCTGTTTTTATGACAGAGGGCCTTAAGCTAAAGAGCAAGAGGGCCACTTACTCACGGCTGCTCAGGATGGGCCAGATTCAGTAATTTCAAGACCTTCTACATTCATTTGCCTGTTCGCTGGCCACAATCACAGAATTATAGAATGGTTTAGGTTAGAAGGGTCTTTAAAGATCACCTAGTTCTAACCACCCTGCCTTGGGCGGGGACGCCTTTCACTAGACCAGGTTGCTCAAAGCCGCATCCAACCTGGCCTTGAACACTTCCAGGGATGAGGCACCCACAGCTTTTCTGGGCAGCCTGTTCCAGTGCCTCACCACCTCCACGGTGAAAAATGTCTCCTTTATATCTAATCTAAATCTATCCTCTTTCAGTTTAAAGCCATTAACCCTTGTCCTATCACTACATGCCCTTGTAAAAAGTCCCTTTCCAGCATTCTCACAGGCACCCTTAGGTACTGAAAGGCTTCAATAAGGCCTCCCCGGAGCCTTCTCTTCCCCAGGCTGAACAATCCCAGCTCTCTCAGCCTGTCCTCACAGGAGAGCTGTCCCAGCCCTCTGATAATTTCTGTGGCTTCCTCTGGCCCCTCTCCAACAGGTCCATGTCTTTCCTGTACTGCGGGCTCCAGAGCTGGACGCAGAACTCCAGGTGGGATCTCACCAGAGTGGAGGAGAGGAGCAGAATCACCTTCCTTGACCTGCTGGTTGCATTGAGACAAGACATGAAACTCATCTTTAGATCCTTACTTTTCAATACCACAAGTCCTAAGATTCGTTTCCATCCCAAGTCAAAAATCATGCAGAATTCCTAAGCGTGAATAATTTACATTAGGGGATGGTATGACAGCCTGTTAGATTAACACACTCAGATAAGTTCCCTCCTCCCTCAAAGATGTTCAAAGCTCAACATGACCTGATCTTACTGCTAGGAACTCTTTTTTTTTTNTTTTTTTTTTTTTTTTTTGTGGTGTTTTGTTTGGGAGTTTTTTTTGGTGTTTTTATGGTTGGTTGCTGTGGGGTTTTTTTGGTTTTCGCATGGTTTTTGGTTTTGGTTTTTTCCTTCTCCTTACTCTTTTCCTACTCCTTTCCTCTTTCCTTCCTTTTCCTACATTTTTCCTACCTTTTCCCTGCTTCTTTTCTTGCAGTAGACTGTCACCTCTCCTTGCCCTTACGTCGTATAAAGCCCTGTTTTATCTCAACAAAGCAGGATTACAGATCACAGAATCGCACAGATCACAGAATCGAATGGGTTGGAAAAGACCTCAGAGATCATCGAGTCCAACCCTTGGTCCAACTCTAGTCTGTTTACTAGATCATGTCACTAAGTGCCATGTCCAGCCTCAATTTAAAAACCTCCAGGGATGGCGAGTCCACCACCTCTCTGGGCAGGCCATTCCAATGCCTGACTACTCTCTCTGTAAAGAATTTCTTCCTAATATCCAGCCTAAATTTCCCCTGGCAGAGTTTAAGCCCATGCCCCCTTGTCCTATTGCTAACTGCCTGGGAGAAGAGACCAATCCCCACTTGGCTATAACTTCCCTTCAGGTAGTTATAGACAGTGATGAGGTCACCTCTAAGCCTCCTCTTCTCCAGACTAAACAACCCCAGCTCCCTCAGCCTCTCCCCATAGGTCTTATGTTCAAGTCCCTTCACCAGTCGTGTTGCTCGTCTCTGGACCCGCTCTAGCACTTCAATGTCTTTCCTGAACTGAGGGGCCCAGAACTGAACACAATACTCCAGGTGTGGCCTCACCAATGCAGAGTACAGGGGAAGGATCACCTCCCTTGTCCTGCTGACCACGCTATTTTTGATACAGGACAGGATACCATTGGCCTTCTTGGCCACCTGGGCACACTGTTGGCTCATATTGAGCTTCCTGTCAATTAGTACCCCCAGGTCC
Organism: Pampusana beccarii; assembly: GCA_013399365.1. Lineage (NCBI taxonomy): Eukaryota > Metazoa > Chordata > Aves > Columbiformes > Columbidae > Pampusana > Pampusana beccarii. The sequence goes on along the minus strand of VWYH01008103.1, from coordinate 14,781 downwards.
CTTTCTGCCTGACTGCTCTCCAGCCACTCTGCGCCCAGCCTGTAGCACTGCAGGGGGTTGTTGTGGCCAAAGTGCAGCACCCGGCACTTGGCCTTATTGAACTTCATCCCATTGGAATCAGCCCATTTTTCCAGTCTATCCAGATCCCTCTGCAGAGCCCTCCTGCCTTCCAGCAGGTCGACACTCCCTCCCAACTTGGTGTCATCAGCAAATTTGCTGATGATGGTCTCAATCCCCTCATCTAAATCGTCAATAAAGATGTTAAACAGGACTGGACCCAACACTGACCCCTGGGGAACACCACTAGTGACTGGCCGCCAGCTAGATGCAGCCCCATTCACCAGCACTCTCTGGGCCCGGCCCTGCAGCCAGTTCTTAACCCAGCAGAGAGTACACTTGTCCAAGCCACGGGCTGCCAGCTTTTTCAGGAGTATGTTATGGGAGACAGTGTCAAAGGCCTTGCTGAAGTCCAGGTAGACCACATCCACGGCTTTCCCCTCATCCACCAGGTGGGTCACCTGATCATAAAAGGAGATCAGGTTGGTCAGACAGGACCTGCCCCTCCTGAACCCATGCTGGCTGGGTCTGATCCCTTGTCCATCCTGAAGGTGCTGTGTGATTCCATTCAGGATGATCTGCTCCATAACCCTGCCAGGCACCGAGGTCAGGCTGACAGGCCTGTAGTTGCCAGGGTCAGCTTTGCAGCCCTTTTTGTGGACTGGGGTAACATTGGCCAATTTCCAATCATACGGGACCTCCCCAGTGAGCCAGGACTGTTGGAATATGATGGAGAGCGGCTTGGCGAGTTCTTCTGCTAGCTCCCTCATCACCCTAGGATGGATCCCATCTGGTCCCATAGACTTGTGAGGATCCAGATGGCTCAGTAAATCACCAACTATTTCCTCCTGGAATACAAGGGGTCTATTTGTCTTCCTATCACTGTCAACGACCTCCAGAGATGAGTTGTCCAGAGGGCCACCTGCCTTACCATTAAAAACTGAGGCAAAGTAGGTATTAAGTACCTCAGCTTTCTCCTCATCTTTGTTAACTATATTACCCTCAAAGTCCAACAGAGAATGGAGGTTTTCCTTGCCCCTCCTTTTGTTATTAACATATTTGAAGAAGGACTTTTTATTATCCCTGAATTCAGATTCAGAATTCTGATTCAGACAAGATGAACCAGAGCGGGTGCTCACAGCTCCCAGGCCTCTTTCAGACAGCGTTTAGCCCAACAACTGTCTTCCTCATGCAGCTTTTTGCCAAGGTATGCTCAGGATTTGATTCCCCCCAGCCTTCAGGACTGCATCCCGCCAGTTTGATATAGTGCAATGCCAATTATTTCAGCTGTGACATCTGAGGATAAAGTTGTGGGGGAGGAGGCCAAATAAGTCTCTGAGAAATCACACTGGCCAGATCTTCAGAAGCACTGAAGAAACTAATTCCCCTCAAAATCAATACTGCAATGCCGTTGAGGAATCAAAGCAATGTACTTGAGCGAGAGCAGAGCTGAATATACCTGTGAACAAGTGTCCTGATCACATACACCATGGTGCCTGAACCCCTCTCCCTTGCAATGTTACAAGTCATGAGGAAATTAATTGCAGTCCACAGGGCAGCGCAATCATAAAGCGTGGGTAAATGAGTGAAGAATCAGGGCCAATAAAAATACACTCATGGTGATCAAAACATTCTTTCCCAGCCCATTTTTTTAATTTTCTTTTTTTTTGCCTTCTCCTCTTCATGCTTAGCTTCACTTTTCAGGCTTCCTAGTGCTATGATTATTATTATTGCTATTATTATTATCACTGTTGCTTTGTGAGCTGAGAGTTGCAGATCTCAAGGATAAAGCAGATGTCAGCAGCTCCGAAGGAACCTACTCTATTACACAGCAGAACAAATGAGTATGTCAAGGAAGGGCTCGCCAATGTAACAAGAAAACAGCACAAACAGACACAAAATAAATAAATAAATAAACCCTGTGGGGACAGGCAGGCTCGTTCTGATTAGATATTATGCTAACATGATGCCTGCTTTCTACGCTAACAGTGTTTTAATACATTTAAATGATGCTGGAGAAATAAGTCATGAAATAGGAGAAGCAGCCTTCATGTCAGAAACGATTAAGATTATCCAAGGGGTCCAGACTGCCTCTCTCACGGAAACGTGGCTCACGGTGTGGGATTATAAATGTAGCCCAAGTAGTATTTTCACAGTGTGTCCGACAACATCTCATTACCTTTCCCAATGGTTGCTTCTCCTGGCTGCTGGAAGAGCAGTCCGGCTGGTGAGGAGGAGGCCAGCACCAACATCTGCACCACAGCAAAGGGGGCACGTGGTCACTTCCGTCTTTCCTGTGGAGGGGATATGAGCAAAGCCGGGCTCTTTGGAAATGCATGTTTCCAGAGCAAAGCTGTGCTTTCACTCCTTGGAGTAGTGTCCCTCCAAACATTCCAAGAAGGGAGAAGAGCGGGTCTTGCTTGACTCAACATGTAGCCTTTATCTTCCTCTTCTCCACAGCCACCTCCCCATGCTCCCCCGTCCCACAGACAGGAAGGTTTCTTCTCTCTCCAAGGACTCGCATAAAAAGCCTAAAGACATTGTCAAGCTTCATGCACAGATGTTATGGTAGCTTGTGAAACTGTGGCCTTGGGAGACTCTCCATCTCCTGAGTCTTTTCAGCCCTGGTAAATGGCCATTTATTAGCTGCAGCCTGTAATTTCCTTCCTCTTGTGACCCATCCTGTAATTTTCCTTGAGATGACAAGCTACAAATGAAAAGCATATTCATTTTCTAGCTGTAGTATATAAAATATGGATATGGGCATGAAATCTTGAATCCATCAAGAAAGCCGAGGCTTTTCCTTTTAGGACCTAAGTCCAGGGCTGGGCTGAAGCCTCCATACCTTGCAAGCTGGGGTCTGCTCAGGCACGGTGTAATGATACTGATCCAAATTACCAGTAACTTGATTCACCCAAGTGCTCTGACAGATGAGCTTTGACGAACCCCGCAGCAGTAGTTTAAGAACTTCCTGGTGACCCTCCTCCCATCGCTCCCTTTGCAGATTTGGCAGATGGGAATGTGTGTTCTCCCATGGCTATGTCGTGGTGGAGCATGGTGCATTAGCTTAAAAGCACTGAGACACCAGATGCTGAACTGGAGCTGCTGAGACTTTCTGTCACAGGGGCAATAACTTGTGGCTGATGGACGAGGCAGACAGCTGGATATGAAAGTAGCCTAAACTGCCACAAAAAGACTTGCCAGCTCATCTGTCAACCCTAAGTGAGCGGTGAATCAAACTGCATTAGCTTCTGCTCAACACTGCAGAGCAGCAGTTGTCAGGAAGATCATACTTGGTACACACAGGGGGCCAACTCACAATTCAGTCCTCATTTTAAGAAACTATGGAGGAAGTGAGCAGAGGAGAGACCGTATGTGGGAAAACAAGAAGGGGACTTCAAGATGGCCTAGCATACAATTTTATTTCTTTAAACCTAGACCCTCTATATAAACAAACTCTGTGCAGTAACAAGCTAGAGTCATTGTAGTCTAAAAACAGCTGAGAGGTTCCATGTCGTGGGACTGGGGACTTGGGGGTGCTGTGCTGCATGAGTGCCCCTACAGAGAATGTGGCTACCACCAATCTGTGGATTAATTCCCCTGGGAATGTTGCCCAAACACCGTGGCCAGTGAATGACAGCGCTGGTGGACCAAGGAGTAGGATCTTATTTAAATTAGCAGAGCACCTGCTTCTTTGCTTTAGCAGAGTTACTGCTCTATCCTAAGCCAGCTCATGGAGGTAGGCAGGGGCTTGTTCTCCGGGACACAAACTCCTGATATCTGAGCCTTGATGGAGAGAAGATTCAATCTTGTTCCTATCTGTCCTCTACCAGATGTCTTCCGTGCCTATATTTCACCCATACAACAGCTTCCCTTGCCCATAAAGCAAGATAAGTGAAATTATTCACCTTTTAAAACAACTTTGAGATCAGTGGGTAGAAATATTCTCTGTGAACAGGTAATATTATGCTAAAATCATTCAACAAGAGTCCCTTGGGGCAATGAGTGCAGCCCTGACAGGGCTAAGAAAGGCAGTTGAAGTGGAACTCCGCAGAGTTGAACATTTAACTACAATCTGCAGAAACTGAAACTTCTCTCCCTCAGCCTTCAGTATCAGGCACTCTTCATACCTGAAAATGCATACACTTGCTAAGCCATATGGGCTTTCAAATGCTTTAGAGTATCTTACTACAGCCTCTGGTCTTATTAAAAATCTTGTGAGTAGCTGTGCACAATGAAATTAGACCCCATCAAAATGATGCAAGATAGTTCATATCTCACAGAGTTTTGACCTGAGGACACCACATATACATTCAGATTTCTCTGCACCAACACCCTCCAGGCATGTTTTCAAATTCATCTGAAACCCAGGAAGCCTAGAAGCACTTTTTTAAAGAAATGCTGTGATTTTACATAATCATAACTCCAGAAGAACTACAGACTCCCCAATGAGATACATGGCTTATCCTAACCCTGCATACATAGGCAACAGAAGGAGGAGTAAATGAGAATGTGAATTATAACATGCAATTCATAGACATGCAATTTTTCTGCCCTTCCCCCCTTCTTTAAATGTAGCCCTAAAGCGGAGTTCTCCTGAGAAGTTAATCAGAAAAACTTGAGCCTCAGAGGAACCTAAAGAAGCAGCCTTACAAATGTGCCTATCTGTATATATATGTATCTATATCTATAAAGAGTTATTGCCCTAGGAGGCTTCAGTAGAGTTCAGATAAACATCAGGCATTGTCCTAGAAACAAACAGGAATAGACTGAGTTCATGAGGAAAACCCAAAAAGATAATAGAGATTATTTTATCCTTCAGGTACACTGTCTTGCCAACTTGGGCTGAGCCCTCACCAGCCCTTCTTCTTGATAAGTTTTCTTTCCTTCAAACAAGGGACCACCAAACTGAGGAGTCTGAGAATCGTTTATGACAAACAGTAACAAATAACAGTGTGGGGAAACAGGAGAAAATAGAGGATGCGGGAAGGAAGGATAAATGTGGACAACTGACAGATTTCATATTGGGAAAGATATGAGGAAATGTGTTCCAGAAAAGGATGCAAAACCAACTCTAGAGCCTACAGCAGGAGATAGAGGTCAAAATTACAGGAACAGGAGGAGAGAAAAACCACTTTATTAGGCCTGAGTGGCTTCTTGGATACAGACAAACAGACTGGACGTTTCAGTCCAGCAGCAGCCTGAGGCACCAGCTGATCATGGGAGTGCTCCACACTGCTGAACAAAGAGCTGGGCCTGGCTCTCCTTTGCAATCCTGTCACAGCGTAAGGAAGAAACCTCCAGGCCCTATCGTTATGGGACAGGCGCTCTGATTGAAATGCACAATCTCAGGGAAGGGTGCGGGTTACAAATCAATTTGCCTTCATTGCCAGGAATGACCATGTAACTCAGAGAAGCTGGAGTAAAGCCAGTTGCAGCTGGCCCAAACTATACAAGTGGAGATAAGTTGGTCGATCTGCACCCTCAAATGCTCTGCATGCTAGCGATGCCCTTGCTGCTCGTTCCAGACATCAAAGTTATTTGAATTTTCATTATGCATTTTCATTATTAATCAGTCCCTCTTTACAAGGGAGTGAGAGCACGGGGAGGGACATGAGGAAGAGTGTTACAACTTTCTTTGTGTGAACATAATTAGGGCTGGCCCTAATTAACCGTGGTCTTCCCTTGCTCAGCAGCATCCATCCAGGGATCTCAGACACACTCGCCTCATTTTACAATATTTTATCTGTGTTAGGTTGGGAAGTTCCTCCTTTCCTGGGGACAGAGCTGAGGCACAGAGAGGTGAAATTATTTGTTTTAGAACACTTTCTGTCTCAGTTGTGGGTCTTGGCTTAGAGCCAGGAAGACCAGGCTTCCTCTTCATCCAGTATCACGCTCAGACACCTCTGGTCCTCACACCCAGGCATAAAACTAATGGGAAGGAAGGCTGAACAAGCAGCCACTTCGGGAGCCAATTGTAGCAAGCATGGAAAGAAAGGGGATGTATGACCTAACTGAAAGCACTGTTATGTCACCGTATGAATTTATGACGTGTTCACATCTTGAAGCCTACATTCTGGCCCCCTCCCAACCGCAAATGACAAAGCAGAACTTGTCACAGTAAAGGAAGGGCAACAAAGATGGACAAAGGTATACAGCTGCTCCCATCCAAGTTACTGCATGGATAAAGTAGAAAATAACTACACATACTTGGGAATTTTGTGGCTGAAGAAGAGACCACTGGGGAGAAAGAGATGATAGAGGTTCTATGAGTGCAGGAAGAGTGAGTGGGAAAGCTAACACATGGAAGAGAAGAGCAGAGAATGGTTGTTCTTTTTTCCTAAAAATCAAGAAGTAGAAGACAAATGAAATACAGTGTGTTCAGAACAAACAAAAGGAAGGGTGTATATGATTTTTTTTTTTTTTAAAGATTGAACAAATTCATGGAAAACAAATTATTTAGGGATAGTTAAAGCCCTAAACCACTTCTGGCCCCAGGAAATAACCAAATCACAGTTTGCTAGAAGACAGGAGACCATGGCTGGTGATGCTACTCACATTGTCCTCTTCCTTCTCCTCTAAGTCTCTTTAACAAACCAATGTCAATATGAGGCAAGACAACCCTTTGGCATGACACAACAGAGCCACTCAGGTGTCTTCAAACTAGCAAGTAGCTGCTCTGCCACCTGCCTGTCTGATTAAACTGCTCCTAAAGGAGACTTACCCAGTTGCCATAGACCACTTGCAGTATAAGGTAAACCTTTAAATGGTATTTATGACTGCCTGGTTGGTAGGTGCTCGTTGTGTGACTCCTACAGACATGCTCTGAGCCTGTGAACTCTGTTTTGTGTGGGCACGTCCTATTTTCAGGTTGCAACATTTGCAACAGCATCTTCCAGAGGGCTTGATGCGCTCACCTGTGAGATGCCCCGAACTGGCCATGGCTGGGGAAGGGACACTGAACTGGGCAAAGCACCTGGATGATCCGTCAAGGCAGGGTGTGTGTGCATCACACAGCAGGGTTTTTCTTTCCTGGTCAGCTAGCCCAAACTGTCCAGTACTAATCACTGGGTTTTGTTTTACAAGTTCTACTTCTTCAAAGTGAAGAAAGAAGATCTGGAGGTGGGGGCAAATGGTGTCAGTGGAGGGAGAAATATCTGCTTAAGGAATGCAGGTGGCTTCAAATCTCTTCCTTTTTTNTTTTTTTTTTTTTTTTTTTTTCCTTTTCACAAGAAAGAGCATTCCCCATGGCTACACACACAGACATCAGATTTAAAAATAGCCAAGTTCCACCTCGACTGTGGGGGAGTGAAAGACAGAAGACAGATGCATTGGCTGCCAGCTAGACTTGACATCCACTTTTTCTTTCCTCACCCTGGCAGCCAGCAGCTGCGCACATGTGCACAGGTAAGGTCTCCTATAGCAGGGCATTCACCATCTGACTCCCTCTCAATCCACTCACTGCTGCACCCCAGCCAGGTGTGTTTGAGAGCTGCTTAAACCCATGCGCCCTGTTTAATACACCGGGCATGTATCAAAATGGCCAGGTTCCCCCTATTTGTCCTGCTTAATTCACAGACTACTCACTAGCCATTAGTGTGTGTGACTTCTCAGTGCATTGCAAAGTTTACTATTCACATCTCTGTTTCTGGCTTGTTTTGTGAGCTGCTTTAGTGCCTGCTCTGCGCAGCCGCTTTCCATGACTCCAAGCTGTGTAACAAATGTGTGTGCATGTGCATGACCAGTCCTATTTGCAGAGCCTGGCCCAGGTCAGTTTAAGGTGATCAGCTGCTTTCAAGTAGCCAGGCCTTGGTCGTGCTACGTTCCCCCACTCAGGCAGTAGGAGATTCCTCCTCTTTCCCCCAACTGGCTATAATCCACTGACTATTTATGTTTTTAAAAAAAATACATCATTGAAAACATAAGGCACTATTGCACGCACAGTTCATTTACTCATCAGCAGTAGAAGCCACAGTAATACAGTAAACTTGCCTGATTCATTTGCAAACATGTTTACAAGCATCTCTACGCGTTTCCTTAAATTGCATGGCTCACAGAGAACTCCTTGCCATGGGCAATTAGGAATGCTGAAAGTTTACATGAATTCAAAAAGGAACTTGACAAATTCATAGAAGAAAAGTTCATCTAGTGCATTAAACTGCAATTAGCTGGATGTGAGGAGAATATTCAGGGACAGTATCACTGTTGATTTGTCTTATTCTCACAGGCATCCCAGTCACCCTCTTTTGGTACTGCAGAAAACAATATAACTTTGATCTAACCCACTGTGACCATTCTTGGGCTCTCATATGTGTTTTCCGTGATCTTAGCATATGATTTCTAAAATGCCTGTCCCACGAGCATCCAAGCTGCATTAGAATCTTATAGACCCATCAAAAAGTATTATATGTATTTCCTGCTCTATATTCAGAGCTTGGTGTGCTAAGCATCTCATTTCTGAGCTAGAGTTATGGACAATATAGAGAATGGCAAATACCCAAGAGCGGAAGCACTTTAAAAGTAAAGCAGTCTTAGTCTCTTCTGCACGATGACAAGGTATTCAAACCTGTTCAGTTTAACAAAAAGGAGGCTGTAGAATTAGTGTGGCCACTGCTAATGAATACTGATCTATGAAGGACCAACAGATGTCTGAGTTTACTCAGGTATGTCTCCACTTTCTGCCTGAAATGTTTGCCCAGGTGGAATTTTCCTGTTTGTCCAAGATTTCCAGACATCTGACTGGAGCTGCAGCAGTAGCTGGGCTCTGCGTGAGCACAGAGTCCAAGCTAATCACTGGTGCACACAGACACATCAGCTGTACAGCACACATCCATACACCTGTTTACAAAAACCCTACCTGAACATGATAATATCGTAACAGAGAACTCTTAATCTGGAGGGCCGAGATATAACCAAATCCCGTGGGTGGATGCTGAAGTTGCGCATGCTCATTTTCCATATCAGTGTGTTCAACAGTGGGGAGAAATGGTTGGTGGAGTAACTTACAAAAGATCGTAGTGAATCCTCTGCTGCTACCAATGTTTAGACCAAGCAAGGATATTATTTCTGAAAAACACACGCTTATTCGTACAGGAAATGAATAGGAAAATCCTGTGGCCTTCGACCTGCAGAGAGATGCTCATGGTGGTCCCTTCTGCCTTGAAACCCCCCACAGCACACTCCATCTCCTGAAACACCCTACCCTCAAGAGAGCTATGATGTTAACTAGCATTGCAAGGATGATTTTTGGAGATGTCAAGGCAATATGGCAGTGAAGGGTCATGAGCACCCAGAGGATGGCATCTGGGTCTTTACAGTAGCAGCTGAAGTCTGATCTTCATGTCACAGCTCCTCTAGTCCAACAGGCAAAGACTGGAAACAAAACAGAAACCAAGAGACGTGAACCAAAAAGTGCAACTAGGTAAAAAGAATCAGGATTTTGTCCAAAAGCTGTAGATTTCAACCATTAGCTAGCCTGGAGAATACTGACTTGAACATAATAGCCAGTCCCAGAGACAGTCACACATTTGCAAGGGAGCAGCTGAGGGGGCCTGGCTGTCCTGCAAATGCTGGCAGACCTCAGCCAGCACAGCCCTGCATCCAGATCTGGTGTCTCTAGACCCTCTGTTCATGGCCCAGAGAGTGAAACTGTTTTTTCACCTTTCCCAGTTGCAAGCCATTCCTGTCAGCAGCCTCAAAGCTCCCAATCAGTTATCAAAACTGCCTCAATCCCACTGCCTAGAGAAAACAAACATGACTGGTGGAAACCAAAAAATATCACCCCGACGTCCAAGAAAGCCACAAGCAGAGGCACTGAGCTATATCCAGCACAGATTTTTCAAAAGGACAAGGATTTTCATAGCTCAGCGTTCTAATTTGTTTGACCGTTTATTTCCGAGGAACACATCCAAGAGTGACAAGCTCCATTTATTTCAATGGGCAGCATATGCCAGCAACGTGAATGGCGTATGCTATAAAAGAGAATGGATGTTCTCAAGCATGCTGGAAAGCTGTCCTTTCGACAGATAGAGGACGTGTCAGTAATGGAAGTGCAGCTCTGGTCTGACAAGCAATACCATAAAAGTGGTGTTGTGAGTTCCCATGTTTGATGTCTCCCAGTGGCACCCTGGTGAAATTCGCTCAGGCTGCAAGTGAAAAATTATTTTTCTAATACCTGGCCCAATGCTGGAGAGCTCAGCTGGGTTCTTTGTTCTTCTGCTTTGCCAGGCCAGAAGGATATCTCCTTGGGACAAGTGGCTACTCCAGGGTGTTAGTGCTGCACCCTTGCAGACTTCTAGTGGGTATGTCCCAACCCAGGCTGTTCTCACAAATAGCATTACCTTCAAATGATCGTGTGACAAGAATCTGAGATATTCAGACAAGAAAGTGCCCCTTTTCCATAAAATACCATCACGTGACAGTGCTGTTTTCACTCCTGTCTCTTCTGATTATGCCCTGGAGACAATCCTCTTCTGAACCTTGTCTTTCCAAAGCTCGATCCTGCTGGCCCCTGAAAAACCCTGGGTTGTGAGTCTCTGTCGCAGATTCAGCACTACCTGTCACTTGATATTGTTTGGTGGCCTGTGATACTTAGCTATAAGTCTCATAGCAGTGGGCAGCTTTTATTCACTATCATTAATGAATTATCTGATATTATTTCCATGCTAGGTCTTATCTAGTGACCAGTCTGGGTCATAAGGTTTTATTGACCTGCCAGTGAGCCCTGGCAGTCAGAACAGAGTGATTTTCTTCTTGCTTTTCAGTTAGATGGCCCCTAAAAAGGTGGGATGTGTGGGTTTTGATACTGAATCTTTCTCTGGCCACCTTTCATTCTCGTTAAATTTATGGGTTGGTGAGAAGGAGATGGGTGTTGCATGAGCTGCAATGCCATCCACAGGAAACCAGCTCCATTTCTCCTGTACCTCCAGCCCTGGGAGCAATGTCTCGAGCCAGGTAAGGAAGAAGGGATGCTCATGGCTCCCTTGCAGCATGGCATGGCAAAAAATAATCCCAGATTATCCTCCAGGAGATGTCTGGCCACTTGTTCTTTAAGGTTCACTGTCATGGATTTAGTCTGCAATAAGGCCACAGCCAAAAGATGTCTCTGGACACCCATTGTACAAACTGGAAATGCTTTTCATGCCTCAGTTTTTCCTATTCACTTTTAATTCATCAGGTGCAGCTTGGAGGCTGCGGTTTTACCTTTTACAGAGAAGACAAACCAATGCTATTCATGCCATTGAGGTCACTTTTGATATCATTTGGGAATTTCAGCTTGTCTTGATGCCAGTGAGGTGCTCGCTCAGTGAAGAGACCAACCATAGGCTTGCACCGGCCATGCCTGTATTGGGAGACAGAAGTCATAAGGTGGCCTAGCATCTACGCAGCCTCCTTTGGGACCATTCTGATCCCCAATGTGCATGTCTTCACTTATATGGGGCTGTGTACTATGAAAAAAGACATGGAGAGCTTGAGGAAGAGCTTTGATCAACCTTCCTTTCCCAAAATGGAACTTCTTGGGTTTCCATTAACTGCACTTTTGCCCCATAATTTCTCATCATTTATGGTGACCTCCACATTCAGACTAGTTGGTCTGGGAATGCTGAGCTCTGGAAACCAGCCCCTTCCTCCAAGTGTGGGTGGTGGGAGGCAGGAGAGCTCTTCACTAGGAGAATTTGGCCCTGCTTCTGGGCTTTGGGACTTTGCTCAGACAAGAGACGGTCTGTCAGCTCCAGCATTTGTGATTGGCTTTTTAGGGCTAAAGATACAGAAAATACACCCTGGCTCTCGCAGTTGATGTGAGAAGATCCACAGTATTCCAGCGGGGCTCTTTGGGTAGATGCCACAGGCCTGGCATGCCCAGGGCAAGGTGGGAACCTCTAGGTTTAACATGTCTGGGAGCAGAGCAGTGGAGTAATCGGATCACAGTGGCAGTAAACAGTCCTTTGTGAGGTGTCAGAAATGTCCACTCATAACCAAAGGGCATTGAGAAGCAACTGCTTGATCTCCCTCTGGAAATTAAAAACAAAAAGCAAGCCATGTGATGACAGCATCTGTAGCAGAGAGCAGGGTAGCTTGCATAGATTAGTATCTTCCTGGCTTTTTTCTGCGGCAGCCTTAGCCAGCTACTCATGCCATCACCTGCAGCTTCTGTGGGCTGTGGCCTCAAACTTACACCTTGAGGAATACTGCAAGCCAAAGCCCTCAGCACCAAGCCACACTCAAGTAAGAGCTGGAGAAAGTTTTCTTCACAGCTTGCTCCTTGAAATGTGGGATGGTGGTCATTTGATGGAATGGGACCTTGGGTCTTGCAATGTGGAGCACTGCTCAGATCCTGATCTCCAAAGAGCACCTGTGAAGGTTGCCAGAGAGCTGAGCTGAATGAGCAGGTGCCACAGCCTCAGTGATTTACATCTGAATCTTTCTGGTAGAGTAGCTGAGATTTTAGTTACTTCTTTTCATAGTAGCAAAGGGGTTTATTGAGTTCCTGTGCCTAGGAGCTCAAACACTCCCCCAAGCACCAATGTAACCCCCCTTTCCATGCAGACCAGGTACCTCACAACAATACCTACCTGCTCCCCTCAAGCTTGGCAGGAGGCTTTCTGCAGATCTAGGAAGTCCCTTGTTGGGACTGTCAGAGAGGTGAGCTGAGGACACAGCTGTTTCAGACCCTCCCAGCCAGAGGCTGCACTGCATTTCTACACTCTGCCTTCCACAAAGGGTCTTTGACATGCATGTCCCATGGTAGCCAAGGATCACTTAGCCAAGCATCTCCAGAAGCCGCACTGTGATTATGTTGGATGTCCATGAATCCAGTGCTGACATGTGGACTCAGAGTACCTACACAAGTGACCACCCCTGCTGTCTTGGAGACCTGGTGTGGGTAGGGGAAGGGAGAAAAATTCCCACATTTCCATAGAAGAAATGCCCATGAGGATCGTCTTGCAGGCATTTCTTTCACTAGTGGGCCAGGTAACCTGCAGGTAGAATTGTATTCTTTGCCAGAGTATCTCTTTTTAAAAAATTGACAAAAAGAAAAATTATTCAAGCATGTTATTCTTATTAGGTCCTGTAAATCATATGAAGAGCAGAATCTCTCCCCATTCAGAGATCTACCAGCCTGTTGCATATGTTACTGGATGAACCACAAGGACTCCTGCAAGTGTTTTCCTGTCACCTCGCCCCCACCCATCCTACTGATGGGACGCAGAGAGAGAAGCATTTCTGGCAAGACCAAGCATCCACAGAGCTGCTGGTGAGCAGCAGAACCAGCTCTGTTCTATGCAGGAGACCACTACCTCAGCCACCTCTCCCACTGCCCTTTTTGGGGTGCTCCAGAGGGAGCCTGCCAGCACAGGCTTCTGGCACAGAAAAGTCCCCAGAGAGGAAGGTGACCACACTGAGAAAGGTGCCTACGGCTCCCATTTGATGGTATCTGAAAGGCAGGGAGATGGGGAAAAGGAGATCAGAGCGGAGAAGGGGTTGTCAGCTGGGAGGGGTCTGGGGCAAGGTGGCAGCTAGAAGAGTCACCCTGGTCGCAGGCACCTCCTGGCTCCAGCGCAAAGGGGTTTGGCTCCATCCAGCCCCTTGTGAGCAGAAAAGCCGTGGACCCGTGGCCGGCTCCCTTGCCTCATTGTCTGTATTGCCGGAGCTGGGGGGCGGGGGACACAGGGACCGAGGGAGCGGGGGCCTCTCTGCCCCCCCTGGCTCCGGCAGGGCTGTCCTTACCACGCACCGGGGTTGGGGGGCGGGGGGAGAGACAGGGCATGGGGACCGCCAAAATAAATGCACTAGAAAAACAGTCTGATGATTCTCCACATGTTCGGTGTACATGATGCAAATTGATGTTTAAAGCTTATTTATTAGCTTGCATGCGAAATGCCAGCGGTGTTTTTCTAGATCAGTGGGTAACCAATATTTTTTGGGGGGGAGGGACACAATAGCGGTGGGAGCGAGCATGGCTCGAGGCTGTGTATCCAGAGGCTGGGGTTTATATCATGAGCTGCTTTCGACTGTTATAATTTGTGGCACAGATTCAGCGAGAATCTGATCTGCTGAAAATATTTGGGCTGTGAAAACTCCCACACTGTGACAGATGTCAAGTCCAATTAAGTGACTCGTGTCCAGGTTTCTGTCCAATAGTCTTTCCCATTAAATATCAATTTAAGAGGGGAAAAAATGCCGTCCCCTTTTCTCCGAGCCTTTATCTCTTCCGACCATCTCTAGGCTAGACCCTTTGGTACCAGAAGCGAATCCGCACGCATCTCCGCTCTGTCTGTCCGTCTGTCTCGTCCCTGACACCTTCCGCACCCCTCCTTGGCTTCATTGCCGCTCCGGGAAGGGTGGGAGGAGGAACTGCACTTTCTTTTTGTGCGTGTGAGCGTACCTTTGCCTGCACCGACGTTGTCTCTCGCAGCCACTCCGAACCCTCGTCGAGATTTTGGTTTATTTTTATTCTTTTTAATTTTTTTTTTTTTCTCCTCAGCGTTCGCATTTCTTTCTTTATACTCACTCGAGAGATGCAGGAGGAGTTATGAAGCTCAGGGACGGATGGGGGGTTCGTTTGTCCTTTCTTTCCCCCCCCTCGCCGGCTCTTGAAGGACCAGAAGAAAAACTAAACCAAACATTTATTTTCCGACGGCGTCTCCCTCTCCCACCCCTCTCCGCCGGACCGGTGAATTAACAAAACTGCACGTTACACGCAAAAACAAAAAGAAAAAAAAA
>VWYH01008093.1:56125-70397 GCA_013399365.1 Pampusana beccarii | reverse complement strand
CCAAGAAACTTTTAACTCCATTGTTCCCGTTTGGTAAAGAGTTCGCAGATTGTGTATATCACGAAAATACGGATGGTTATTTATCCATCCCAGGAAATGTAAATCATTATCATGCACATTTTTAGGATTGGGATATTCACAAGCAGAAAACATGTAGATTACCCAAAGTCTGGCCATCAAGTCAGTAGCTGTGTCAAGGGCATAACTCTTATTTGCCTTGGTCTCTTTCTCATGACAGTTAATGTAGAGGCCAACAACTCTCAAGAACTATATTAATTCTTCTTTTGTCTTCTATAGGCTCTTTAATCTGAGGAAGACTTTTCACTTTTCTGACACAAAATCCTAAAATTTGTGTCCAAGCATTTCTGGAGCTCTAAATCTATGAATTTTATCTCTCTATCTATAAAAACAAAGTATATGACTGATTGAAGAGCTAAATATAATGATAAAGAAAAATCTAGGAACATAAAAGTCTGTGTTGCCCCATATTCTGCCTCTGATCTCTAGAAAAAAAATGAACTGAGACTATCAATACACCTGAGGATGTCCAAAATATCAGCTTCAAAATCTCTAGGAAAGTGTATGACCCAAGGCATTCATTCCTCTGTATCTAACTTCAGGAGCCAAAGTTAAAAATATTTCTCTTTTTAATTCCTCAATATATAGGAAGGATGAATCTTTTCTTCAATGTTTCTTTCTTTGGTCTAGGAGTTTCCCAGACATCTGAGACATGACTTAGTTGCTTCGGTGTTGGCATTTAGTACCATCTGATATGTCCTGCAGTAAGTAGGGCACCGTGTAGGGCTGGAAGATAGAACAAGAGGTCTACAACTGTTGCATGCTTTCCACACAGTTTTACATTAGTACTCTTCAGTGGGTAGAACTGGCTGGGTGGGCTGAGCCCAAAGAGCTGTGGTGAATGAAGTCAAATCCAGTTAGTGACCAGTCACAACTGCTGTTCCCCAGGGCTCAGTATTGGGCCCAGTTCTGTTTAATCTCTTTGTCAACAATCCGGACGAGGGGATCGAGTGCACCCTTAGCAACTTTGCAGACAACACCAAGTTGGGTGGGCATGTCGACCTGCTTGAGGGTAGGAAGGCCATACAGAGGGATCTGGACCAGCTGGATTGAGGGCCTGAGTCCAGTTGTATGAGGTTCAACAAGGCCAAGTGCCAGGTGCTGCACTTGGGTCGTAACAACCCCATGCAACACTACAGGCTCAGGAAGAGTGGCTGGAAAGCTGCCCAGTGGAAAATGACCTGGGGGTGTTGATTGGCAGCTGGCTGAACATGTGTTAGTGTGTGCCCAAGTGGACAAAAAGGCCAACAACACCCTGGCTTGTACCAACACAAGTGTGGCCAGCAGGACCAGGGCAGTGACCATGCTCTTATACTCAGCACTGATGAGGCCACGCTTCAAATTCTGTGTTCAATTTTGGGCCCCTCAATACAAGAAAGACCTTGAGGTGCTGAAGCGAGTTCAGAGAAGGGCAGCAAAGCTGGCACAAGTCTGCTGTGGGGCAGCTGAGGAGCCTGGGGGTGTTTAGCCTGGAGAAAAAAAGACTGAGGAGAGACCTTATCGCTCTCCACAACTACCTGAAAGGTAGTTGTAGCATACACAGTGTTGGTCTTTTCTCCCAAATAACAAGTGATAGGACAAGAGGAAATTGGCTCAAATTGCACCAGGGGAGGTTTAGGTTGGACATGAGGAAAAATTTCTTCCTGGAAAGTGTTGTCAGGCATTGGAACAGGCTGCCCAGGGAAGTGGTTGAGTCACCATCCCTGGAGGTGTTTCAAAGATGTATAGAGGAGGTCCTTAGGGACATTTAGTGCCAGAGTGATGGTTGGACTCGATGATCTTCAGGGTCTTTTCCAAACAAAACGGTTCTATGATTCTAGATTTTATTATGGGCACCAAATGAGATACAGTCCTGCTTTCACGTGCACTGGTTTTACACTGGAATAATTCCGTTGCCTATCATAGAGTAATTCCTAAAACATAGCAGTATCCCCAGGGGGAGAATCAGGTACCTGTAATAATGTTTACAATAAGAAAAAATTAAGTCTTCATTGAAGAGGTCAGAAGAAGGTCAAAAAGGGATTCCCTGTTGAAAAAGAACACGTTTATACCCCTGTTTGGAAAGCCTTTTTAAGATTGTTAGAATATGTTTCATTTTTTTTCTCCTGTTACAGCCAGGAACTGTTTTGTATTTGATCATCTCAGATGGAAAACCACACAACTATTGTTAATTTGTAACATGTATTTCTTAAGCATGCTGAATATGTGAATCCTATTAAGCTAGGACTGATTCTTTTGCTTCTTATGACTCTGGTACGTATAAATGGCCTTTTCTCAGAGAAAAATATTTTATTAAAAAAATATTTTCTTTATGTCTTTGACTTATGCTGGTGTTTTCCTGACAATACATTCTTTGTGTACCTTTCACACTTATTGTGGGATGCTGGAAAAACTGGTTTTGCTGCTGCACAGATACTTGGAAATTTTTATACAGGAAAGTCTTCGAGAAACTCTTTATCAGGCTGTACAAGAAATCTGGTTAAAGAACAGAAGATGAAGAAAGATGTTCTGAGGTCCGTGTTATCATGCTAAACATGAGAATCTTTACAAGTTGACTGATCCTTTCTCTTATTGTTTTTAACGGTGCATATGACCCTATTTGGACTTTGGTAATAAATGTACACTACATGTATTACATTTCAACACCCTTTCCTGTAGATGAGAGATTCTAAATAAGTCACATTTTATGACTGTCATTCATTCTTATATCCATCCTAAAGGAACTATTGCCAGAAGAACTGTAGGCTTTTTCCTTCTATTTCTTTCTCTTGAGTTCCATATGGCAGCTGATGCAGGCAAGAACACAAGAAAAGAAGCTGAAAGTAAAAAGTGTGAAGTCATAACTGAACAATAGAGGTGAAGCACAGCTTGAAAAACCTTACAAGAAAACTATACACACCTCTAATTATATCATTTTGTTACCTTGTCAGAAAGCTGAGAAAACTATGGTATTTCTGCACAAACCTCTAGTGAAAAAGCAAAACCAGCAGAACATGAAGTCATCAGCTCAGAAGATTCAGAAATGTTGATCCAGTATTGCAGTGCAATAGAAATTACAACAGTAGCATATGGTGTGATGTGACATAGAAGAAGTGGATCACATCACCCATCTCTGCAATCTCTCTTCATGATAATGAGATGATATAACACCTGTGATGTGGTGCACAGTTGTTTCTTTAGCTATATAGCCAGAAACACATGAGAAAATGGAGTTAAATAAGGAAAACAAAGACCAAAAAAAAATTTTAATCTGATATTAAACAGCAAATAAGGAAGATTTGTATTTTAAATCCAATGTACCACAGGAATCTGCATTTTAATGACGTATGATTAGTTTCACAAAATGGGTGGAATTCCTTCCTTCCTAGCATTAACCATTTAATAATGAGGAACATAAAATTACTTCCATTCCATTCAACCCTATATAAAAGTAGTTGCTCAGGCAAAGCTGGCTTTTTGAGCTCCTTCTTTAATCAATAAAAAGAGATAGCCACACCAGAAACTAATTAGTGCCAACTGTCTTATCATAGGAAAGATTGCCTTTTGGAGGGGAATGTGAAACGAGCTCAGAAATTAGAAGTAACAAGCAGATTCTCAGTGCTTGTGGACATACAGATTCCATGAAAAAGGATGAGGAGTACATATCGTCACCAGGAAAAAAAAACAAAACCGAAAACCACACTGGTGGCCCATATGCTTCAGTCAAAAAGCAGGGGCTCTAAGAGAAGGACTTGTTTGATATAGTCAAAGATATTTCCTTGCCATAACAAACTACATAGACTACATAAAGTACGTAAATACAAAAGCCAGGAGAGAGGTGATGGTGAGCGTCTCTGAAGACTGACCTCAGGAAGACACTGAAAATGATGTACTAGCCATTAGGACACTGTAGGCATACCAAGAACAAGATACAGTTTCTTATTACTCAGTTATTTTTCTGTCCTTCTATTACAAACAGTTCAGTTAGCCACTTTTCATTTCAAATATTAAAATGTATGCTTTGGAAAAGAATAATATGTTCCATGAAATTTGACTCATTTGACCAGTTTTTTAGGATTTTTTATTCACCTTTGCATGACTAAAACAAGGAGAGAGAGCAGATATCATGCACTGACTTGGAACGATCTTTATCTCCTTTGAGGCAATACAATTTCTGCTGTGTGATCAGGACTTTCTGGGAAAATCACCTCAAGCCCACATATAAACAATATCCTGGGAGTTTCAAAAACAAATTAAAGGAGAAGCTGAACATAAGTTTTCTTCACTAACAAGAATTTTAACAGCAAAAAATAGTTATGTGTCTGATATACTGAAAGCGATCCCGACTACGCAAAGTAGGACAGTCACATTTCTTAATGTGCTTGAGTATGTTTCTGTTTCCATTTGTCCTCCACAGAGATTGTGATGTCTGTGGGACGTGGAACTGCCTCTCCACTTGAACTTTCAGAGTCTCTAGTGCACCAAAACTCCATACGCCACCTGTCATAACTGAAAAGATATATGCAAACGAAGTGTAAGATTTGCCATGATTATGTACACCAAAATGACTATAATTATTCTTAACACTGAGAGCTCTTGAGAAGCTCAGCTAATCACTGTGGTGGAAACTTCTTTGGAAGACTTTTGGGCAGAAGTTGGGGAAAAGAAGAGTTGGGAAATACCTTGAAATAACCCGTCTCTTCAGGTTTTAGAGTTCACAGTAGCAGTTCAAGGCACTATAATGAGGAGTTCAGTTCAGCCCTCTTTGATACTTTACATTTCAGAAAGGAGGCCAATGTAGTACTTTAGCAAACTAAATAGGTATTACCAAATTTTGACGTTTCCAGGGATATTACCTTGATAGAAGTGAAGATAAAATGCAGTCCTTTCACAAAAAATAAAGCAAAATCAACTGTTTTATCTGACTAACTTAGTCACTTTATTTATACATAATCTAATAATTCTAAGAAGGCACAAAAATATTCATATGTAGCTGCGTGATGACACTATTAGGATTCACTTCAAAGAACAATTGCATTTGTTTTTCTTCAACGAATTACTCTCCACAGACAGAGTGAGTTTTGTTCTGCGTGTGACCCTATCAAGTAATGGCCATACATATGATAGTTGCCCTCTTTCAGAAGTTATTTTCATACAACGACACATCCCAGAGTATGAAAAATAATAAATGAAAAATCATTTAGCGTGGGCCAACATCTCCTAAAAAAAAGAGATAATCGCAGCTAATACTGATCACATCAGTAAATTCCTTGGCTCTGTGGGCTGAAGTTCTAATAAGAAGTGATTGCTCCCATATAATTTGCTTTACAGCCTGCAGCATTAAAATCCCAAACAGTAAATAAAGGCAACACTCAAAAATAATCTGTAGGTGTGAGAAGGACAGTGGCTATCTGATAGTCATGACTGGGATCCTAAATCATGGGAAAATGTAAGTAGGCTGTGTGAGATAAAAGGTCAAGAAAAACAGAATGCTTGAACTGAGGAATAAGATTCCTTCTGTCCATGCACTTGAACTCTGAGTTTCTATGAGAAAGACAAATCTCTGACCACACAGAAGTTCACTTTAAATATTCCACTGCAAATACCATTTCTAATATTTATCAGATGCTCAGCAGTTCCCTATTATTATCATTGCTACTGTGAGTGAAGAATTCCTCCTTTAACATGTATCAGAGAAAGCAGTCGAAGGGGTGGAAATAGAAATTAAAAAAAAAAGCAAAAACAGAGGGGAAAAAAAATCAAACATTTCTTCTTTAATTTTCTCCTAAATTTTACAGAAAACATCTAGTGTCTGACATTTCATAACCCTCCAGGTGCATAAGTGCATGAATTTTACCATTGTAACAGTGTACTACTTATCTAGTTACATGCCTAATTCTTCATGTATTGCAATGAAAAGTCTGTTTTCTGTGGTACCAGTGTCCCAAGGGGAAATCCAATTGCAAATGTAACTGTGCTTCTTCAGTGTTCTTACCAGAAATCAGATTTACTTTGGAATCCCTGATCTTGCACATACCTTTGTGTGTCAGGCTCCACATATGGAGGAGCAGTCTTCTTATCACATGCTGAAGCATTTCTAGGATTTAAGACCTGCCAAGAGAAGGGGATGTTTTTTTACTATATTTTGTTTTAAAATGCTTCCAGATAAGCCACCATTTCAAAGACTCGGAAACAACCAAATAAATTGTTTTCATTTGCCATGTAAATCCAATAAATGTGCAAAGAGAAAAGTGGCAAAAATAATTAAATAAAGTCTTTGTTATAATTAACTCTTTCATTCTTAGAAACCAAGAGTCTAAAGAGAAAATATCTGGTAAGATAATCCATCTCAACTAGGTTGAACAGCTTTTCAGAATATTTTTTGTAGAATCCGATTAGATGTACATAGGTCCCTATTTCTTTACTCATTATAAAATTCCGTCAGATTTTTTCCACAAGGTTGGATGTGTAGTATCTTTAAAAAATAATGCTCATTCAGTTCTATGATTCTATTGAAAAATACGCAGCAACTCACAGGGTTCTAATGACTTTGTACATTTCTTTAACCTCTATTGGGGGTGGGAGAAGATGAATATCTTAGACACTGGATTTTTCTGTTTGAAACTAATACAGTACATCTGGATTGGCAAATGCTAAATAATCAGTCTTAAGAATCTGACATACTGAAAAGTCTGGTCTGACTGCTCAGTTAATGGATAAAGGTATCATATGTGCCCTCTATCTGAAGCATTTACAGATGACATGAGATCCCCTAACATGAAATCAAATCCCTGACCCTGATTTCTGACAGTAACAGTAGCTGCAAGTACTTAATATATTGTGGAGCTGTAGTTGTGAAATCTCTCTTTCCCTATAAATATTCAGAGAGTGCTGTAAAGAGTTTAACTTCATGTTCCTCAAGTCTCAAATCACAGTCTGAGATGCATCCTCGAATCTTCACATTATGAAGCATTTCATAAGTTCTCAGGATCTTGAATGTTACACATGGAAAAAGTTCTTCAAGAAAATCCTGCCACAGATTAAATCAGAGATCCCATCCTCTGTTGATACAGATCAAATTAGTTGATTTTCCCCACTTGAGGATTTGACCAAGGAACTCTATATTATTTGCATTTGATTTGTAGGAACACACTGAAACTGATATATTTTAGATAACTAAAATTCTGTATTAACTCTGCAAGCATATCCAGTAATCTTTACTGGATTTAGTTTTATGACCTGAACTGAAATATCCCCATCCATGCAATTAATCAGATGAAAGAAAGATCGCAATTCATCATCGTAGAAAATTATAGAGAACCAGTGGGCCTGTTCTCCCCAATCCTTCTCCTCACCATCCAGTGTTAAAAGTGATGAATAGAAATGACCCCGAAAGAATAATGGAGTTATGTAAGAATAAATAGGAGCATAAATAGAACTGTTCAAGTTATGTATATCATGTTCCATGCCTGCATAGGCACATGCAGAAATCTGTGATTTTCCTAAATCAGTTCTATATTAAGTTGTCTTGGTTTTAGGATGCTCAAATCAATATGCGTTTAAAAGGTTTTGCAAAGTTTGTGCACTTACACTCTTAGTTATGTTTAAATTGCATAAATATATATGTGATTCTTTCATAAATTTTCTAGATTGGACTGACAATATTCTGGGAATCTAAGCTACCAGCCATCCGGTAATATTTACTATAGTACCTAGCCCAGTATTATGGTATAAGTCTTGGAACATACAATACGTTTTAGAGCTACACAGACATAACATTTACTGTAAAAGTGTTTTGCTTGGCAAGAAAATAACACATATGCATATTTCTTATGCCACTGGCAACCGCAAATTAAACATCTAATTTTTACATATTCATTTCAATTTGATGCAAATGAACTTCAATGGGGACTCAAAAATGACATGAGCGTCGACTGCATTGGGAATGTTCTTCAAACGTGGCTTGCTCACCAAAGCTAGATGCAGCTTAATATGCATCTGCATAGGTATCCTCCCGTTTGAAAATATATGCATTTACATGGGGATTTTGACTTTTCTTCAGATCTCTTTTCAAACAACCGATATGAAAGGAAAATAACTTTAAAAAGCTGGCTTTTCAAGTAGAATAAAACTTGGCTTGTCATGCTTCTTCTAATATGTTTTTCCTACGTCTGACCTTTGCTCTAAATTTCTACAATGGAAGTTTTAAGGTTGTAGGACCAGGAGGTAAATGTTTGTCAGCTTCATAAGCTTTTTTGGAGAGTGCCCAGCTTCAGATCCAGCTTTATAGGGAAAAAGAGAAAAAAAAAAAAGAAAAAGGAAAAAAGTATAGAAAGAAATATTTTTCATGCCGTTTCAATTAGGCCCCCGGGTGAAGATCATACAGCTTTGAAACTGTTCCGTTTTGACAAAGTTCCAAAGTGCTACACACATCAGGGAAAACTAGAGTTTGCTGTAATGTAAACTGTTTAACATGCACACTGAGGTCAAATCTAAATTTTCCCAAGCGTTTGGGTTTGTTTAAACATTAGAACATGGTTTAGTGTCAGTGAATAGGAAAACTTTAATGTTGTGGGTGGGAATCTACCCATCTTTCTTTGTTAAAGTTCCAAAGGCTACTGCAATAAAAATATTCATTTACCAAGGGGGCTATTGTGATAAGCATCCAAAGACATTATGCATTGGTGTGAAAAAAGCAAGCAGGAATAGACATCAGCACTGTGGGTGAAAAGAAACAATTCTTCCTCTCTTTTTGTTTTTCTTTTTTTTTTTTCCTCCCTTCTTTCTTTTTTTGTAGGAGTTTCAAGTCCAGTCTTAAATGGGGTTTTTTTTCAGGGTGGTCTGGTTATCTGAACTCCCATATTTTTTTTNTTTTTTTTTTTTTTTTTTTCTGATTGAATATAATAAAGCTTGAATAGCTGTGAGACTTGCTGAATTCAACAATAGCTGCGTATTTTATTTCTGTTTTCCAATCACGCCCTTAAAAACAATGTGCACTGTATTTACCTGTAGAGCCTGAATCGCACACAGGAGACTGCCCGATATAAATCAATATAGCTTTGGTAGGACAGCATCACAAGTGATGTAAATCAGGAGAAGTTCTGAGGATATGGTTTCTGAACTTAAAGACAAGTGTGTAATTTTTTTTCACTTAATGTGGAACCTGAGACATTTAGCACTAAGCTAATATTGTCAATTAATGGTTACGTTTTGCAGTGCCATAGAGTAGAGAAATACCACCAGCAAGACACCTTAGTGACTTGGTTGAAATGTCCTATCCAATGATTATACATTTAATACTTTCAGAAGATAACTCATACTTTAGAAGATAAATCTTGTGTTTATTTTTTTTTATTCTTCTGTTTTTTTAATCAGTTGTGTTTCTAGTTTATTATACCAAGCCAAAGTAGGCACATTTAATCTTTTTGTCCATAACCTTATGTAATTCAGGTGTCCACTGATTGCTTATTAGTGAAAGGAAGTAATCTGACCCAATGAGCAAATCACCATATTATTTTGAATGGCAATCTGTGTGTTAAAAAACACATAAAGGAAGGCACTAGTGCATCATCCTCTGTTAATCTGGTGTCTGCTCTTGTACTAAAGAGAATAATTGTAATTAAGTTGTCTACATTAGATAGCTGAAAGTATATTAGGTTACCTGGACAAATTTAGTTGTCTGTCTTTCCATATTTTTCTCCATAAGTCAGCGTAGAAAACTGAGGTTCTCCAAAGACAACTCAAAACATTTAGGAAAAAAACCTTAAAGAAATAATGTTTCATGTTAGATGGAAAAAGGTGGAGAGCTTTGGGAACAAGTGTAACCTCTGCTGCTGTTTAAAAAAAAAAAAAACACAAAAAGGCAACCAAAAACCCAACCAAGTCCCTCTAAGACCCCCCCCAGCAATATTAAATAATGAAATCCCAATCTATGCTTATTTTTGGAAGCTGAAGCAGCATTCTGGGGTGGTGCTCAGGAAGGTGGAGTAGGTTTAGTGCGCTTCCATAAGCCTTTGCATAAATTATGGCTTATAGTTTGCAGATTTCACAAATAAATAGTGGAATGAAGGAAAAAATTGTGGCTTTTTTTTTTAATTAATTTTTTAGCCAGGTGTCAGATTGTTGGCAGCAGTGCAGTGGAATCTGTAACCTTCTCCCCACAAAAGGCTGCCCATGTTTGATAGCTGGATATATATTCCTATACTCAGTCCAATTCACCTGGCTACGCTCTCATAGCTCTCTCTGTAATCAGGGCTGCAAGGTCTCAGTCCAGCACATGACAAGGAAATAGTAACCTAAAGAAAATTTGAATAGAGAAAACCCTGTAATATCATATTAAATTTCTTAGTGGAAGAATAGGACTAGGTACAGAAGCTAATTGCCGTGACTAGTTTGGACATGACCAGTGTGCTTCCTACACTGGTCTGAATTCTGTCCAAAATAATAGCAAATAAGATCCTTTGAGAACCAAGAAGCTGTTCAGAGGTCTCTAGGAGAAGAAAAGCTTCTGTTTTCTTGTGTCTTTTAAATATAGCCCTCTACACCTTCAAAAGTGTTCACAAGTAGTATAGGATAGTATGTCTTATCCAAATTATTGAACATGGAATATCTGGCCTCCCAGGTACATGCTTGTTTTTTAGATTTGTATGCATTGATGAAGTCCTCTCTCTGAAACCTCTTTCAGACTGTATCTGAAACTTTCTTGATATGCAGTTTGTAGGCTAAAGGCTCCTTGTAAGAAATGGTAGTTGCACATCTGAATACAGGCTTTCAATTGAGGGAGAGGGAGAACGAGTACTCACGACTGCGGAGTCAGGTTGTTTGCTGTCCAAAGGAAAACAGCTGGGGCAGGTTCTGATATATGAAAACAGGTCACTGGTGCACCTTCTAAACTCTTCCATCACCAAATTTGCCTTGCATAGCTGTAATTGTAATTTTTTTTTTCCTAAAGATGTAATGGTTACATAGGAATGTAGGGGTCTTTCCAGAAGTAACATGTTGATGCTCTTTCAGTCTCATGCAAGGACATGATCCAGATAAGAAACTGGGCAACTGTTTCTTCAAAGCAAAATGAAATCATTTAAGCCTTTAATAGGAAATAGAAATATAAAGATGATCATCTCTGGAGAGCTTCATGGACTTTGTTCTGTATCCATGTATCTGCTGTGTGATTCGTAGCATAAATGCAGATCTTGGTCCCTGTGGAAAAGAGAGATCTTATTTGTTATCTCCTCACAGTACCAAAAAGCAAAAGCCATTTGATGATGAAAATGGCATCAAAATTGGAACCCTGAGGTTTAGCTTTGAAAAGAGAACATGGCTTTGACCAAGTTACCAAAATATCTTCTGTGTCTCTACTCACATGCACAGAAAACAGGTATAATATAGCTGCATGTATTTGCTAATCGATTTTTACCGATAGAAGACAAAAAAGGATAGTTTAGCACTTTTTACACATATAAACAGACGGATCATTAGTGAAATGTTGAGAAATGCAAACCTCAACTGCCAGCCCCTACCCTGTGCATGCAAAAAGTATAAATCAGACTCCAAGGCAACGGTCATGTCTTCACATGGGAACACAGCCAAAAGATGGGGGAGATTTCAAAAGACAGCAGGTGTTCAGAATTAGGAAATCTGGTAGAGTGAGGCTTCTTATCAGTAGGATGATGTAATGAATTTATAAGCTGCAGAACACGTGCAGATTTGCCATAATATATCCCTATAGGAACACCAGCTTCCAAAACCTGGGATAAAGAAGCTGTATCTTGCTTAATTCTTGAAATAAGGCTCCTATTTACCCTGTGGGATAAATACTAGATGCCTGACTTGACACAATATAATACATATATTTCAGAAAGAGGAGATCACAGCTTCCTGCCCCTCCACATTGCCATCCAACTTGCTCAAATGGTGCTAAGACAAGCGATCACTTCTTCCACAGCCAGTGGGCATATATTGAATTGACTCGTGGAGGTGACTGCAGACTGACATAAGAACACTCTGTAGCACTCTGTTCAGGTCTTACTTTTAGGCACATGTCCAGAATGTTGAGTCCCAAACTAATGTCTGATTGCATAAATCTATCACCTTTTGTTCAAAAAATAAATATATCCCTTATTCTGCATGTTGGGAAAAGAAAAAAATAAGCTTGACCACATGAGATATATAAAGCCAGAACAAGGATTTGCCAGAAAGTCAAAGGCTTGGAGAAGAAAGAGCTGCCTCAGGGATGATGAGTACAGCACAATCTTTTTAAGGTAGCTAACTTAAAACCTGCAGTACCATGGAATTACAGAGGACATGGTCCTTCTGCTTTTAAAGGTCTCCATTTGCTATAAAATCAAATATCTGTGTGTAAAAAAGGTGTGAGATGAATCAGGAAACTTGTAATGGGGAAAAAAATTTGTATCTTCAAGATTTAAAGAGGATGATGTGTTTTAAGAGAAAACCATTTCTAAACAGGAAATGCCCCACTTATTTCACGTGAAGGGAAGCTCTTTTCCATCAAATTTACAGGCACTATAAGCTGTAATGCAAATGTATTTTCATTGAATTCATATTTAATAAGCCAAATGATTTAGAAGGTGAAATCTTTAGCATATTATACCTTGAACAGAGCCCAGCTACATGTCATTGGTAGTAATTTCTCTCACATGGTGCTACAGCACTGGTTTAAACAGAAATGGTGATTTTTACCAGTCTGCATAGTCTATGGGATTTTCCATTTCTTAGAAGAATCTTAATCAATGTCATAACTCTATCAGCAAGAAACCCTAGCAAGTCTGGATGAAGGAAAGAATCTCTTATCTGGGAAGCTCCCATTGATCTCAGGAACATCTACAAAGTTTAAATCTTGCTTTCACTAAGCCAAATGATCCGATGATGAAACTCTGATCCTGGTGACTGAGAAAAGCTCAGTATCTAGTCACTTCATGCGAAGGAAGAACTGTTCTTATTGTTTATGTTATATCCTTAGTTCTGTCATAAGTTTCAGTAGCTTCTTAAATTACTTTTTCCAGGAAAAAAAAAACAAACAACCAAAACAAACAACCAAAACAAACAACAAAAAAAACCCACCAAAACACCAAACAACAACCCACCACATTATGTTTATAAAAAGATTAAATGAGTTAATTAAAATATAGCAAAACATCTTGTGCTTGTATCAACGCTGTTTTATATTACTAAGAGCTGGGTCCAAACCTTCCTGATATGAATTTTGTTGATACAATTGATACAGATTGTAACATTCTATGTGTTACCTTCACAGTCTAG
Source organism: Pampusana beccarii (assembly GCA_013399365.1). Lineage (NCBI taxonomy): Eukaryota > Metazoa > Chordata > Aves > Columbiformes > Columbidae > Pampusana > Pampusana beccarii. Next base: position 57,062 of record VWYH01008093.1, on the reverse strand, counting down.
TATCTCTGATCCGTTTTCATTCTATCCAACCTACTAAAATAGTAGTGAAGAAAGAACATTTTTCCCCCAATTTTTCTTTACAGTTCATAGACACAGTCAAGTACCTCCAGGGTACGATTGGCCCAACTGAGATTTAGTTCCATTGACTGTACAGAAGGCTTACAGCAACTTCTTTCAGCTGGATGGGCTGCATTAGTAACTAACGAGTCTGATCTTGTTTAACAGAAGTCACCCTTCTGCTTTAAATATGTATCATCTGTAAAGCCTCTTGATTAATATGTAAGTTTTCATTTTCAGCCTCCAGATGTGTCATAAATAGAAGTTGTGATGACACTTCTCATTTTCTGTTGTTGATATTGTGAGCAGACTCTTTTTGCTTGGTCAGGTTAGCAAAACATATTCAAACAAGGAACTGCAGAAGATTCATATGTTGTAACTGAAAGTGAACCCTATTTTTCTTATCGCCCTCATCTTCCTCCTAGCTACCCTCTTGCGATACCATGACCTCCTACATTGATGAATACTGCAAGAGCAGGGAGGTAGATATTCAGGGTGTATGCCTGGCTTTTCTGAGGTCACTGCTGTTTTGCCAACAGTTTCAGCAGATTCACAGAGTCATTTCATAGAATAATTTGGCATCAGTCATGCATATGCTTGCAAACAACTTTATCATGCCTCCTACTCGGAGTCCAATTAAGGTCAGTTCTATATGTAGCTACAATCCTTTCCAGTGAAATTGTCAAAGACCTATAAGCACAGATGGTTTTTACTCTGGATGGCAAGGACATCAGAAGGACTTTGCACAGATCTCAGGAGAAATGATGCAGATACTCCTAGAAATTCATGGCACATGGTCTTTAATTCATGACAACATGAATGAAGTCAGTAGAAATTCTTTTTTTTTTTTTTTTTTTTTTTTTTTTTTTTTTGTAACTCC
>VWYH01008093.1:0-56109 GCA_013399365.1 Pampusana beccarii | reverse complement strand
AAAAAAAAAAAAAACTGAGAGGAGAACTGGAGCCATTGAAACCATTAGGTTTTTTTTCATTTTTTTGAACCCAAAATCAAGAACCACAAGATTCTGTCTTGCTTCCAGCATTAAAAATGAAGGATTTTTTTAAATTATTATTTCACCTATACCTCTGATTAACTAAGGGCCGTGGAATTTAGTGCACCACTTCTACTGTGTAAAGTCAGTGCATGTTTACTGTGTGATGTTTGTAGTATTCATTAGAGAACAAAGGAGCCTCATTTTGTAGAGATACAGAGATATTGTCATGAGTAAAACCGTGTATAGAAATTACCAAATTTGAACATTAACGAAACCACAGCTCTCAATAGAAAGGAAATTTCTGTTATTTTTCACGAGATAGAAGAAAAGTATCCTAAAATGTGAGCAAAATAGATCTCACAGGACATGTTTTCCACTGTCTGTAGCATCAGTTCCCTGTGATCTTTCTTTCTCCAGTCACCAGATTCAATAGCAACAGAGACAGCCAATGCCACCCTGTCAACAGCAACTCTAAGAACAATAATGTACATCACCAAAGCAAAATATGGAGCTATACATACAGTAATTCCCCAACAACTGTAAGTAAGACAAAATTTAAAAATTCCAATTCACCATGCCATAGAGAATATAAAACAATATTTTCCTTTTCCTTTCCTATGCAGATTTTCTTATTGGGAAGGAAGAATGTACAGCTTTTGCCACAACTAGTATAAGAGATAATGTCTCCATGTAAGAAGTACAGGAAAATAATTTGTTTCAATTACATAAATCTGCACCTCTAAATTTCAAAATTATTAATTGTATTAATTTTCAAAACATGCCTAATTATGTTATATGGCTATCAGATTCGTATACTGTGAAAAAAACTCATAAACTGTGATTATGTGTTATTGTTGAGACACTAGAGAGAGATAAACAGAGAGATTGGTTTAGGGATCATACTTGAGCTAATAACAGACCCTCCCTATCTGAAATCTTTATCCTGACTTTTTTTTCCCCTCCAGTGGGGGCTAAAGGATTATAATAATTTCTGTAAAAACAAAAAACCCCAAACAAACAAACGAATGAAAAACAAAAGAAACCCAACAAAAATAAAAACAAAACCAAAAAACTTTTCATTTAGTCTGTTTTCTGCAATATTACCTAGGAGAACTTAGGAGTGTTGAAAACCGCTCAAGGAAACTCATGCCATCTGACCTTATTTCATGTGTTCCCTCGTATGAGCTGGAACAAAGGAATGGGCTGGGTGGAATTAAATAGTGGAGTGTGTGTGTGCATGTGTGTGGTGCATGTGTGCCTGTGTGTATAAAGAAGTGGTGATCAGACGTTACTGATAAGAGAAGCCAGTGGTGCTTCTGGGTGATGTGTGTATTCAACTCCAGGCTGACTCCTCTTATGCTAATACAGCCAATTTCCTCTTTTATTTCATTTCTGGAGCCTGAATCTGTGATCTCTGATAAGGTTCCCAAGGATACCGCCTTCACTCACAAATGGGCAAGCAAAGGGGGGTTAGGTGACTGAGACGTGTAACTCGCAGAGAGCACTAGTGGATGAATAATTTAAAACTCCGCCCGGAGATTTGAGGCAAAACGGAGAGATAAGAGACACCACAGGGTCTTCTCTGTTTATTCAGAGCTTCATCTTCCAATGACAGGTGACCTCCGAGGTCAAGGGCATTATGGGAAGCGGAGCCAACAGTGGGAAAAGGTACTACATCCCAGAAGGAAGCAATGATTCACTTGGTGTCAAATGAAAAATTGATCCTTTTTCCCCTCTCTTTGCCATTTTTCTCTCTCCCGGTTTTCACGGAGAAACTTTGGGCCCAAGGCTAACACAAGTCTGAACTGCAAGAGCAGATCATGAGCAAAATGGCTGGTGGCGATGGGATTGCACCAGTGTGAAACTGGTGCAAGATAGGAATCAGGACCTTTGTCTGAGCAGCGTGCTGTCTGTGTTGGTACATGGGGAGTCTGCTTTGCTAGCAGTTTTATCAAATCAGATATGTATAAAGGTAATACCTCAGAAACATCACAGGCTTGATCCACCTCATGCAAATGGTTGTTTTCCACTGGTGCAACCTTAATTTACATCCACTCAGAATCTGCCCTCACGCTTTCAAACAAAACACTCCCTCCTAATGATTTTATACCTTAACTTCATTTATTTTATGTTGGCCTGAAATTATTTACTGTCATGGTTTTATTTGGTGTTTGTAAAGAAGCCGAAAGAGCTCAAAATTCTCAAGAAACGCCTGGTCTTCCTTGGGCCTATGGAAAAAATAAGACACATTCACAAGCTCTGGTTCTCATTGTTGCCTGTTTCATTTGGGAAATCCTGAACTCAATGCCTCCTTTGCAATTAGAAAAATCTGAAGCTGTTCACTCTATTTATATTGTAAGCTTTAGACTCTTACAAATTCTGACAGTAAGAGGTATGCCTAGAAGAGTTCTGCTCTACATTATCAAAACCTTCTGCTCCATCATTCCTATTTGTTTCAATATAATGCAGCCATGACCTCTACACTGAAAACAAAACAAAACAAAAAAGACAAAGTCAAATGTTTCTCCGTGCTGGTTTACATTTCCCTGCCTCTTAAACTGCTGTTTCTGCTTTCTTGTGTTTGAATGTTATGCATGTTTTCATTCCTGAGCAATCACATACCTTTTATCTTTTTAGATAAACATGAAAACATACTAAGGTCACTGCCTGGTGAGAAGTTAAGGTTTTGTGTGACTGCCACCCGCTTGTACCATGTATGCACCTCCCTTCCAACTCCACCACTCCCACTGCGAGCCGGTCCCATCTCAGAAATGTTTCTCGCAGGCTTTTGGAACTGTTTGGACAAGTCCTGGGGCTGACTCACATCACACCTCACTTACTAGTTAACCTAACCCAAGCAGAGAGCAACGTGCTGGGCAGCAGCAACCTGCCTGGACTTCTGGTGTGGCTCACACCCAGCCATCTTGCCCATTCCTTTTCATGTCATTGTTTTCATACTCATGCCCTAATGAAAAAAATGCACTCATGGGCTTAAACCTGAACATCTCACCCACAAAAGCCACAACACCGGGAAGGCTTGAGAGAGTGAGGTGAGCCGTGCAACCCTGCTGCTGCTATCTATGCTCACGACAAAGGTTTGCCATGGGGGTCCTCTTGGGTTCCTCCAGCTCAGCCGAAGAGCTTTTGCCTCATTTATCCCGTTTTGATTAGGTGCGGTCCTCACAGAATGAAATGGTGTTGCACTGGGAAAAGTGAGATGGGAATCAGCCCTCCTGGTCTCACCAGGGTGTTTCTCCCCAGCTATGAGTAATGATAGTGGGTAAACAAAATATTCTCCTTCATGTTGCAAGCAAGAATAGGGAGGTGAAGTATGTAGATACTGACTTCATTTTAAATCATCGCACCCATTCAGTAATGGTTTTTTTTCTGTGGAGAGCAGGATAACGACATTGAGACTAAATGGTCGAATATTACAACGAGCATCTATGTGTACAATTTTATGTCTCAAAACTAAAGTGTTGGTACATGTGCATGCTTATATATTGGGGAAGTCTAGAGTATTTCAAGACATTATACCTAATTAAGGTAGAAATGTATATATATCCACACTACATCTAAAGATAATATATTCTACTTTCAGTTCAGAGTCATGGCCGTAAAACCTGTGTTGGACTTTACTGCTTAAACCATTTCTCTCAAAGGCAGAGTAGAGATTGTGCTTTTCTTCTGAGGTGCAGTTACAGTTTACACTCCAAAATTCACTCCCCTTTTCATAGAATAAGAAAGCAATTAGAGAAAATGCACACAATGTAGGAGGTTCTGGTTCAGTTCTTTCTTCTGTCCTAGAGGGCTCAAACACAAACATATGGACTATTTTGGCTTGTTTAAATGTTTGGAATAAAGCTCAAGATTTTCTTCAAAGAGAAGAGGAAATGCACTTTTTCCCTCATTAGTTATTTAACAAAAAATGCATATCTATCTGATGGACCAAGACTCAGAACTCATGCCACCTCCTCAGAAAAGTGTCCTGAGCACTCTACATCTCCAATTATATCCTGTGAAGGGCAACCACTTCAAAAGGGGGCTGAATTGATAGAAACTGTAGTGTGAAGGCTAAAGAATTTTTGAGAGAGGGATTATATGAACAGTCTATTAAACTAAGTCAGGTATTTCTTAGTATGATCTTAATTTCTGAGATGTTTTGTGACAGCAGAAGGATGATGCCACCATATTTTTGAAGCAGTATGAATATCAGTGCCACATTTTATAGGTTTGTTCTAATGATGATAAAATAGCATTTAAAGTATTGTATCCTCTGGAGAACAAAGAGGGAGAAGGTTTAGATGACAGATCATAACAGGACAGAGGTATGAACTACAGAAGTTTTTAGGACTGACATGAATGAAAAATTTTCTTTGGACGACAGAAAACATCACTCTGGGTTTGATGAAAAGTTACGAACAAATATTAGTCTTGATACACCATAATGTTAATTTTTTTCAGTCTCTTTATTTTTTTTCTAATTTTGATGATTAAATACTCTCTTAATAAGGGCACTTCAGTTTTGAAGCTGTGATTTGCTAAATATTAAATAGTAACAGCTCTTCAAAATGAAAGATACTCTCAGTTTTGGGCAGAGATATGCAGTGATGTTACAGAATCTTTCTTTGAATCTGAACTACTGAATTCACAGTAATATTCTTCATAAATTTTGGGAAACAAGAAGTATTACTGACAATGCTCTTTCTTAACTGTTCACAAATTAGAAAGAAATAGAGAACAATAGAAGTTGGGTGGTAAATCTAACACTTTTTACACTAATCTAAGAGATTTTTCCAATGAACTGACCTCTGTCTCCCTTTACCCCACCCCAATGTGATGGTGATTGAATTAGTGTATTAAAAAAAAAAAAGGAAGAAAAAAATATAATCATGCTGTTTAGAATCTGTCATTCACAATTTCCTCATTATCCACACACTCTAAACTTTAGAAAAATGTATTCTGATTCTGTTCTGAGTAATTACCAATGGGGAAAAAATGTTCCAGATGTTATTCAATTCTGTTTGTTTTACCACACTGCTGTAAAGATTGCTATGGGACTTCCATTGCTGAATGAAAGGACAGATCAACCTGATAAAATGCAAAATGGAACCAAAGTGAATGCAGAAAGGGTCTGGGTAATTTTTTTTTATCTCTGTCTTTCTTTTAAACATCACCAAATATCCCCTCTTCCAGATTATGGTTAGTACAGGAAATTAAAGTGTGAAGAGACTGGCTACAAGACTGGACCTGGTTCAATGAGGTGATTCATAGTTTTGTAATAAGTGTTGATGGTTGAATCTTGGACTCATTAAAATCAATGTCAGGCTCAGTGATTTACTCAAGTGCTACAGTTTTCTGTCTCTAACAATCTCGTTCTCTATTTCATAAAAATGGAAAAAGGAAGGACTGTAGACATTAAATAATAGAAATACAACTGTGCATCAACTTTTCTATGCAGCAGGTAGGAGTTGGGCTTCTGAATCCCATAGGCATGCCTTATTCAGAAGATAGACTCGGCTTTTACCGCTGAACAGACCTTTCAGGCTTTTAAAATTGATTCACTCAGCAGTGAAGGCAATGAATAAAACACCCCAATGGGAGCCCAGAAGTGAGGTAAAGGATATAGTGCATATTAGGAGTTCCTTTTGAGTCCACCTCCCCCAGAAGGAACAGTAGCAGGAAATAATGTTAAATTCTTTTCTTTCATTTACATCAGTTTTAGACTGACATAATACCATTCAGTTTGGTAGAGCTACTCCTGATTTATGAAGAGGTAAATGAAAGCAGAGTCAGACCCCAAAGGAATATAATAGAGACCACCTGTTTTGAGAGAACAACTGGGCTAAGAAATTACTTATATACTGTACATATAAGAAGCATGTGAAAAGGGCATAGTGGGAGCAACGAAAGCCTTCAATTATCCAGGCCTAGACTGGATTATATTAAGTGGAGGAAATAAGGTTGGCAGTATGTTTGTGGATCTGGGACAGGATTGCTTCCTAATTCAATATGTGCCACGACCAACCAGGAAGGAAACCATATTAAAGTTGTGATTAAGCACTGAAGGGGCATGTTTGAATACCTTCCCTTCCCTTCAGACCTGGGGGACACGCAAAAATCATAAGCTCGAAAGCTCAAGAACAAACTAAGGAGAGAAGGTGGAGTTAGGAAAAATGACTTAGTTGCTGAATTTGGAGAGATTAATATAGGAAATATTTGCCACATACTGGTTTGTTTAACATGTATATTTGGCTTCTGCTGTCAAGGTGATTACATGCCTTCATACTACTAAAAACAACTCATTGCAAATTAATAGACTGTAGCAAAATCTCCATTTTGTTTGTAGTAAAAGTAAAATCCATAAAGAAGGCTGCAAAACCAAATAAAACAAATAAAGTATCTTTTACACTTAACAGTTTTATGGGGATAGCTGTACTAACAAAACTTTCTTTATGTGGACACTGCTTATACTGGCAAAATTCACTTTTTGCTGGAATGGCTTACATTGGTTTAGCAAGTGCAATGAGCTGGGAAAGGAAAATCAGTATTTTGCTGGTTTGACATCTACACTGGAACTTGGACTCATCTTCCTTAACCTTGTCTACCTGCTTGTCTAGTCCCATCTAGGACAACTTGTCATCGACAGAAAAATATAGGTATTTCCAGGAGAGGATAATTCCCACTTATATTTAATATCACCTTTATGATGGGCTCAATTTCCTCTGGGGTTTCTGATTTTCTTCATTGACCTCAAGGATACTGATGGACGAAATTTGATGTTCTGTCTCCTACCATCAAGTTTTCGGATAACCACACTATGCAACGCTTTTAAAGTTATATAAATTACTTGTGTAGAAGCAGGTGTGACAACACAGATTGAGTGCATCAAGTAGTAGGGTTACATCACTGTGGGTAGTTTGGACTAGTTAACCTGTTGCTCTGATGGTATTTCATGACAATGTGGTTCTGCTGCTTTGGGGTCCCCAGCCTCAGTGTTTTAGACATGAAATCTGCACAGAATACTGCTTATCAGAGACAGAACCTGCTGGTAGATAAGCATCTAAATAACAACAAGGAAAAGCATATCTCTGATCAACACACAGTGAGGGTTTTTTTGTGAGGACCTGGCTCAAGGTGTTGATTACATCCTGGTTGGAATTTGGCAGCTCCAGAGAGCAGATTTAGAGACTAGGCTGTCCTACCATGTGAGGTTGGAAGCAGCTAGCCTTACTGACACTAGGAAGAGCAGCTAGAAACGCTGTGCCTCAAACCCATCTCCTCCATTCCTACAGAGACGTACTATTAATACTTGGACTGGTAAAAAAAGAAAATTGAGTCAGTTGAAAGAACTGGACTGTGGACATCAACTTGTGTTTTTGACAGGACTGTTCCATTTGGATAAATAAACAAGGAATAGAGCCTTTTCAGTGGTTGTGTTTTATGAGTAACTGTACCCTAGCCAAATTTTAATTTGAAAAGCTGCCTAATTTCCTTTCAAACCAGAATTCCAATAGGATAAGGTGACAAAGTTTCCAAAAGCTCTTAGAGGATTAAGAGGCTCAGTTTCTTTTCAAGTCCAAGAGCAGTGCACACCTCACTCTCCAATATGCTTTTAAACCCTGCTCCTACTATACTGCCTTTCCTGCATTTTTATCCAGTGTTTTACATTGCCATTTTCCACATCACAGTGGCTTCATTAGCGAAGTTATTTCTAATTGTCCAAATTCTCTAGGAACCATGGCTCATTCTTATAGTCACACTAAGCCTTCTTCAAAACTGGGCTAGAGACTCAAAAATGGACAAGTACTGAGGTGATTAAGCTTCTCCTAAGGCAAAACAGCATCATTACAACAGCTTTGTTTTCAAAATAAAATGATGTTTTCCGTCCCATTTGCAGCCCACACATTAGTGCTGCTTTCCTTCTTTTCCTTTGGTTCCCAGATTTCACAAGGAAAATAAAGTGGCAAATTGGGACTATGAAACAGAGAGGTGGGGGTGGGCTGGGGGTGGTGAAGGGAGGAAGGATTAATAAAATGTCAGTACATGGAAGTGAAGAGTCATAAAAAAATTATGAAAGAAGGACAAAAGTAGTAGAGGGAATTGAAGAATTGAACAAAGAAAAATAATACATAAAAGAGGCAGATAATTTGAAAATGAGTCAGTAAGACTGTCAATAGACAAGTGTGAGAGAATCTGTGACAAATGATCTTGACTTTTGGCAAGAGTTTCAATTAATTCTCCCTAGCATTAAAAAAAAGTTAAAAATCAGATATCTGAGACTATCATACAGAGCTTTAAAGAACAGTAGTAGTCATTTGTCCCCTTACTAAGTACTTGTTGATCGAACATCTGGGTTCAGTACAGGAGCAACTTGATGAAATATGATAGCCTTTGTTTTAGAGGAAGTTGAGTAACATCATACTGTGGTCCTTTCTAACTCTAAAATCTATATTTCTACGAACCTGAGGTTTCCAGTGGCAGATACATTCATCAAACATCAGTTTGTTAACCTATTTAACATGGCTCCATCTCTGGCAAACTGTAAGGATAACAACAGATTTAAGCGAGTACTTGACCACTTTTCTGAATGAAGGTTTAGATGAACTCTTTACAGCTTTAGAACTAAGCTTTAGGATGAAGGTGAGATCACAGGCTTCAAAAAAATATTGCACAGGCAGAAATTGCTATGTACATTCAGACTCAAAGGGGTTTTATATAGTCTTTTGTGGCAGGAAGAACTTTAGCTAGAGTGTACATTATGTGCAACACAAAATATCAATTACTAGAAGCAGCAGAATCATAATGCAGCATGTTGATGTTCCTGGGTCTACTGCTCTCTATTATGTTCCTGATGGAGAATTCAAGACAAAAACGAAACAAACAAATAAACAAACAAACAAACTGTCAGTGTACTTCCATGAGGGAGATATCAACACAAATAATCCTATATAAAAGCTTATGATAAAGACAGAAGAATGGATGTTGCTATTAATATTTTATAAAAGTATGTGAGCACAGAGGAGTTACATTTCTTCTCCAGTAATGCTGTTATCTGTGGAGGATGCAAGGCAGAAAGTAAAGCTTCTAATGCTTGGTCTAGTACCATAAAATCCACACTTCTCATCCAGCATATGTACACATATATGCCTACATATGTATAAATACTTCAGGTCAAACAATCATCTTGAAAATATGCAAGAACATTTATGTGGGACATTTCATATAACCCACAGTTTTTCCAAATAGGAAAGTAGCCAAGTCCAAAATATGCGTGTTCATTCCCACATCTATTCAGTTTTCATTGTCCTCAGCCAAATTTTATAATCAGAATGCCAAGCATTGCAGAAAGAAATATGGAAAAATATAAACCAGATCCTCAAAACCTTAAGACTGGCTTATGAATCAGGAGTTGGGTACATGCTTGTCTGCTCATTTTTGTTTCATTTTACATGCTTTTTTTTCTTCTTTATGTTCCAGCTGATTCAAATGCAACTCTCTTACAATAAACTGACATTTTTTCCAACTTCACCGTATCTGAAGTCATCAACAGCTAATACTGGATAATATTATCTGTGACATATTTTTAAACTTGCTATCAGAACCACAAGGGTAAGAGGCTTAGCTTTGATAAGATTAGCAAGATTGGAATACAGTTATGCTGCACCAATGTAGGATATGCATAACCTACTAGAATTTTCACAAAATTTCTTGTAAAATGCAATGTTTTTTAATCCCACCCTGATACAAATTTGACATTGATTTCATTACATCAATTCAATTTATAACTGATTGGCTAGTTGAACTAGGGTTATGTTAACAGTCATGACAAAATGTACATCATATTTATATCCTCCTAATTGCACGTAGTCTTGTTTAAATTACTCTAGGGAATTTTTCTAACGTTATTAGTCATAAGGAGAAACTATCCCAGGGGTTATTGAAAATACTTGGTTCACCACGTTGCCACCAGTATTGACCTGCTGTTTTTAAGCCGTGTAGTTTATCAGCCAGATCTACCTTTCTATCAGGAAATCTATGGAACACATCTAGATTCTTTCTCATATTCAGTGTAGTTTCTTAAATTTCTTTCATTTCCAATTGTGCAATGTATGTGTAATTAACATGTTGAACGTAATTCATTCTTGATCTCACCCTTTGCCCAGAGGGAGGCAAATGATTGCCACAGAACATTTTGTTTGGTAGGGCCAGGTGGGTATATTAAGCTTTTTATTAAGGGAATCAAGGTAAGATGCACCTGGTAGGAAAGGAAAACTGAGTAATATTTGGGATAGTCTGTTGACCACCCTGTAGTCTCTCATTGTTTTCAAGGAAACTCTCTCTACTGTATAAACAAGCCTCTGTTATGGTTTCTGTAAAATTTTGCCAGAGTCTTATTGACCACAGCAAACATTGGTGAGGTAGTGCTGAACTCAAAGGTTCTCAGTTCTTCACCTGTTCACCAGAATAACTTTTCCCTTTCCTTCAGTAGTGTTTAATATGTTTTTGGGGGGAAATGAAGTATATAATTTTTTCTCAAGAACAAATCAAAGCAAATATGTCTGACTTTGAATGCCACAATGGGTGGACTGGATGTATGTCAAAACCAAGCTTCTGAAATGAGGAATATCTGAGAATTAAAATATTTTCAAGATATTTAAACTGCCATAATTTCTCACAGAGATAAGTGTTTACAAAACCATCATAGACTTCTTGCAATATTTCTCCAACAACATTCTCACCCCGGTTCTTTATTACAGCCAGAACATAGGGTGTTTGAAGAGCTGGCATGGGATATGTTGTCATATATATCACAATAAGCTCATACCCTCAGACTCAGAATCACACCTAACTTTAGGCAGTTAGCTGGAGTGCCTGAATTAGCAGGTACCACACCAAATTCCTTAATAGTCCCTAGAGAAACAAAGACACTTTAAAAGATTGTTCTGATTTTTACGAGATTAGTCTTTCCTCTCAGGTGTATACGTGTGGGGTTTTTCTTTTGCTTGTGCCATGGGAGATCTCAGACAGCTGCAAAGCTAGGTACTTCTATCAGAAATGGAACCTGAACTCCGGCTGCAATTGATGTTTTGATGACTTTCTATACTATAAAATGCTATGGAAAAAAACTCAGCCATTCAAAGTGCATGATTAGGAGGTAAATGCTGCTGCTAAACATCTGAAGATACACCATTTGAAAAAAAAAAAACCACCCATGTTATGACAGCAGTGCTACTAAAATCAAATGAGCTTCCCAGTCCATATGGTGTCCAGGGTCAAATTCATGAGCAAAACAATTCCATCCTAACCGATCTGGATGTTTCACAGCTGCTCTGCCTCCTTGTTACAAAGCAACGATAATGCACCAGAGAATCTGATGCCAACTGTAAATCTTATAAATATGAAATAGCCCAGAGGGTCAAATTCATCCCCAATTGAGGTGCATTAATCTTATTCACTATCTTGTGTTGCTTGTTTTATAACTTTGAAATGGTGTCAACGTTGTTTAGGCTGTATTGGCATAATAATGATAGGAAAAAGGGCATGAAATGTGGTGGTCAATCAGGTTTATAGATGGTTTATAGTCACACAACCAGCAAGCAAAAGAGAAATCAAACTGCTAGTGACTAAATGTTTTCTCCATGTAGCAATCTCCAGCTCACAATTTGACTGGGATCACTTACACTGCAAGAAATATATCACAATCAGCTATTGTACTCAGCATCCTCCTGATTTAGTCATAAATTTCAATTGTCATATAGTATGCTACTCCTCCTTTACTTCATATTGGCCTTTTTGCACCCCTGCAATGGGAAAGAATGTTTTTTTCCTCTGTTTCTATTTATGTTCCTTGTCCTAGGTGGAGATTCGTTTAATAATGGGCAAGGACTTGTATTCTTCATAAAAGCACTAAAATATATTAATCACTTTACTTTTGTCTGTGGAAGGGGAGATGGGAAAGGGAGAAAGCTTTGTATAAAAACTATTAAATTGGGATTGCTTGAACTCATTATTGGAATTATCAAGCTTTCTGTTCACTTGAAAGAAAAGCTAGATCAATTATACGCAATCACTACATGTTCTTATTTTTCTAATAGCCTAAAGATGGAAGTGGGATTTCTTGCATACAATTTCAATCGAGGCATAAAAGGCACATTTTATTTCTACAGCAGAAGGAACAGTTTTGACTGTCATATCTTAGTTTTTCCATAGAAAAGAAAATGTCAAAATCTTCTATCCAGCCCTATGCAGATGCCCAGTTCAAGCCCCAAGCAACGTCCCGTTCTCTTAAACCCTTGAGATGAAGCTTATGTGCTGTGGGAGTCTTGTACCAGGGTGAGATGTGTTTTCTGTGATATGGTGAAAGGAGGGTTTTTTCATACATATGCAGTAGCCTGTGGTACCACTGGATGGCAATGGTTACATTTGTCACTAACACTTTTAACTCTTCTCCAGTCACTGTGATCTTCTGTAAAAAGAACTGCAGCATTTAGGACCTGGTTTTCTTCCAGTGAAGCTATTGAGAACTTTTCCATAGCTGCCTGCCAGAGCAAGATTAGACTTAATATCTTTCAAGGAATGGATAAGTACTGCCCAGCTTTCTCTCATGTTTGTACTCTTCACAGTGTAGGCCAAGCGCCTCACAATATGGATTGCATGTTGCTGAGCCTCGGCAACTTTCATCCTATAGGTGAGACAGAACAGCATTTGGGCTGCTCCAACATTGCGAGAGTGCAGGAGAGGAGAGGAGAGCTGGCATGTCACCATCAGTTCCTCACATGCTTCATCTGCCACGTGTGCTATGAATAATCTGACTGTCCTGGTTTATGTCAGCAGCATCAACCTCACACAGAAGAGGAATTTGCCCTTGTCTTCTTGTGATCGTCTCAAATGAGTAAACCAAGAGGGCTGTACTCGAGAACTTGGATTACAGACTATGTAGAGAAAAACTTGCCACCATCTTCCTGTTTCTTAAACTTCTCCTCTACAAAAGAGTAGACTCAGAGTAGGAATCACCAATTATACATGAATTATACACAAAGGTCCTATTCAGGAGACATGAGGATTTTCAATGCCTCATTCCATTTTCTTCTGATCTATGCAGTGTCTGGTAATATGTTAGGAACCCTGTGCTCTCAGTTTTAAGATCAAGTGGGAAAACAATGCAACCTCCACGATTTACAGACCTGTGATTTATCAGGTTTTTGGCTTCATGCAGCTGGTAAGCAGCAGATCTGCAGATTCTAAGTGCAGAAAGACAGAGCTGCTTACTCCTGTTGCATGTAGCAGTGCTGGGAGCCCAACCAACATCTACTGTTGCAAATGGCAGCATCCAACGTTTACAGCTAAGATGTGCATTGCTTATCTGCTGCTGGTGTCTCAGTGGTGTCTAATCACAAAAGGTGCTCAGATTTTTGTATTTCCAAAGACAGAGAAGAAAATAATATTTCTTGTTAAATCTGCCAGATAGTCATAGTCATTGTATTACCGGCACTATTGTCAATGCAGAGAGATAGGCACATCTGTGGTGTGATTCACTTGACCTGTTTTATGACCCCATCCTGACAGAGGTGAACTATGCTTACAAACATTTAGCTCCACTCACTAACTCTAAGATCAATATCCAAGGTTAAGCAATGTGAATTCCACCATTTTCCGTTGCTTTTTGGCTGCAACAGAGGAAGACTACAGAGTGTTGAAACAATTAATAAAAAGTGCAATGGTTAGATATCATTGATACAGTGTTGGTATTAGAAGTTGTTTTGTCTCATTACATTAGATATTTTCTCCTCTATGTGTGCCTCGCTAAGAAAGTTTTTCTTTTTTATGGGACCAGGCTAAGATAATAAGAACCAAAATCTTCATGGCAGAGCTCCACAACTGTCTTTTATTTGTAGGATTACACAGTCATTCAGCTAGGAAAGGACCTCAGAAAAGCCCTAGTCCAGTCTCAATCTCAGAGTAGGATCAGATCAGTTTGCTCAGCGATTTGCCCAGCTTGATCTTGAAAACAGAGGACAGAGATTTCAAACGTTGCCTTACATCCCCGTTTCAATGCTTAATTATCCCCACAGTGAAGAACTTTCCCTCATATCCAGTTCCCTTATAAATTTATATCCTGTTTTAATTTATGACCATTGTCTCTCATCCATCCACTATACTTTCCCATGAAGATAATGACTCTGTCTTCTCAGCACTGTGAAGAACTTAGATTCCTCCCCCAAATCCTTCATGTTTGGGGTTTGAGTCTGGTTCTGGGCTGTAGACACAGACAGGCACTGTGCTGTTTCATTTCCTTTGTGGAAATGGGAAGTAGTCAGAGCTGAGGAAGAGGAAACATGAGCTTGCCTTTATAATGATAGTGGGGAAAAAGGGTTGATGTAATTCATCATCTTAATAAATCAGCAGGAATCATCTTTGTCATGCATGAGGGTAGGACAAGGAGACAGTACCTTCGAGGGCATGTGCCCAAGTATCTGAGCTTGCTCGAAAAGATGCCTCAAAGAAAATTCTAGGTAACTGTGCTGGGAACTGCAGATAAAACACTATCATGGAAATAAGCTAATCTCAAGTGGAAACAACCACAGAAAGCAAAATTGCACACTACTTTCACCTCTCACTCTCAGACAGAAAGTATACACAATTTGAAACTGGGAAAGATTTAAATACTTCCATAACTCACTGGGGAAGTCAAGTCATCTAAGTTTAGGTGACTGCCTTGTAAATTTTTGCATGTGAATGAGTTATCTAAAATCCTCTGACTGTTAACGGGGAGATAAGGGCTTTCTTGGGTACAGCTCACTTGATCCTAAGGTGTGTATTTAGATGCCATGCTGTTGAATCCAGTCTGTAAAAGTTTGCACTTTTATTGTAGGGAGAACAGTGGGTGACTGATTCAGCTGTGTACTTTTAGCATCTAAAGGGCTTTTGAAGACTTTTAACTGTTACATGGTTTAGTGTTAGTTCATCTGCTCCACAAAATCAAGAGCTGAGGCACACAGAAAAGGGAAACAATGTGGAAACATAATGGGCATGAGAAGTCAAGAGGAATAGAAAAGAAGATGTGAGAAGGCAGCAGGAAAAGTTTGCTGATGGGAAGAATGAATGCAAAAGTTGTATGAGAAATAGACAAAATTTTTACATTACTATATAATTGTCCTCTGTTATCTCTAAGTTGTGGGAAGTTTTAAGGGGTTTTGGGTTTTGTTTTGTTCTGTTTTGTTTTTAATCTTTTTCCTATCTTTTTCCTGCTAATCTAGTTTTCTTAAATGTTTTCCCTCATTTCCATCAGTAGTTGAATGTAACCTTCCTCTTTCCTCCCACTCCCCTCCACACACTCACTCTTCCTTCCTCCCACATGCAGGATGCTTGACCTTTCACTGATATCAACCATAAATTAGTTGACCCAGGGCAGAACTTAAATCATGAGAGCGGGCTGCAAGGAAACACTTTGCTGTGCAGAATTGTGCAAGTCTAAATGTACCTTTTTTTAGTTCACCTAAAAATGCAGCTTTATTTGAGGAAAAGGTTGTTTGCAATAATGTGAGAAAAAGACAGAAAAATTCTATCCAGTTGGAGGAAGCACCATCCCACAGACTTTGTAGGCAGGTTTGTCTCAGCCTGTAGTGTCACAGGAAGATATACATGTTATAAACTATTTGACTCCAGCAGATTATCCACCTAGATGACAATTTTCAGAATTGGGTCTATCAAAGTTATAGAAGTATAGCACATTTTTCCCAAGAGATGAGCAAAATAATATTGTGATGAGTTAGAGTAAGGTCTATTCAGTGTTGTACTCACAAGTTTCCATCAGCACCCACAGGACAGTGCCATTTTTAGCAGACTATAGTCTTCGTATGTGAACTCTATACCTTCAGCATTGCCAATGTTACACAGTCACCTGGAAGATGGGGAAATATTTTCTTTTTTTTGCAAGGAAGCACCAGAAGTAAATTAAAATTACTCCCCTAAGGTGATTTAAGGAGGAAGATTTTTGCAAATGGTTCATCAAGCTTACCCAGTCTTTTCCAGTGTGCTACCCTTCACAGAACTTGGTAAACAGGTTAACACCATCTGCCTAGTTAATCTGCAAGGTTATGGTGGCAAACCATACTGTGTTATTCCAGTTTGCTCTGCTAGAGAAAGAAATCAGACTGGTCTCATTGTCTGGTCGTTATCTCTTTCCCAGTTCCAGCCATCCACATTCTTTCTCTTGGGAGCTGGATTGCGTATGATGAAGATCTACCAGTGAGGACATTAAATGAATGATGGTTGCACTGGAAATGAGGCCAGGTTCCTTTCCCAGACTGCTGACTATCTGTTATGAAATCCTACAGAGATTAGTCAGTTCTTCTTGGTACAAAAAATCATGTCATCTTGGACATCCCTTAAAGGAAAGATGGTCACTTATCTTTTTAGGTATCTCTGCTCATTCATAGCACTTTTGATCTGACAAAGGCTGGGATTCATGTTTATAGACAAGCAGTTGGTGAGGGATAAAAAGTAGGTTGCTTTGTTTTGAAAAGACTTGAGCTAGAGCAAGCTGAGGAAATATATTGTCTTTACTCTCATGGAGATCATGTGTGGGATAGAAGAGATAGAGATTTCATAAGAGCTGATGTGCAGATCGAATCTAATACTGTTGAGTAAAATGCAGTATTTATGGAGTAACCTTCTGAAGTTAAAAAAAACCCACCTTACAGTTCGTTCCCTCTTGTTAATACCTCCTGTCCTTGATGATAAAAGATGTTAGAAAATAGAAGGTATCAGAAAGCAAAGGCTGATACCTTTTTTTTTTTTCCCTAATCTTTCTAAAGAAGCTGCTCAATGCTCAACTGTAGTGAGAATTTCTAGGTCCAAAAGTGAATGCACCTCTTATTTCTGTTTATGGTTAAACTAATGCAAGTCTGCAGTGACTCTGTTCAAGTCTCAGTGCACAAATGAGGCCCAACATTTAGGTATTAAAGAAAAACAACTGGTAGGCAACCAGAATTGGCCAAGCTGAACATGGAGCTTTTTGCATCAAGTTCAAAAACTATTGCAATATAAAGCAAAGAGCAAGACTTTATAATTGCGGCCTCTGTTCCAGCTACATGTGTTCTGTTGCTTAGACACAGTACATATTTTCAAGCCATCAAAGCAACCCCTAGTTCCTGGCCGGCAGACCTGACATCAGAGGACTTGGTGAATCAGTCCCACTGATGGCAGTTGCTGTGGTTATATATAATGTTTACACTTTTCAAAGAAAGAAAAAAATATGATGCAGACTAAGATCACTCACATGCCTTCAATTACAACGACACGGCTTACAGAAGCTCTCCTTATTCTCCATGCTTCTGAGAGATTGTTTGAATTCAATCGGTGGAGTCTGGTCGTAACTTTGATGTTTCAAAAGCTGGAAGAGAAACTCTGCAATCAGAAAAAAAAATCTGATTAAAAGAAAAAATTATGAGATCTGAAAAAAATTGCAGGCAACAGAAGAGAATGGGAAGGAGGTACATATTAAGAGCTTGCTTTTAACTCTGGGAGAAGTTCCTCTTTAATGTAAAAATAAATAAACTAAAATACTTTGGGTTTAAAATTCTTTTTTTTTTTAAATGATAGTGAAGCAAAATTTGTGCAACTACATAGAAAAATAGAAAAATTCCAATTTAGAATTCCATCATGAAACGACACCATTCTAATTTCTCCAGGCCACGGTTTGTTAATATTCCACAAAGTCCCAGGATGCAACTATAAGACAGCATTCAAATCTATGAACATGAGGCAATCATGCTCAGCAGAGTATAACAATAATTATAATAGAGATTAAATAAAAATAATTAGAAAAAGTTCATCTAGTTTTGATGTATTAATTATTCTGACCCTGTTCTATTCAGAGTCTAATTATCTGGTTCAGTGAAAATGCCAAGATTTCTACGACTCATAAAAATTACATTCCAGTAATTATGTCAGCAAACTAAACAGTATTCATTTACCATGCCTTTTTATGCACACATTTGAATATGCTTTTTTAACTGTTTTTGCTCTTTGTTCCTATTCATGGGAAATAATACCTGTAGAGAAATTTGAAAGTCAGTAGCACTCTAAACGTAATGTGCAATTCTTGCTGATATTTTTCTTTTGTGAGGCTCCTGTAATTCTCATATAACCTTTGTTTAAAAAACATGAATTAAAGTTCACTCTTCAGTTGTTTCAAAGAAGCATTTTGAAGTCTGTGCTGTAAAAAAAAAAAAAAAATGTTTAAAGTGACAACACAAAGCAGAATTTTCTTTCAAATATGTTGACCGTGATGGAGACTACAGACCAGCTCATCCCCACAATGACCATGGTGCAGGGTGCTTTTAGAGGGACAGATTCTCTTGTGTTCTCTTGTGTTTCCTCTTTTTTGTCTCACATAAAGGTAAATAAAATGTTTATCTTCAGTTACACAATGTTACACAGTTACAATCAGACGACATAAATCACTGAACTTCCACAGAATGTGAAAAAATTGCAGTCAGATGAGGATCTGGCCCTTAGTTTGATGAGACTAAAGATGAGATTGAGGCTGCCTTTTAACAGAGAAATGAACTTCTTCTAGTTGATTTTATCTAATTTTGAGCTGTCTTAATTTTACCTCACACTACAGTCTTGTCCCAGTCTTTCTTTAAACTGTTGACCTCTATCCAGATGAAATAATGGTGTAAATCACTGTCACCTACCAAGAGGACAGTAAAATCAGCCCTAGGTTAAGAAAAGAGTATAAATGGGTCACAGCATTTTACTGTAGAAAGTAATATGGATATTGTGTGAGGGGAAATAAAACAGGGACTAGACCTTTAGCAATAAGTAAAAACCGTTGTTATGTGAAATTTACTTGTACCTGAGGGAACAGTCTAATGGTCAACAAATTTGGCTGAATAGTACACAAGAAAAAAACAAATGCCCCAAATCAAAACATTGCAAATAGCAAATTGATTTAAAAATTACTTCTTCAGGTCACATTCTGTTGTCGAGATCCTTCAGCTTCCAATTAGAATTGTTTCACCTGCACAGAACAGGATTACAAATACGTACATTTTAGGTTTTGTTTGCTTTGGGATTTTTTTGAGATTTTATTCAAGAAAAAAGATTACAATAAGCTGATGTTCCTAGGAATTGCCCAAAATAGTATCCCATTTATTTGGTGGATTGATTTCTCCATCTTATGTTGCTAGCAGTAGTTGACTGTCTGTGTTGGTGATCAAGCAGGACAGGACCCCAAAAGAAGGACAGGTCCTGAGATTTTGTTCTTGTGCACAGTTAAATGACAATAATCCTTACACTTTTCAAAGTGGAAATTCGCATCTGTTTCTTAGTTGCTTGTGCTGAAACAAAATTACATTTAAACTATCAGACAGTACTTCAGTTTCAACTGACTGCTGAAGTTGTCCTTTAGGAAGTGGAAATGCATAAAATTTCCTAGAATTTCCTGCTCCAGTTTACCTGCTACTCCCTAAATTATGAAATTCTAGAGTTTGGGAGGTTTTTAAGGCTTTCCTCATAGTGTAAATAGTTTTTGAACTACACAGTTTTCTAGTTTTCAGTCTAACAATTTCCAGCTGGTACCAGTCAGTCTCAAATCTGCTTTCTCAAATAAATGACACTGTGATATTTTCTGTTCATCTACCAACAATACTGGTCTTATGATTTTTTTCTCATTGTTTTCTCCTTTATTGTAGGTTGAAAGACCTTGTAGCATTGGCCAAACTTTATGAGCCATGAAAAAATAAAAAATATTACAAGGAAAATATCTTAAATCCACAGATCCTATTCCATTTCTGCAATTGCCACTTGTCTAGTATGTTTAACTATTTTTGAAATGTCACAACTTGAAGCTTGCCGTGTTCTTAAACTATATATTGCTTTGGCATAACTACAGAATTAGAATAAATGGATGTACTCTTCCAGTACAACTGATTTCTAAATTGAAGTATCACAGCTGATTTTGGAAATAAAGATTCAAGTGTCTGAAGAGATGAAATATGTTTTCTTTGCTATCAGTTCAACAGATAGGTTGACATTCAGCTTTAACTTTAACCCCAAGTACTACAAGCACAATTTATTGCATATTGCTTGCTGCTCCTGTGCGTTCCCCAAATGTTCTGGTGAGAAGACTAAAAGAGTACTCTGTAATCGATGTACTTTAATACTTTTAAATATAGTTTAGGGACAAGAAGAGAAAAAAAAAAGGAACAGAAAAAAACAGGGCTTTATAATGTCCTCATGCAAAAGGCAATAGGCAAGAAGAGAAAAGATAAGAGAGGGAGAGGAGAGGAGAAGAGGAGGGGAATAAATAATGTTTATAAAGATGTTTTCTCCTCTACAGAAAAATTTTGCTTACATTACTGTACTAAAAAATAAATTTACAGTTCCCTACACTTCAGCAGAATAACTGGTTTTTGGTTTTTTTTTTAAGAAAACTGAAAAACACTCACCCAAAAATTCCATACAAACCCTCACTTTGTGGAGATCTAAAATATGTCTGTTGTGAAAGGAATAAAAGAGTGATTCTGTATTATTCCAGATGAAACTTGAGTTCTTTACCATTGAAATGGAGAGGGGTCTAGAGTACAAGTGTGATGGGAGCGGCTGAGGGACCTGGGGCGTCCAGCCTGGAGAACAGGAGCTGAGGGGAGACCTTCTGATCTCTGAACTGCCTGAATGGAGCACGGAGGTTGTTGGTCTCTTCTCCTAAGTAGCAAGTGATAGAACAACAGGAAGTGGCCTCAAGTTGTGCTAGGGGAGATTTAGATTGGATATTAGGAAAAAAAGTCATCAGGGAAAGAGTTGTAAAGCACTGGAACAGGCTGCCTAGGGAAGGGGTTGTGTCACCATGCCCGGAGGTGTTTAAGATGTGTAGATGAGGTTCTTAGGGAAATGGTTTAATGCTAGATTTAGGTTATGGTTGGACTTGATGACCTTAAGGATCTCTTACAGCCAAAATGATTATATGAAAAATGACCAAAATAGCATAGCAAACAAAGGTTTCTCTCTCTCTTATCCATCCCCCATCCGTTCTCCTGCCATCCTTTAGGTGGAAAGGCTCTGACCATCTAACAGTACCTGTGTCAGGCCACAGCATTTTGACTTAGTGTTGAGACGTCAACTTAAATTATTTCTATTGATAGTTCCCTTATGAGAGGAAAATTATCTCCATCAAAAAAAGTGTATCAGCTGGGTGGGCTGCAGCTATCAGTTACTCTCTGAGTACAAGCTTTGGCTAAATCTTGTTTGCTGCTTGTTCCCTCATGGGCCAGAGGTTAACCTGTTAAGTTGAGAACTGATCTCAAAGTAGACATTAATGTCTTAATGCATTTAGTGGCTGTGGATTTTTTGGCGGCAGGCCCCTGGGATTGTATTGTTTCCCGTACTTGACTAGGTCACCAATTGCAGAGGGCACCTGGAATGCTTGAATAAATATGTCTCGGTTTACACTCTTCCCCCAGTTATTATTTCAAAGCTGTACGTCTTTCTACTGTTTGAGAGGTTCATGTGTCATTAAATATTTTCAAGGAACCAAAAAATATAATACAACTGGTCTTTGAAGAGGTGTGTCCTCCCTTTCACGGTGTTGTTTCAGGAATGGTTATTGTAGCTTCACAGGACTGTAATTTTTTTACAAAAGGAAATTATTTGAATTTCACCTTTCTCTGCATTACACTTCAGTTCTGGAAATGAGCTAAAATGCTAGGATTGTCCACCACAGGTCAAACTCCATGGTTTGGCTCTGATTTTGCTAGCAAAGACTCAATCATTGTTGTTTTTTTTGTTTTTTTTTTCTCTGGTATTTGCATTTAGATGTTCTACTAGGTATGGATAAGCTGGAACGGGGGTGTCCATCTCATTTTTGCTGGGGGCCACATCAGCCTCACAGTTACCTTCAAAGGGCAGAATGTAATTTTAGGACACTCCTAAACCTCCCCTCAACCCCCGGGCAGAATGAGTTTGACACCCCTGAGCTAGAGGATTAAATCATACCACAAAATAGTTGAGAATGTATAGGTGTTTAGCATATTTGAAAAGCCGTGTAGAACTTTTCCAGCCACTGGCGTTACTCTCAGAATCATGAGTTTTCAGAGTTGATGAAGTATTTTCACTGTAAAATCCTCTGTACAGGGGCTTGGGGAATATTGTTGTTGGTCAGTGTCTGATCTTTATCCTGCCCAGTCATATTCTTATATAGAAAGACCCACGGGTGTTCTGTAAGTACTGGGGGTTCATGCCTGCTAATGTGGCTTTGCCTCCATGGGGTGCCACGTGGATAGTTAAGTGATTGTCTTTCACAACCAGTAACACTTCTGCAAACTTGACTCCAACTGAGTGTTTTCTGGGATTGTTCTGACAAAGAAGAGAGAGAAACTTTTGCAAACCCTATGCCTGAGTTTCTGGGTCCACTGGAAATTAAAAAACAAAAACAAAAACAAAAACAAAACCTCGCACAAGGGTTTAACCACAAATTTCACAACCAGGACTATGTCTACAGGTATTTTATATCAATTACAGTGGCTCCTGATGAAAGAAAATTGCAGTAAAAATAATCAGACTTGAAGGAAAACAGCAGTTGTATGGAATAAATAGCTTGGAGACGGTGTTTGTAGAAGCCCTGTAAGGAGGGGCTGCTCTTCCAAAGGACCACGTTATCTTCCTGCAAAGTCCCAAGTTTCTGAGTTAAAAGGACTCAGCTGCTCATGGGTGATATCAACCTTTAGCTGGATAAGTCCCAAAATGAGCCACCCAAGAATCAGACCACACTGTCTGCAGCCAGGACTGTGCATGCATAGGCAATTACTCCGGGAGAAAGTGATGAGAGAAAATGTAATGTAAACTCTGCACTCAGCCAATAAATCTTACAGTAGCCTAATTTTTCTAGGACTGATGCCTCGAGCAATACCTGTGTGGGCCGGAAAGGAAGGAAGAAAAAAAAAAAAAGAAGTCTTGAAGTTTCTAAAATTCCCTAATCCTATTTATCAGAGCACTGCTGCTTCTCTTAAATTGTGACCTTTCCCTTGGGGATTTTGCTCTCCAGATGAAGCTTCAAAGCCTTTGGGTTTCTGCAGGAGACATCCTTGTCCACGCGTGGACCAGAAACACATATCATTCCCAACTGCAACTAATTTCAAGCTGTCAAAGTGGACCATAACCTCTGAGTCAGAAGCCACTGCCTGTTTTCAAGCAACTTTTGTAAATCTGACCAACGTCAGCTGACTGAGGTTGAGAAATAAAATATATATACTTTTTTTCAGGGCATGTTCTCAACTTTATGGTCAAGTACTACAAATTCAACATTTCAAACAGGTCGCCAGCTCAGCTGCAATCTGCTTATGAACATCATACCCTCAGAAAAAAAACATTAGTTGCAATCTTCTTTTCCTGTACTGTGGAGGAATACATGAAATTACTTCACCTACCTCAGTCAATGTGGAACACACTGGTTTTCAATAGTATTCGTCAGAGGGAGTAAAAAATGACAAGGTGAAGAAATCATAATAATTCTGAAGGACTGAGGTTGTTTCTGCTTTGCAGAGAAGAAATTGAACAGCTATTCACTTTGTCCAAATTTCCCCACAGACACTTTTTTCCCCCCAGACCCTCTTTCTAAGTATTTTTCTTCAAACAAAACATGAAGTTATCAAAGTCTTCAGTTATTGACTTAGCAGGCATCTGGTTTCAGTCAGGAAAATAAAAAATTCAATAGCATTTTTGAGAAAATATTTGCTGAAAGGTTTTTCTAAATGGATTTCAAAACATAATTTTGTTTTTTTTTCTAGATTTTTTCCCGTTTCTGAGAAGGACTTTTTTTTTTTTTTTTAATTTAAACAAAGTTTCAGTGGGGAAAAAACATCAAGCAGGAAATAAATCCCCTAAATCTATGTCCTGCTATAATTTCCCCCAAGAAGACAAGAAATGTCTTACACTTCTTAGTAGAATATAGAGCATACACTTTTTTAAAAACAGAAAGTGTGTTAAGCATTCATTTCATGCTTGAAAAATATTTATTCTTACTGAAATATAAAGTTGTATTAGCAGAACTCCTTTTCCTATGCTAAGCCAAACTTTGCTTTGTTTTCAAGTCCCCCGCTACAGCTCAAAATCACATACGGGGACAATTAAATCATAAGTCAGTTAAAGCATCGTAACTTATTATGTAATCATAACCGCTTGTGAGTCTGAGCCCAAACTTGCATAAATTATCTACATTAAATTCATATGTTTAATTAATGAAACTATGCCTATATTGTGGTTTAAAAACATCCAACCTGGGAATACTTAACCCTGTTTTGCTATTAGTTTAAGTGAGAAAAAACACTATTTTAACCAAATCAGGTATATTGAAAGGGGCGGGGTGTGAATGCGAAATAAAACAAATCAAAAGTTTTGATCAGCTCTAGTTTTCATTCAGGAAGATAGAAATTGTTTTCAGACTTCATTGAGGTTGTTGTGACTTTACTGTAAATTACTCAACTATCATGAATTACCTCAGATAGTCTATGATTGTGGGATACTTATTTACCCCATTTTTTCATGTATTGAGTAGAAGTATAAGGTAAATTAATTAACAGACCTTAGATACACATTGGTGGAGCATACAACACTTTGGATGCATGTTCAATTACCTTGTTAGCAGCAGCTCTGTAAAACCTCTTAAGGTTTATCACGAAAATTAACCTGTAAAAATAAAAATAAACCGAGTTATTTCTGTTAGTGGTTGTGTTGACACAAGCTGGTCCTTCCTTTCTTCTCCACATTTTCAGTTGCTGCCCCTACTCAGCCTCAGTCTTTTCTGTCACATAGTAGTGGCGTTAGATGGTGAACAATAACTTTTTATACATTTGGACTAAAAATAAGTTTTGTTGTTGTTGTTTTGTTGTTGTTTTATGTTGTTGGTGGTGGTTTTTCTGTTGTTTTGGGGTTTTTTTAATCATTTATTGTGACATTTTGACTGCTGTGTCAGCAGAACTAGTTGCCTGATCCAGTTTTACTCACAGTCCTATAACAGTGTGAACTGTATGAAGATAAGAAAAAGCAACTAGGAGGGATGTGGTGGGTAAAACTTCTCTCAAGCCTCACAGCCTCCAGCAGGAAGGTAGGTTTAACCATCCCCGGGAGTTTTACGCACCAGTGGGGAGGAGAAAGACAAGGCAGTGCCTGAGCTCCAACTTTGAAAATGTCATGGTGGATTTAGGTACCTAAATCCCTTTAATAACCCATCCCTAAGTGATTTGGCTGAGGTCATAAAGACATTTTACAACAAATCGGGGAATGAAGCCCAGATGGGCTATGACCATATGGGCATCTTAATTCCTGTTCTAGGTCTCCTCTTTTCTCCTGAAATCAGCCTGTTATACCATCATAACTTTTCCCCAACATCTTTAAGATGGGCAAAACTTGCAGCCTCCATCTTTGGTGGTTTGAAGCATCAAGGACCATCATAAGATTACCATGGGGGACAGGATTTGAAGCAACAACAACAACAACAACAGCACCAAGCATGCAGAGTTTTTTTCCCTGTTTCACTCCCAAGGCAAGGAATTTTTACAATACCCTCTGGAGTTCCCCTGGCCTCAGCATCAAACATAGAGTGCAGCAGCCAAGAACAGGCCCACACCCTGCACAACTTGCCAGCAATAATTAATTAACTAAGGAGCAAACAGCAGCAAATATTCCCTGCATAGGATCACACAGTTTCATTTGGTTACATTCCAATGACTGGAATGTCACTCCATCTCNTTTTGTTGTTCTTGTTGTTGTTTTCTTTTAAATGAAAACTCAGAATCTGACTTAAGAACCTAAATCTCAAAGCTGGGCCCCAGGAATGACCACAGAAATCCAGCAATTTAATCCTTCTTACACCTCGCTGAACTTGAAATCTCTGTGGTCCATCAATCTTTTCAAACAGATTATTGCTCTTGCATAGATAAAGCAGCTACTTCTTGACAGCAAAGGTCTGTTCCTACAGCGAATGCTTCTAGAAGCACTGGTCCTCAGCAGGTATTGTGGCACGACTTTGTCAAAGGACTCATAAGGGACTTCAGCATCTAGTCGTCAGTGTCTGTTGTCTGATGCTGCTGCTACCTAGTAATAACGTTCTCCAGAAGCCACAAGTGCTCGGAAGTACCTCACTCCTGTCATGGCTTTGAAGCTTGGCTTGCACATCATTCCTAACCCAGAAGGGGAAACACAAATCATTTGGGTTTTTTTACTTATTTTACTCACAGGGTTCCATCTGGTAGGTGTTTTCAAAGCATAGCTGCAATGTTAGGAAGAGATGCTGCAGTCCTGTTTTGTATAAAGACTTCCATCTAGAGTGTAACCCACTGCAAAGGACCTACATTGATTTCTCTCCACAGCTCTTATCTAACAGGTAGACATCCCTTCTAGGAGATTATAGGGAGTAACAGTCCTCCTTTCATGATGGTTCACATGTCTTGCAAGACTCAGAGAATCACACTCCAGAGCTTACATTGCTGTTCCAGCAGCTATGATGCAATTAATTGATTGTGATTAGTTGTAATCAAGGCGCAGGATAAATCGATCAAGGTGTTCAAGGGGCATGGATGATCTCAGACCTCCTGGCTGAAGCCATTCCAGTTTGCAGGAAATAATTCAATATTCTTTAAGCCTAAAATAAAAGCTCATCAAAGCAAAGTAGGGAAGATGTAGTTACTGTGCGCATGTGAGCTGCTCCTGGAGTTCCCCCTCTCCTTGTGGCTCCAAGGTACGTGTTGCTGTGTGGATCTTGGCTATAAAGAGATCTTGATATGGCACTGTGCTGTTTCATAACCTAGTTAAGGCACTCACCTGGCATGAGGGGAGGGGGAGTTTGGGTTCTAGCCTGGAGGCCACTAAATATTTCAATACCTGCTATTAAGTATTCAGTGCAGAGGGAACTTGAGTCTCTCCTGTCATTAAACTATAGATCTGTGTTTAACTGTGCTTTTCCTTTAACTGATTCAATGAAAATTCGTGCAGAGTGAAATAACCTTGATCAGAAAGATTGTGGGAACTTCCCCCTGAACTTCACAACCCAGCACACTTACCAATACAGTACTGAATACAGGTTAAAACCGTTCCAGAGAGAGAAGAGATTGGGTTAAGTTTCTCACTTTTTTACTAAATATGCTATATCTTGAAGTTTTTTGAAAATAAAGGATTGATGCATTTGTTTTACCTAGCTTTGAAAATAAAAGGTCTGGGGGTCTAGTTCAGAAAGGTTCTGGGTTACTCAGCTTCAGTCCAGGAAGGTTTGCAAGCCCCAGGAATAGGTAGGAAATACACAAACTTTCATTTCAGGCATTTCTTTCTGTCAGAATTCGGCAGGTTTTTGCTGAACATGATGGCTTTTCTTGCCTCTGTTGGTAGGCTATTAGAACTCCAGCTTGCGGGAAGCTACATGAAAACTGGTCACCACACTGCTCAACATTTTGATGCCCAAGTTCCCTTCATGGATTGACCTTTATGAATTAAAAGGAACATAATGAAGGGCAGACACATGTGCTTTGGCTTTTGTGTTCTGCAGAACACTGGATGTAGCTATCATGAAGATGGCAGAAACTGTGGTCGCTTCCTTGTTGAGTCACACAAAATGTGTCATGCAGTTGAGAACCTGGGGATGGAGGGCTGTGACCTTCTCACATCTTATTCTTGATCCTCCACAGAATCTAGCTTATATATATATATGCAGCAGCTTCCTTAGATATGTTTCTAAAATTGTCTTTTTTTTTTTTTTAGTAGTCCTTTTACATGTCTAAGACTTTTAGAGGCTATGTTATTTATTAAGTGTGGCTACAGGCCCTACTAGCACTCATTGGGATGTTCTCTATTGCCTGGGCCTGCCCTTTCTATAATTGTTCCCATCTAGGCAAAGCAGTTATAAAACCATCAACAGTTCCAGAAAGCTCAAATTCACTACATAATTCAGCTCCCAAATTTGCCCTTTCCTTTACTGGATTACTCCATCTGTTAATGAACACTAACGAGCTATCCACTCCTCTTAAAAGACTCATTGGGCCAAGTCATACTTAAAGATATGTTGTATTATGTAGCTTGTCTCATCTTGACCAGATTTTTAAATGCAAAAGAGCTAAGCAAATGAACATGACTCTAGGTACAGGCCGATAGGCTGAAGAAAGCCTTAGTCACATAATGAAAGTGGCCAGAATTTACCCAATGATACATTCTTAGGAAACTTGCCCCAGCCGTAGGTGTAGCGTTTGAAAGCTTAGCTCTTGTGGTTGTACTTTATTAAACTTTGTTTCTTATCTGTGCAGTGTAACTGAGGGTTGCTTGTGGAGAAGAGGGTGAAATATTCTTTAACTCTCAATGAAAATTAGGCAGGGGAGCTCTTCGTGCTCTGTTTTCATCCAGCTCCTTTCCTGTTTTTGCAACGGTTCCCCTTCGTTGTTCTTTAGTTAAATTTTGAATGGCGGCACATATGGAAGATTTTCCAGACCTGACTTAAGAGGAGATGCATGTGTAAATAATTTCAGACTAACCTAAGGACCCATCATCCCAGTACAGGAAAGAAAGAAAGGAAAGAAAAAAAACATTTAGACTGGTCTTCAGTGCTGTGCATTGCTTACAGCAGAAGGTTTGGCAGCCAAATGGCAAACTTGTTTCAATTAAAAGGTGGATGATAACAGGAAAAAAAGAAAAAAAATAGGGAGGATAAAGTTTTCTGGAAAGGAAAGCAGCAGGCTATAGTCTTTCCTTTTGCTTTTGCTAGGCTCTTTATTTACTTATTTATCATCAATTAATTAGCAGCACTGCAGAAACACTAGCTCCCTCTCAGCTTGCCACTTGTGCTCAGAGTAAATACCCAGTACACACAATGTAATTAAAAATGTAAATAATACTATCGTCAAATACTAGCTTACGTGTCAGTAGAAAGGACAATGCAGGGCTCAGGAGAAGGAATAACAACAGTGATCTGAAGGCTACAGATCTGCTCATTGTGTGTGTTGACCATAGGGTAACACATGGGTCTAATCTATTTACTCATCGTGGTAGTACCTCATTGTTGATCACCATCAATATGCACACTGAGCACCAGCCAAGAAGAGAGCAGCCACTGTTGTCATGGTGATGTTGTGAAAAGAGGCAGCAATGAAAGCTCATCCAGTTATGGCAGCGGTGGCTGGGGGCTTGGGAAACGTAGGCTTGAACCCCTCCCTTGTCATGGGGTTTTGAAAAGGATGCCAAAGACTCACTCATTGGCTTGAATGACATTAACTTCTTTGAAAGATGCTTTTGAATACTTTGGAGAGTCCTGCCTCAGTTCCCCATCTTTACTACCTCACTACTCACCACTATCTTTACTATTTTGGTGTCTATAAGCATTTATATTTTTCCTGGGCTTTATCTATATGTGAGATTTCCTTCTGACGTTAATTCTTCATTTTCTAATTAATAAGATCTTTCCCTTGAATGGGAGGACTGATATCTACTATCTTCTTTTAGTGGATTTTGGTAATTTTCAGGAACATGAACATTCTTGCAAGATTTAAGGGTCTTTCTTAAAAATATTTTGAAGGACATACTCTGGCAGATATGTATACACAGAACCTGATTAGAGATTCCTTGCTCCCCTTCCAAATGAAACATATTGAAAAGGAGAGAAAATGGGTGTCTCACATTACAGTCATTATGAGTGAGAATCTGCTAATGCTGCTGGGGCTTTGTTTAATTCTGGTAGGATTTGAGATTAACAGGAAGGCTGAGAGTATAAAGTACAGTGTGTGCCCCTGTCAAATGTAGAAAAAAAAGTATTGTGTTTACAGCATCACCACTCATCCTGTGCTAAAGGATGAGAGTACCATGAGTCTTTTCTTTGCTTCTGCCTTGCACTAGACCTGCTGTAGAGTTGAGCTCTGCCAACTGCTTCTCTGGCCTTGACCCCAAATTCATGGAGAGTGAGGAATGCAAACATCTCAGCACTTTGATCCTCACTAGAGCTAGGATTTGGACAGGTCCCATACCAAAACAATGTGGTGGTTCTCCAGGAGCTTGTAGGGTTGCGGAGCCGCAAAATATCATCAGTCCAAAGCTCATGCTGCTGAAACAGGCTGAAGAGTTGTGTTCGACTGTCCATGCAAGGAATCAAGAACTCTTTTCAAGGAACTGGAGACATGCACTGGCCTAAGAGAAACCACACCTGCAATAAGGTGTGATGGTCTTGCCACAACATTGCAGAAAAAGCAGCACTTCTAGCAGGACCCCTCTCAGCTCTCTGCCCCTTCAGCTCAGATACATTACAATACACTGCTTAGATTCCCATGCTCTTTCAAGAAAAAAATATAACTGCTTTCCCAGGAGGAAACCTTGGCAAACTGTATGGCCACAGAAGCCAAATTTTGTGGGGGAGGATCCACAGGCTGTGAAAATACAGAGGAACAGCTCTGTGATTGCATGTCCATGGTGTTATGGAGCTCATAGCTAGATCCTGAGCTAATACTTATTGTGCTGGTACTGATCAGAAATAGTGTGGCCAGCAGAACTAGTGGAATGATTGTCCCTGTGTACTCAGTACTGGTGAGGCTGTATGCGAATCCTGTGTTCAGTTTTAGGTCCCTCGCTACAAGAAAGTCATTGAGGTGCTGGAGTGAGTTCAGAGGAGAACAATGAAGCTGATGAAGGGTCTGGAGCACATGTCTGATGGGGAGCAGCTGAAGGAACTGCGGATGTTTAACCTGGAGAAAAGGAGGCTGAGGGGAGACCTTCTCACTGTCTACAACTACCTGAAAGGAGGTTGTAGCATGGAGGGTGTTGGTCTCTTCTCCCAAGTAGCAAGTGATAGGACGAGATGAAACACCCTCAAGTTGTGCCAGATGAGGTTTAGATTGGATATTAGGAAAAATTTCCTCCTGGAAGGGGTTGTCAGGCATTGATACAGGCTGCCCAGAGAAGTGGATGAGGTTCTTAGGAACATGGTTTAGTGCCAGTGATCGGTTATTCATTTGACTCAAAGGTTTTGAGGGTCTTTTCCAACTTAAGTGATTCTATGATTCTGCGATTCTATGATTTGGATTGTGTGGCCTACACTGAGTGCTGCTCTGAGGCAGCTTCCACATCTGGGCATGATCTGAACTCTGCCCTCCAGGCCCCTGCTTTGGAGGCGAGGGTCTCACTGTACACATGCTCCTTGCCATGAAGACCAGACAGCCCTGCAGGACAGTTCTGCTTCATGACCCTGGAACTAGGGTGAAAAATACAGAGATTATAAACTTTCAAGTCAACATCTCCTTGCAGGCCTCCTCCCAGCAGAGTGACATTTCATTCTTCATCCTCAAAGAGAAAAATCTCGCTTTGTTCTTTTCCTAACCTCAGTTTGTTGTTTTGGTTTTTTTCCGGTCTTAAGAGCTGTGAAGCCTTTTTGCCTCAGATCTATCACAGAGCTGTCTTCCTTGCAGCAAGATAGGTAGGAAACCCAGTAAAATAGGTGGTGTGTATTTCCCCAGCAGCAACCATAGATTTAGCTATTCGGAACAAAAATGGCTAGTTAGCTCACAGCAGAGCATTGTTATCTGTCTATTAATTAAGCTGTTAAACATGATCCTCATATAATCACACACACACACAAAAAAGGGCGCTATATTTTCCATTCAGTAGGTTATTTCTATTAAGTGACACCAGCTGACATGAACAGCAGCAGTAGGTTTGTTCTAATTCTCCTTTTTTTCTTTTCGATCCCATCACAAATAAAAGATGTTCTTCACCCTTAAAATAAAGTACATTATTACTGAGAATTTTTATAAAAACAAAAAAACTTAAACTTATTAAACTGCCTCTTTGCGTTATGAAGTTAGGCTCTGAAAAAAACATCCTTCTTTGTCACTGAAATGCTCATTTCCTCCCAGCTGCTCAGTCCTTAAAGACGAGCAATTGCCATTGCTGTTAACTCACTGTCTCACAGGAAAGTCTTTAAACATATGTGTATGTGCATATGTATGTATGTATGTATGTGTGTGTGTATATATCTAAAGCATATAATCTAGTGCATTCAAGTCTCTTGGTCCACTAATTGCAACAATGTTATTAAATAGTAACAATAATAAGAAATCTAGGATATACAGAAGAAGAAGAAAAAAGGCTTTGAAAGGAAGTCTTTAAGATTAACAAAATCACTTTTCTCCTTCCTTAATGCAATCTTGATTTAATATTCTGATCAGGAACGAAGAAAGAGTTGTGCAAAATGCTTTGCTCGGTTTATGCAGTGGTTTTGCATCATTAACATTATTCTTTGATAGTAGTATTTTCTAAACTGAGGGCACCAGGTATGTGTTCTGCTAATACACCACATGGAAAGGTTTCTATTGCTTTTAGCAGGTTTGTGCTAGCTGCTTAACAAATAAAAGGTATCTTTAAAAAAGCTTATAGTTTGATTTTTATATCATTGTATTGATCAAAAAAAAAATTGTCCATGATACTGTCCAAATTAAAAAAAAACACACATATTATAATGTTTGTCTTGGCTTATTGTACATGTCAGTAGAAAAAAATCAAATCATGGTCTCTGTTCAAGTCTTCCCTCTGATTTATTGAAATTTTAATTAATAAATAAAGTCAGCCTGAAATGACAGTGAGGTGTACTTGTTTGTAGACTGCTCCCTGAGATACATAATTCGAATACTGATTTCTTTCCATTGGGAAACAGCGGGAAGATTTTTATATTTCTTGTTGAAAAGTAAAAAGGTGCATTTAGTCACTTATATGCATGTAAAGCCTTTCTTCTTCCCCTTTGACAATAGCATTCTTACTTTTCCCTTCAGTTTTTTCCTAGTGCTGTTTATATGCCATATTACACTCTCTAATTTCCTTTTATCTTTTCTTTATTTTGCAATGTCTCAGTACATGTCTCTTTAAGACAAGTTAATTTAGTCAATTACTCCAGTTTGGTTTCAGATAAAATCTTTAATTTATCCAGGCCCCTCTTTATTCTTTCTAAGATCCTCTTTCCATTAATTTCATGAAACATTCTAATTCGCCATTTTAGGGAAAAGCTAATTTCACTCACTTGCACAGAACTTCCTCAGTCTTTTTCCTCTATTGCATGTTTTACTTAAACTAAAGCATGTGGGGGTTGCTCGTGCTCTTATGTAGTACGAGCTGCTTTGCTTTCCTGCACTGCCTGAAAAATATTCACAGATCCATTTGCCTTCTCCTGCACCTCTGTACAACAGGGAAGATGATGGGTTCCGAAAAGGATGAGAAATTCTTCTTACCGAGGCATGGGAGGACACACGTGCCACAGCCATTGTGGCCATGCTGTGTCTTGCAAAGGTCCACCCAAATAGTATGAAACTGAGGACTGTTGTTTAGGATGTGATGGGACATGGTGGGACAATGCTGCTGCTGCCTATAGATCAGCCTGTATAGGCAGTTGTGTCGTGCAGTCATGTTGGGGTTTGTCAGGTATTGGATACGGAAGCTGCAACTATCTTAAGTCCTCTCCTTTTTCTCTTACCTAGGATTTTGTTTTTCATGTGTATTTTACATCTTGGTGGTTCTCTGGGCTCTGTCAGGGATTTGTTTTGCCTCCTCCAGCAAGTTACTGTCTTGTGCCTTGTTTTCCTCATTTATGAAACAGCAAAGACGAACCCGTTGCAAAACAGCTAGACCACCAATATTGCCAAAGGGCACAAAGCAATGAAAAGGCAGAGATTGCTTGTTACTGTAAATAATTATATTGTTTCAGAAATATCCTTCCTTGTTTACTAATTTTCTTGCTCAGCTGCACTCCTCACTAGCTTCAGTTAAAATCGTCTTAGAGACAACAATTACTATGTGATAAGTCCTTGACTATAGTCCCCTTGTACTATCTGGAAACATTCAAGACCCTCCTGGACACATTCCTGTGCAATCTACTCTTGGTGTACCTGCTTTAGCAGGTGGGCTGGACTGGATGATCTCCAGAGGTCCCTTCCAACCCCAACCATCCTGTGATTCTGTGTTACAGTAGTTGTGCAGAAGAAAAGTGCTTCCTGCTGCCACACAGATGCATGGACAACAGGATCAAGAAGCTGAACTTGCTAAAACCCAGTCAAAACAAATAAGGAAAAATAAAAAGATGCTACAGTTTTTAGGTGGCTTGTTAAGCTGACCATAAATCTCACCTTGAACAATAGAAGGTGGAAGTGGTTTGGTGGCTACAGTGCTCAAAACCAGGATGATGTGGAGGACTTTCAAGACATGCTGATTGCTAGTAAAAAGAACATCTAAGTTTCTCGGAACTGTGGATTAAAATGCACCCTTTAAATCTGTTAATAGCAAAAATTTATAGCATTCAGCAAAATGAACCTGTTTTATTATGAATAAATTTACTCTTTTTGCAGATTTTTTTTCAAAAAAAAAATCATTTAAAAAAAAAACAAACAACTCAAAAAGGACTATGTACATTTTGAAATGTCAGCACACTACCCCATGGAAGATGTATTTTGGTTGGTCTGTATTTTGGTTTCTCTTCCGCTCTCCATCTTTTTAAGTGGGTCTCATGAGCCAAAGTACATTTTTGATATTTATCTTCTTTCTATTGGGAGTGTGTCAAGGACTGGAGTTTCACACAGCAAGTGCTCAGAACCCCAAAATGTATATATATATATATATATAAAAAGAACTGTAACTGCAAAGTATTGGAAAATATGGTCCAGAACCTCAGCTTTAGACTAGCAGGGTATTTTAGACTAAATCCATTTGGTTCAGTCAAGCTCTGTTTACATATATAAAATCTCTCTATTTCTGTACAGCATATTGACCCAAACTCCCCTAAATTAAACCAAAAAGCAACTGCCTTATAGCATGCCACCAATCTGAACTACGTTTGCAGAAATAACCCTACCACGATGGACTCACATTTGGAATAATATTTACATATTCAATTTTTTTCTATCATGAAATGCTCTATCAACTGTTACATTCCAATAACCATGAACGTAAATGAGTGCAGACTTCAAATGGACAATCATTAACCTATGCTGTAATGATTATACAACATCCTTCAAATACTGAATGTTTTGAATGTGATCAAGTGATTCTTTCTTGTTATTTTGACTTTCATACTAATTATTAAACTTTAATTACCCATTATGGGTAATTATTAATATTTATGGCACATTATTGTCATTGTTCATGGGCTTTTATAAAAGGAACTATACTTGATATAGAAAAAAAACATTAAATTAAATATTAATTTACATGTTTTTGCAGCAACCTATTTTTAAAACAAATGGATATGAGTCTGTTTTCCTATTAGTTGTTATGTTTATAAATATTGATTTAATACCCATTATTCTTCTTGACTACATTTCTGCGACTTTCTATACCTTTATATTTCCTCTGTAAGCATTTTCTCCCTTGTTAAGATTACAAATGTGAACAGGAAAAAAAAAAAGTTGTTAGAAAAACAAATAAGATGTTTCTACCAGTCACATTAGCACTAAAAGTTACTGCCAGTGTTTTTACTCAGGGTAAGACACAAGTAAGAAATGCAATCATTGGGTGTTTAATTAAAAATTAAGTAAATAAATAAAAAAATATTTCATGTCTTATTTTCTCCAAAACTTGAGATGGGATAAAGCAAACTGATTTTTCAAGAAGTGCACACAACTTTGCTTATTTTAAATGTATTTAAATACAGCAAGATGACTAGTAGGATTTTCAAAAGTCTCTGTGCCTGGACCAAAAATAAGGGGTTCTCCTGTCACAGAGTTTGATGGGACATTTTTGAACCACAGAACAGAACCCACCAAAGCCAGAATGACACCAGGAGAACACCCAGAAGTGGCTGTTGAGAGCACACCATGGCCTTGGTATATCTCAAACCCACCCTCTCTTTGGAGAGTATTTTACTCAAAGCTACAAAGAATCATTTCCCAACATTCTTGTTTTTCGGTAGCCACTATCTTTATTTTCAAAATCCATGTTGTGTTAGCTTTCCTTTCCCTTTTGAGTAGCAGCTAGAAGTGTTTCAGGGTTAAAGTATTTTCCAATGAAAGAGTAGAGTAGAGTAGAGTAGAGTAGAGTAGAGTAGAATAGAATAGAACAGAGACTAGAATAGAATAATTTCAGTTGGCAGGGACCTACAATGATTATCTAGTCCAACTGCCTGACCACTTCGGGGCTTACCGAAAGTTAAAACCAAGTTCTTTTGTCCTTTGGGAGACTTTAAGGACACTGTCGTG
The DNA here is from genome assembly GCA_013399365.1 of Pampusana beccarii. NCBI lineage: Eukaryota > Metazoa > Chordata > Aves > Columbiformes > Columbidae > Pampusana > Pampusana beccarii. The sequence continues at coordinate 19,846 of VWYH01008093.1, read as the reverse complement.
TCAGTAGTTCATAATGTATTCAGGGTTTAATGAGGAGGGGAAAATCCCTAGTGACTCCCTCACCCCTTGGTCTCCAAAGCCCAGTACCTCTCTGAAGGTGTTGCGTCTCATAAGTGGCAGATTTGTTGGGCCAGAAAGAGAGTTTAAAAGGAGCATAACACCTTACCCTATTGCTTAGAATGTTATGTTTAATGTTGATAAAGAAAGTTCTTCCCTTCAGTATTTTTAAAAGGCCTCCAGAGTCATGCCACCGCGAGGAGATGTAGGAGACGCCCTAGAAAGTGGAGGATGTCTCTTGGATTTCACTTAGGAAGAGACAAGGCTCAAAGTGGAGTTTTCTGTTTCCCTGTGCTGAAAGCAGTGCAATATACCAAAAAGATAAACATGTACTCCTCCTCAAACTGCACTCCTAAGATTTTATTTTAAAGAAAATACATAAACACACGAATTAAGAACATTTCCAAAGCAGGATCCTTGTAACTGTGAGTCAGTGTCAAATCTGCACAAAAGGGTTTTACCACCTTCACACTGTATGGGATGGACAGACCTGCTGCGTAATCCTGAATTCAGCACTCTAGATGCCACTGTGATGGTGAGCAATCTGAGAGTTAACAGTGACAACCTCTAGCAACACAGCTCCACATTTTTTAAAGGATGACTAATGGGAAAAAGTATCTGAAGTCCCACGGGAGGTTTTTAGCCCTGTGATTATATCCTTGGTGTCTGTGTCTTGATGTCAGAAGCACAGAGGGTATGCTCAGAGTGAGGGACATGTCAAAGAGAAAGTCAAACCTTCAGAAGAATTAAGTGTGAACTATGAGCCCTTTGTAAATCACTGCTGCATGTGACCTTAGGCTTCCAGAAGTTATATATGTGATCAAAATAAGTCTTGTAAAGCTTTGTCCTGGCCCTTGTTTTAACTTTAGATGGTCAAAGTGTGGCATCACAGATGTCCCAGGCCAGACAGTAAGGTAACACACAGGATTCAGAGTAATTTTGGCCATCAAATTCCTTGAAAAATTGTCCAAAATTGAATTGTGAATTCTTTGAGATCTTTTATTCAAAAGCATTCCTTAAAATATAACTGTTGGTTGCTCTTGGCCTTTAGCAGTTTGCTGAGACAGTCTCCAGTTGAAGGTTGATGTGGTTTGGTGTCATGATGCTGTGTCCTATTGGTATGTGTGTTCCCCAGCAGGACTGAGCTCAGGGCATGCATTCACTTAGTACAAATACAAATTCACAACTCAGCCTCAGCCCCAGACCTGACCACTATGCACTTACTGAAAACATTCCCAGCAGGAAAACTGATATTTTGAATATTTAGAAAATGTGAGCACTAAATGGATGTATGTGTGCCACTTAAATTAATTTTACAGATTATTTTGACTAACAGTAAACAAAATAAGTTTTTTGCACCATCTCCCCTTGTATATGCCAAATCTTTTCAGAAATGTGTCACACACTCATTTCCACTAGTCTGATGTGACTTCAGACCCCAGTAGAACCAGTCATATGTAAGAGCTTCACCTCTTTAAAGGATTTGGTCCACATTGGGAGCAATGTATGATGCTGTGCTTTTTAATGTTAAAACAGGACTATATAATCTGTGGTTTTATTTAAACCTCACATAATCAGAGGCCAGATTTAGGTTTGAAAAGCCTTGGTATTCTGTGTATAGCTGGGTTGCTCCTGTTCCCCTAGAAGCCCATGAGAACACTGATTTGAAGCGAAGTGCACTCAGCATGCAAGGAGGCAGGAGCAGTATCCATTTTATATATACTTACATGAATACTGATATCATTCTTACAGGTTCATGTAAAAATAATCTCAGGATTTACTTCCAAATACTCCAAATCCCCCTTTCCCTTTATGATAGGCTCCACTGTGCCTGTTCAGATTTCCAGGTGCCATTTAAGAATGTGGAGTGCTCCTGAAACAAGAGGCAGAACAGCTAAACCTGCTGCTGAAATAAATGACCCCAGCTCATCCGCACATCAGAGCTGCCCAGTCGATTTGACCTGGATGTATATTCACCTGTTTTCTGAGGGCAGAGGGTCGATATTTTATTGTGTTTTCTTGTTGTCTTTAAATATCATTCTGATAGAAATCTGAGTAAAATGCACTAAAAATAATGAATTTACCACCAAAAAAATACTGCAGAGGCGTAATCTTTGACCCGATTTCCCTGAAAATGGGCAAGAGACATTTCTATGAGCACAGCAGGATTTTTACAGCTCACATTTCTGCTCCTTGGTACTCTCAGAGGGGCAAACTGCACAGAAAAACATTAGATGTTCGATTAGATAATAGCATTAGCATTTAAGATAAACTTTCCTTTCTTCACAAAGATAAACCCTCATTATTTAAAATGTGTTTCATCCTCTAGTTCCTCCACAGGAGATACTTGTGCAAGCTACCTGCCAATAGCAATTAAAGCTTAGTTTGCAAGGAAAGCGGGTTTAATTGCCAAAGCACTATTTATAGGAAGTCTCCCATGAGGATTACTGAGCTGCAAGAATGCAGATTAAGCAAAATGAGGGCAGCAGGGAATGTGATGCACTTTGGCTAAACAGCTCTGTCAGGCTCGATAGGTGTGGGTGCCGTAACAGCATTGATGACAGCCTGACACTGCTCCCCCCCCAGCGCTGGGTGTTTCAGACACTGTGCAGCCTTGACAGCGTGTCCTTAGGAATTTCATAGCAAAGCATCTTCTCTCCCCAGGTATTTACCCCCTCCCCTCACCACCTAATAACCATCATAGCTCAAAATCTCATCCTTGGCGGTTTGCTGGCTTTGTGAGTTGGGGTGTTGCGGTTGTCCCTATCCCAAAAAGATGTGCAGAGGAGCCACAGTTCTGCCCCAAAAGGGGCTGGAAGGTTTCAGGTGAGGGAATTAGTCCTGAATTACACTGCACGCCTTGCAGCAGCACACAGGTGAGTTTATCTCCCGCCTTAGCATAGTCCAGAAAGCAAAGAATTACGTGACAGGTAATGAGAGACGACTGCAACAAACCCAGGGATAGAAGTGGGGTTTCTTCAGTTATCTGTCTCTGCCTCCCTTCCCCATGACCTCCAGCTTCCTACTGCAAAGCAAAAACTGGGTTGTGTTAAAGGGGGATGCATTTAATGTCCTCTCTGCCATTACCTCTAAGCCTATTGAGCCACCCTTTTTTACCTGCACAGCTCACCTGCTCCAATTCCCTTCTCAAGCAAGGTCTTCCCCTCATTGAAATGCAAGCACACTGAGAAAATGGGAAGTTTTATGCTTTGCTGTTAATTCTTCATAATCTTCATTATTAACACCAAAATGAGCGAGAAAATAAATGTTGGCACATTTTAGCAAACACTGAAAATATAAACATCTTGATATGAATGTTGAGATCAAATGTTACACTGCCTTTTAAAATTATTTCTAGTTGTTTAAATACATTTTTAAACAATCTTTGATTAAAAATTAGATTTAGTTATTAAAAGCTAAAATAAATGTTTTTANGGTAATATCATCATATTCCTTGTTGGCTTGTCTGTGTCCATCTTATTCTACCTTTTTTATACTCTAAACTCCTTGCAACAGGGATTGTGTTCATAACACAGCCCATAACTTGCCTGGTTCCCAGAGCTCTGTCATTGCCTATTAATTCTATGCTCCCTGAACTGCGAATGCTATACTTCCTGCAATGATGATACAACACAAGCACATGCTTGGATCTACGCTAAACTTTCAAGATTTCTCCATGACTCTGAAAGTCCGACAGCTCTGTTTGCACTCATTTTCAGGGAAAATTGAATGATGCCTCATAATGCCTTGATTGTTGGAGTCAGAGCTTTAGGAAAAAGAAAACACACATGGGAGGAATTAAACTGAAACAAAGGTTGTCTACATGCACATGTCTACAAGAGGACAAGATGTCTAAGCTTCTTTTATAGTCCATGGAGCCTACCGAAAGCCCAACAAGACCAGCAGCAGAACCTCGTAATACCGTAATACTTAATGTTTAATTTCATAGTTTCCACACTGCCTTAAACAGATACAACACCTCATGCAGTAGCATGGCATCGTGATCCTTTTGTAAGTATTAATATCTAAAAGAAACTGTTCCTCTTAAAAAATAAAGCCATACATATTATGCAGAATGGAACAACTGATCTGCCTCACCCAAAACCACATCAACCTGGAGCCCTCCATCTCTCCTGATAGTGCAGGAGCAAAACACTTGTGAGTGAGAGTTACTGGAACATTTCAGTGCTAAATCAGGACAGATATTTAATGACCTATATTCAAAGATACATAACAACAGCTCTCAGAAGCCAAATTCTTAAGGCAGTGATCCATTTTTCTGCCATTTTTCTCCAGGGCAATCTGGGGAATGTAGTGTATGTATACTCATAAAGTGAAGCAAGAACTGAATGTCTGAGAGTGAGAGAAGAATATTGGATCTTGCATCACCCAGTATTTCAACAGCCAAAAGTGTGTCACTTACAATTTTTCACAAACATTAATTCTCTTTATTTTTCCCTATTTATTCCCTCTTTTAAGACCTGCTTTCTCACAGAGTTCAATAGAAAGGGTCCCGCTGACTCTCACTGACTTTAAATCTGGTTTCAGAAACAGAAACGAGCCCACACCGAATCCAGGAGTCTCCTAACTTTGAAGCTTGAGGATATTCAGATCTGATCAAGGCTTGGCTCCTCCTCATTTGAAATAGTTCTGTATTTTCCCATCCTTCTGACTGGATCTTTGTTCTTAGCTGGCAGAGGGACAATGTGATGATGCACAGTTGAACCACACTGCCCAAACAGAAGGCCAATGAAAAACAGGGGCTGCCTCCACGTCTGACTCACAAGCAGCAGGAACAAACTGTAATGTGAAGGTTTCGAGGGGGAGCATCTCACTCAGAGCCCTATGAACTATGCTCTCTGTTGGGTATGTGCTTGCCAAAGATTATCACTTCTAATTAATCTAAGACGGGAGGAGAACTATTTTTTAAACAAACCTCAGAAATGATTATTTTTAAGGCTGGTAAATCTATGCTAGCCAGTTATTGGTGCCATGTTCTGAAGCTCAGACAGAACTAAATTATGCTTCAGATTAATGTATTGAGCAGTTCAGAGGTTAGACAAACAGCTGTTTCTCAAGTAGGCACACTACAAAGCTTAACTGTTCATTGGAAGGGCAGATATGGCCTAGCCGAAGTCCCAGTGGGCTAACTTTTATTTGTTTCTGATTGGGAGATATCCAAAGCTGACTCCACGCTACTGATGACCTCCCTTAGCAGGGGCAGAAAGTTGAACCTCTGGAGCCAGTGTGATTTTACCAGTCTCTGGGAAAAAAACACAACAAATCTTCAGTGACTCTGAGATAATCTGCAAAATGTTGCACTTTTAGAAATGAGCTTTAAAAATTCCGGAAAAATAAAGTATATGTAAATATAGACAGACTACAGGGGAAAAGCACACAAAGTCCCTGAATGAAACATTGCTTGTGACATTTTGCAAAGTTGTTAGTTAATCAAGAGCAACCATTTCTTGTAAAGTGGTTATATGTGACATGCGTGCCAAATGAAGTATATCCTAAATGCCAGATTACTCAATGGTAAAAGGACAACACAGGCTGTTTAGTTACCTGATATCATTGTAAGTATTTCAGCAAAACACCAAAATCCTAATTCAGAGCAGCAGTTACTCACTTTGGAACAATACTTAAATATTTACTCTTTGTAAAAGAACTGGCTACATGGAAAACAAAACAAAACGAAAATGACAACAAAAAAGCAACGTAATTTTTTTAAAAAAAAAAACAATATTAATGGATTCAATGGCAAAAGTCCTGTTAGTTCCAATGAGTTATTTGATCTCAACCTGACACTGATCTGCTCCCCAAAACTCATGGGAAACATTCAGATGACGTGTCTTAGACAGCTTCCTTCTGCCTACTAATATTTAGAGGCTTATGAATCTAGCATTCCAGAAGAAGTGCCTCTATTCACTATTCTGTAGGAAAAAAGTAGACTAAGCTAGGTAGGCTGGAACTCACTCTTAATAATATGTATGGAGTTTTCTGGAGCTTCATGGATACCTGCTCAGACTACTTCAGCGCAGTAATGTGTTTTCGTGACATGTAGTGACTTTTCTGAGGGTTTTCTTGCCACCACCCTGCTTGGTATAAATATGATGAGATGTGACTGGAATATACCCCTGGACAATTTCATTTAGGAAAACCCATAACATTCGTGAAGTGATCTCTACTCATCACTAAGAGAAAGTATTGGTTCAGAGAATCAGAGCATATTCCAGCCTATATTCTGAAGTAAGGAAAAAGAAACCTATCACACTCAAACACTGCACCTCAAAAACTATATGCGTAAATTGGTGTGAATGATAGAAGACTTTGCAAAGTACATTTCCAGTTTTACAGTCTTGAGACAACCTGACAGGGTTTATTGGCCTCCCGAAGGTGTTACTGGTGAATATCTCTGCTTTCTCACCATTCACCGTTCCTTGCTATTTCAATGCTTTGCTGCAGCTCACCATCCACTTAGAGGATTGGAGTTAGGCAATGTTCACCAGTTAGGCAGCCTATGGGAATTTGGTTGACGAAGTGAGAGAACGGACTGTGTTTGTGGGGGGCAAGCTCTAATGGCTTTGTGTAACCTGATGTGTCAGCAAAGGGCTTGATACAAACTCCTTGTGGACCCACATTATCTGCCTTTTAGATCCTATTCTAGCAAAAGACAGTGCAGACAGGGCACTTGCAAGTCAAAGTCAACTTAGCTGTGCAAGCTCAAGTTCACCAAAATCAATAAAGCCTAAAGAACCCAATGTGGTTTACGAACATCAGGAGAGAAATAGTTGCTTGTCAGAGCAATGAACCATCCAAGAACAGTATTCTGTAGCTGGATGTGTGTCTGCAATCTCCTTGCCATCAGGAGGTCACCAGGAGGTCTAATGGGGGTTGATATGACCATATGACTGTGCTAGGGTGGCTTGGAAAGTTGTCTTGTAGCTTAAAAGCAAGTAACACAGAGATGATTCATACCGAGAAATCCAGGGGGAATAATTGGTTATTAGTTCACTTTTTGTGGGCAATATGGAAGAAGTGAGTCATTACAAAGGATAAAGTCAAATTGCAACCGACTTTACTTTTATATTGATAACATCTATTGCTAAATTATAACAATAACAGTGACGTTATCTTGAGAAAAGTGCTTCAAAGTGCCCCTTCCCATCTTATTGGTCCTCTACAATGAGAAGAACACTAGTCTTCTAGCTAAAGCACAGAAGAGATGTGGATTTGATTCCTGGTCATGCTACGTGTTTCCTGTCTTGCCTTGAGCAAGTCCCTAAACCTGCCTGTGTCTCATTTCCACTTCTGTGAAATGGGGATCATGGTATTGTGCCTTTCATCCACCTCTGTTTAGAAGGTAAAACCTCTGTATTTCAGGCTGCTTTTAACATATACACATCGGTATGTGTACATGAACAGAGAGAAGGCTTAAATAAAGACTTACACTTCTGTTGAGTCCCATAAGTACTGAAGTAAGAGAAACACTGGTAAATGATGGGATTTATTTAGAATATACAATACAAACAGACTGGGATTCTTCTAAACAAATATTAATGTTTCCACATCAGCTTGTAGACCAGAATCACACCCAACAGGGAGGATTAGACCCTTCTTCCCCAAAAGTGTCCTGGGCTGCATAAAAACAAGAGTGGGCAGCAGGTCAGGGAGGTGATTCTGCTCCTCTGCTCTGCTCTGGTGAGACCCCCCTGCAGTGCTGGTCCAGCTCTGGGGTCCTCAGCACAGGACACACATGGACCTGTTGGAGAGGGGCAGAGGAGCCCCAGAAATGATCCGAGGCTGGAACAGCTCTGCTGGGAGGACAGGCTGAGATAGCTGGGGTGTTCAGCTGGAGAAGAGAAGGTTCCAGGAACATCTTACTGTGCCCTTTCAATACTTAAAGGGGTCTTATTAGAAAGACAGAGAGAGACTTTTTACCAGGGCCTGTAGTGGCAGCAGTTTTAAACTGAAAGAGAGTAGGTTTAGGTTTGGCTTAGGGAAGACGTTTTTTACGATGAGAGTAGTGAGACACTGGACAGGTTGCCCAGAAAAGTTGTGGATTCTCCATCACTGGAAGTGTTCAAGGCCAGGTTAGATTGGCTTTGAACAATCTGATCTAGTGGAAGATGTCCCTGCCAATGGAAGGCGGTTGGACTAGATGATATTAAAAGGTTCCTTCGAACACAAACTATTCTGTGATTCTTATTCTATGATTCTAAAAGTAGATAGCATGAAGAGATGAATACAAAGTTGCCTATTTCTTCTAGTACCCATAAAGGAATCCCTTCTATCAAAAGCTAGGTGGAATACCTTTCTCCATTAGCATTGTTTTTCTTTTTTTGCATATGGCAAGGTCACGGGAGACCGTTACAGAGCATGGTTCAGGCCAAGGGGTATTGGTTGCTTGGTGCAAGTCAGCAAAGAGAATTGTAACACAAGAAGGTTGAAAGCTCTGGCTAAAGATAATATTTTCCTTTGACAAAGCTTTGTTGCCATTAGTGACATAAAATGGGCGGGGAGAGCCCTTTACCTCCAGCACTGTGGCTCTGACAAAGTCAATGCTGCCACGCTGTTTAGAGGAGAACAGGAAAACCTGGAAGCAGGTAGATTCCTACCATCTACACCTTCCTACATCTTTCACCCTAAAAGTTGGAGAGGAAGCTATACCATGAAATATGCTTTTAAAACCTTCATTCTAAAAATAGTGCCAGCTTTTACTGTAACCTGAGATATTTCTTTGAACCTTTGGATCTGATTGCTTATGAAGTTCTTGACCCAACCTTTCTTAAAAGCTGAGAAGTCGGTTGTATTTGACTCTATCTGCTTATTAACATTAGTTAAAATCACAGTCAATTCCCCAGCTGTGTGTTAAAACTACTTGGAACAAACTTTGCTGCTGCCACTGGCGGCAGCTGTCCCAGAAACAGACTTCCTTTGGTCTGTGTCCTTTCCTAAGGTGGTGGATTGTTCTTCTTCCCTTACCTGCACCAGCTCAAGCACAAGGGTTCCTCTCTTGAGTAGATAATGCTTGCCCATCCTTGCAGCTGGTAGTCCGTGCTGGCTGATTTATCCATTGATCAAGCTCAGTGGCCATGCTTCCAAAAGCATTTGTCAGGAGGTCGCTGGAGGCAATCTTACACGGTTTGGATATAAATAAAACTTGTACACCAATGTTCCTCCTCTCAACCTGGCTGATATGCAGAATTGTGAAACTCACCAGAGAGGGAGTTTCTACACCTTGCTTCATATTCCATGTTTGCTAGGGAAACGATCCTACACCCACTGAATTCATTGGCATGTTTTTTACTGGCCTCAAATGCTGTACATTGAGACCTAAGTGGATTATTATTTCCTGACAGGAGGTGATATTGTTTCAGCCTACACACTCAAGCAGTTAACTTTTTTTAACTTTTTTTTTTTCCTCATGTAATGGAACATTTATCTTGGACTGCACGAACTGCTGAAAGCTGTCACCACCTGCTGGAGTTTCTGAGGGTCAAAATGTCAGTACTCATATGGATTTTTACACTGTTGAAAAAAAAGAAGAAAAAAAGAAAAAGAAGACATTTTTGATTTTTCTCCACAAATGCAGCATATTGTTGCATAAATCATCTCAAATTTACTTTTTTCTGAGTCTCCAGTTTCCTAATATTCACCACAGCTAAACAAATATAGAACATAATAGAAAAAACATGCAGTTCTGGCTCATCATCTGGCCAATATAATGCTGCTCTATTATTTGTCACCAAAATTAGACCAAATCCATTTTCAGTAGGAAAAAAAAAATCACTTTCATTCTTTAATTTTTAATTAAATTACAAACTATGTACACCTGAAGTGACAAGAATCATAATCCTGAGATTCACTCTGGATCATAAAACATTATTGTAATACACAACCAGCAGAGTATTTATGAACATGTGTCCCCTCAAAGCAGACCAGCAGACCATCTAACTCAATAACCCTTTCTCAACAACATGAAGTCAAGAAATCCTCTAGGATGAGCACAAGATCTTGTCCACTTTCTGTATTCCATTATTCCAAATCACATCTCTCAAAGTGCTTGGTGTCCTACTCTGTGGCTTTAGAATGAATAGACCTGAGACACGTGCAGTTTGGGGTACCACAGGATAAAAAGGATATAAAGCTACTGGAGAGTGTCCAGAGAAGGGGTACAAAGTTAGTGAAGGATTTAGAGGGGAAACCCTATGAGGAGCGGCTAAATTCACTGGTTTTGTTCAGCCTGGAGAAGAGGAGACTGAGGGGAGAGCTCATAGTGGCTACAGCTTCATCGCAAGGGGAGCAGGAGGGGCAGGTGCTGATCAATCTGGTCACCAATGACAGAACCCAAGGGAATGGCAGGAAGATGTGGCAAGAAAGGTTTAGGCTGGACATTGGGAAATGGTTCTTCACCCAGAGGGTGCTGAACACTGGAACAGGCTCCCCAGGGAGGGGTCACGGCCCCAGGCCTGACAGTGGTCAGGAAGCAATTGGACTACAGCTTCAGACATGTGGTGTGAATTTTGGAGTTGTCCTATGCAGGGACAGGAGTTGGACTTCAAGACCCTTGTCAGTCTCTTGCAACTCAAGATATTCTATGATTAAATGGTTTGGTCAAGATCAAACAGGTATTCCCAAGAATATACTCGAAGGGTAGAAGCAGATTCTATACCAGGCAGGTGTATTTCTCCATGTGTTTTCCTTCAAGCTAATGTTTCACCCAAGAAAAGGAACTTTTATTCACTTGATATCAGAATTTCACAATGTTATGGTCTCCTGTGTTACTCACTCATGTACTTTAGTAATCTTCATCTTTCAGCTGCAATGGCAGGAGGATCATGGATTGGCCAGATACTTTCCATAGAAAGAGAACACCGAGCCTTTAATAATAATGAAGTCTTAAATTACCATTCTTCAGGCTTCCTATTTCTTAGATTAGCCTGTGCAATCACAGAGGACACCCAGCTCTGATTATTTTGGACTATGGAGCCTTAAAGGTTTTCAGCAAGATTCTGACTTGCCCCTTCTCACTCTCTGTGACTATGAGTTCCCTCCCAGAATAGAAAGAAGTGGACATGGATGGAATTTGGCATTTTTCCCTTGCTCTGTGAAATTATGCAAGGGGTGATGAAGCAATATCCAGCTGATTAAAAGTGATACAAGTTATTTTCCCATGGGAGCAAGTGGAGGGGCAGGGAAGGAATTTTACAAGAAGAATCAATAAAAAATGATGTACTTTTATGGATGATACTTCAGTTGTACCAGATTTCCTTTCCTTTCCTTTCCTTTCCTTTCCTTTCCTTTCCTTTCCTTTCCTTTCCTTTCCTTTCCTTTCCTTTCCTTTCCTTTCCTTTCTCTTTTTTTCTTTTCCTTTTTTTTCTTTTTTCTTTTCATCAGATTATGTGGGAGACTCATTTGTGGTTGCACCCTGTCCAGTGTTTTGTCTGAGGTTGAAAAAAACATTTCATAACTAATACACAACTGGTAAAAAAATCATGTTTCTGCAGGTTCATGAAAAACAAAGCATCATTCACCCCCAATTCAATGGCTTTGGAGCAAATAAATAAGCAAATAAAATGAATGCATTTCTGGTTTGTTGTTGGGGGGAAAAGTTCATTACTGGGATCACATTGGGGAGAAAAATTCAACTTGCTTATGAAAACGATGAATTCAAGCCTGGGGCAAATGCATGACAATTCTTCATTTACCTGAGAAAGAGAAATAGATCAGAGAGATACTGCACCCAAGGAAAATCCCAGTTCATGTGTATTTCCATAACTTCTTTACCATAAAACAAATATATTTAATTAAAATATTAGACTGAACCTGACTGTTTTTATAGGCAGCCTCCTGTCACTGATCAAAACCACTTTCTCCTCTTTGAATGTTTTGCCTTATAAAAAATTAACCAGGGCAGGTTTTTTCCCTCTGTTTTGCCTGAAGCAAAACTGTGTTTACCTGCCAAAGGCAACCATTTTTGAATTTGCTTTCTTGCTAAAAGGAGTCACTAGTGTTCAAAGCAATTAACATGAGCTCTTGTTTTCCTTGAAATGTTTTTCTGAGCAGCACAATCCCACCTGACATCTGGAAAACTCCACCTGTTCCGTTCACTATCTGGTCACCATGAAACATATTGCAAATAAAAATGTAGATTGAAAGAAATATGGATGTGAATGTGTGTATGACTGCATGCATGAGCAAGAAAATTGAGGGAAAATGTAGTAAATAGCGAGGGTCAAAACCTTATCAACCCGTTAGAGTACAGGATTTTTTTATAGTATTTGTCAGCAAAACAGTTATGAATGAGGATGCCAAAATCTGCCCATCCATGTATTTGTGGATGAGGTTGTTTAATTTAGAAATTGGGGCACAGGCCAGAAGAGACCATGAGGTAGCTATAAATACCTGAGAAACAACATAAAGCATTAATATCAAACATTACTTTGTTTTTCATTCTTGATTTTAACAATTGCATTGTTAAATTCAGCTTACAATATGCATCAAGGCAGCTGAAAGTACTTCAACCAAAGAACCAAACCATAGCTTTGGACGTGGTGATTCACTTCACAAAACTTCAAGAAGCCCCACTTTGCTTTATAAACTCTAGTGCACATCGATCAGGACAAGACCGAAAAATAACTATTTGGAAAAGAGATTTTTAGAAAGAGTGAGTTTGCACCTCAAATGCACTTTCAGGAATGCTTCAATGCTTTTCCTTACAATGGCTTGTGTGAAATCACCTTTTTAGAGGAATGAGGAGTTGCAATGAGTAAACTGTGAGTAGGTAAGCTACTGGTCCTACATCCTGCGTGATGTCAAGGCAGAGAGGTAGGGTTCAGAAGGTGGTTCAGCATCTGAATTAGAAGCCTAATTTAGCACTGCATGTGGAATGTATAAGCTTCTGTATGCCAGTCAGTGCTCCTACATGCAGGCCGTGTACTGAGCAGGAAGGCTCCAAAGCCAGTAAATATGTACACACTGACCTTCGTCCCCTTAGAAGTAGGATACTGAGATCATTTTTAAGGCTTGTAGACTCCCTCAGCTAAGTCCCTTTAATAAATGTTTCAAGCCTCCTTTGGAAAGCACATGAATTGCGATCGTTTTATTAGTCTATGGGGTTTCAGACCCTTACAGAGCTTTTCCCCTGCTCTACCACACCTGGTGAAATCTGGGACTTGCATGGGTACATCTGGCTGATGCTCAGTCAGGACAGTGTTGAGCTGATAGTAGCAGCTAGGACATTTTGGAGAATTGCCCATGTCAGGGACTCCTTTCCCAGGGGCTATTTGTCACCAGATAGTGCTTCAAGATTTCCAGATATTAGACATCTGTACCTTAGAACAATTCTGGATTCCTAGACTTCATCTGGGAAGAATGGTTCCCCTGATACAGTCAGAACCATGGCTATTTCATTCCAGCCTGGGTTCCTGCACCTGTCCTTACCTGTATCCGACATTGAGGAATACAGAAGATCTAACTAATGTAAGCCTTTTTTTTGAGACACTGGGGATAAGAGCAAAAGTGGTTGCAATTAAATATCCTCTTGAAATTAGGAAATACTTTTAGCACACAAAATTTGCAAACCATTTTTTTTCTTTTCACTCAAATGCTCCCTACAAATACTGAGTCTACAAGTAAGACAACGATAAGTTAACTGTATATTTATATAAATATTCAATAGTCAGATCCTCTTTGTGTTCTCGACACAGGCTTTGCAAGGTGGTATGAATAACTGGTGAAGGCATGTGGCTTTCTCATAGCATTTTCCTCTGTGATGTAGTTGAATCCTTTCCAGCTATTCTAATTAACTCATGAAGCTTCTGGTGGTACCCATGGATGATCCAAGGTAGTTCCTACACTGTCATATTTAAGTATGTTATTGTGATAAAAAGAGAGCAATTTTAACTGTGCAAGGTAACTGTGTAGGTCCAGCAAAGCTTATTTGATGCTTCTGACAGACACTGTCATCCTCAGCTAGTGGGTCATCTGCACACCTGGCCTTCTCTATCACCCACTAATCACACCATAGGATTCCTACCATGGTTGAGATTTCCTGTAACAGAAAAGGGGATTGTGAAATGTGTCAGAGAGCATTTGTAATGATCAGGGCTACAAGTGGAGGGATGCCTTAGTAAATCATCAGGAAATACCTTTCTCACGCCAGAGACTAGTTCGGGGTGTTCAGGTCCAAGTATTGACCTGTTTCCTTTTCTCTTACTCTTTCCATTTCCTATAACTTAATATCATATTGAAGAATTTGAGTAGTGCTGCGTAGTTAAACACACTGCAGTGTTAGTAGGAACACAGCAACCTGGTTTTTTTTTTCTAACTTTTACTAAAAGGCATAGTAGATCAGTTGTGAACAACTAATTGGGGGGTGTCAAACTCATTTTCCCCAGGGGCACATCAGCCTCGCGGCTGCCTTCAGACAGCCAAATGTAATTTTAGGACTGTATAAACGTAGGAGTAGTTACATTTGGCCCTCTGAAGGCAGCCGCGAGGCTGATGTGCCCCCGGGGAAAATGTGTTTGACACCCCTGGACTAAATGGTCATTATTGAAATAATTTGAGGCTTTTTTCAGGTCCTGCTGAATGACTAGATTCCCTGAAATGGGATCTAGTAACCCACCTAATGCCTTTGGGGAGAATACAAGCAGCTGGATCTGACGAATTACTCAAAATTAAAACTTGCCAGAGTTAAAAGTTAAAATAGTAATTCATCCAATCAACAGGTATGGCTGCAGCAAAATACATTTTTGGGATTTGCAACATACCAGAATCAGGGCAAATGTAGGAAATAAGTACCATAAGAAATCTGGGAAGCAAACAGGCAGCCTGGACTGTCTGAGTAACTCATAACACAGTGGTGATTTGAGCTGACAAAATGTTATTGGAGGGATCACTCTCTTCAACACTGTTTGCTTTGGGAAGTCAGAGAGAGATTTATTATGGCTGAAAGCCTTTACAGCTGTCAGATATAAGTGCTGGTTAAAAGGAGAGAACATAGTAGCTTGAATTAACAATGGGAGCTTGGGTCCGAACACGTGAAAGCAGAAGGTTTTATCTGGCTGAGGGTATCATCAAAATCTTGCTTGGAAATGCATTACTTTTAGATCACCTTACATACTGGGAAGGTGTGTTTATTTTTCAAGTATTGTGCCTTTATTAGAATACGTATTAGTGATAAAGAAGTAATGTTACCATCAGACTAAAAGCTCCTAATGAGATCCCCAAGCTCTGTCTTTCTTACAGTATAGCTGTTAGACATGGTTTTCTTCACCACTGAGTTTAATAAGACTGAAGGATATAGGTAAACACACACCGCTGAAACACTCTTCATAGATATTACCTGAAACATCATTAAAACGTAGCTACTTCTGTTCAACACTGATAATGAATTTTTTGGGCCAGGCCAGAGAAGCAAATATTTCGAGGTCAAGATAGCATATACAAAAGCTCAGAGCTTGCCTTTATTTAAACTCAGCAGCAAAATGTACAGCTTTTTATTTACTTTGGAAAAAGCATAAGTCCATACATAAGTAAACACTGAAATCTGAAACTGTATTTTAAAGGGACATAGATGACTGATAGAGAGGAATATCAGTTTATATTTTAATGGTATTTGGACTTTAAATATACTTAAAGACCTGGTGTCAGAATAAACTCATTTCTCAGGAATACGATCTCTTGTGCTACTCATTCTTCCTTACACAGATTAATTAATCCAACAGTTTTGTCAGTCAGACTACCTGAGTGTAATGACCACCTCTATCTTCAGAGAAACGTGGGTATGAACACATTATATGCACATATATATACACATTTCATAACAATGAGGGTGGGATAAAGAAGGATTCCAGAGGAAGACCCAGAGAATCTAATTTAGGCATAAAATTATGATTATAGAGTGAAAAGGGCTGCTGGAGTTTTGGACTAATCCTTCTCTCAAAAAAGGTCCAAATTAGATGTCATTAGTTTGTTGCATCCCAAAATAACAATAGTGCATCCAGAAGGTATAAATATTGGAGAAAGACCTATTTTGACTTTGTTAAAAGTCTTTTCATTATCTGAGACTCTGTGTCCATTTCTGCTACAACTTAAATAAGTATTTGTCCATTGGCTTGGCTTATTTCTGTTTCTGTGTGTGCTGCAGAACCAAGTGAGAACTATCAGTTGAAGAGCCTGAAATCTAATTCATAAAAACACAGCTTGACTGAGGTTGGCATGAGCTCTGGAGATCACCTTGTCCAACCCTGGTGCTTGAGCAGGACCAGCCAGAGCAGTCTGCTCAGGACCATGTCCAGACAGCTTTAGAATATCTCCACAGATGAAGATTAAACAAATTAGCCAAATAATTAAGCAAATCAGTCAAAAAGCAGGAGCAGAGAGGGAAAGCAACTCCTCCAAAAAGTGGTGTGACCTATAGCCACCAAACAGCTCAGATGTGATTAGAAAGCAGTCCAAAGTTTAATCAGGAATCAAGGTATTTCTAGAAAAACTAGATTACTTTCCTATTAAAAAAAAAAAAGAAAGAAAGAAAGAAAAAATACCACCCCAACTTTGTCATGCCAGATTATCCAGCATTAGAAGTTCCCTGTAATAAAGCCCATTTTTTCCGTTGTGCTTATTAACACTTCCAGGAAATAAGAGGGCCCTGAAGTCTGCAGCAAAGCGATGCTTTAAAGCTCATGAAACGTTTGTACGTTCTTTATTATTAGAAGTGACACCATTGTACCATCCAAATGGAGGACTGCCAGAACATGCTGCCAGTCACATTCACAACAGCATTGAAAACTCTAACAAAATGCTCTTCTCTCGCAAGTGCTCTCCCAGTTCAGCTCACAAAAATAATTTAGCGAGAACAAGGGTTGTCTGAATTATTAGTGAGCTGTTGAGCAGAAAGAGATAGCTTATAGTTGCAGCTGGCACCGCAAGCTTTTGAGGTCATGCAGCAAGCTGCTCTCCTCACACAGACTTGCTTAATGTGCTGGGTTTGTTTTATGGCAAAAGTCCATTTTTAATAATATAGACATTATTACAGATTTTATACGAGAGAAGGTGTGTGGTCTAATGAGTTGGAAGCTTTGGCACAGATTGACTGTGTGACCAGGCAATGTGTCTGTGCCCAAAGATTGCCAGCTCTTGGGTGAGGAGGGAAAAGCATCTCATTTTGCATATATATAGTGTTTATCACAATAGTAGCTCTGTCCCCTGACAGTTAGTAATAAAAAGCCCAGCCTGCTTCTTACTCCGAGAGTTTAATCAAGGGAGTTGCCAGCCAGTCACATATTTGTTTTCTGTTAACATGTGAAGTATATGATTATTGTATCTGCTTGCATAATGGCTGCTTATGTCTCCCCAGATTCCTCCCTTAAAAACCAATAGAGTGGCCATTAAGTTGTTGCTCATGACCAGTCAAAAGGTGCAGTTAAAAAGCAAGATCATTGCATGAGTGAGGTTATTACGTAAGCAAACACAGTGGTATTTTAAGTTGTTATTTGGCTCAAAACATGGTTTTGGCTTGAATTAATTTGAATTGTGGTAGATGGCCATAGATTCATTTCTAGTTGGGGGCCTGTAATTGCAACAGTGCTAGAAACAATAACAAAGCCAGGCTATGAAGGGTTGGGTGCTTTTACCGCCCACTAAGAACTAATAGGTTAATCCTGCAAAATCCTGATGTACTTTATTATTTCTCGTTTAAATAGAGAAGAGGCTAGGAAATCCAGTGGAGAAGCAGAGCCCCAGTAGACCCTTGATGCCACAAACAAGTGAGAAGAGACAGTCCCCAAGTTGGAAAGCTTACTGTCTGCATGCCAGATAGGACACAATGGTGGATATTAAATGGACAAGTGGGGGCTGGCCTGGGAGTGTGAGGAATGAGGCAATAATAAAACCAAGTTAATTTAGTGGGATAGAAGAGGCCTGGGCTTGTTGCTTGTCTCACCTGAGCGTTCCCCATGGGCCTGGGAACAGCTCGTGAGCTCTGTCGCAAAGTAAGAAGTTAGAGGTTCAACATGGGTAGAGCTGCAGGTTCTCCAGTCTGGTGCACAGAGACAGGCAGAGATGCTCCACATACACTGAACATTCACAGGGCAATAATTTCAAACTTGGGTACACAGAATAAAGCAGTTTTCTAAAGTATCTGCTGTCCAACGGTATTGAGCAACTGCTTCAAATAATCCTAATGCATTATTAGTTTCAACCTGGATGTCACCCAATTTACATGATTTTAGCCCTAGAATTAACTAAAGAGAAAGAACAATTCTGTTTACCCTGTGAAATGGATATTTAAGTTGTGCAGTACTTAAGAGTTTACAGCAGTGGTAAAAAAATTGGTATTCTAGAGTCAGGTAGCTTCATTTCTATGGTAAATTTGTTCCACTTTATTATGTATGTAAATATTTGGTATTTGTATCCACTGCACAGTCATAAAATCCTTTGAAAAGGATTTATTTAAACTCAGGAAAACAAATAGCTTCTTCAGATTGCTAAGATCCTTAGAAGGGTGAGCATTGGGACAATTTTGGCCTTATGCATGTGTAAGGGTGGGAAACAGCACAATGAAGATTTTGAGAGAGCTGGGCCCAAGGCCAGAAATGTTTGACATGTAGATTTATTTTGTTGTGGTGACAAGAACTGTCAATTTCTGTTTCAACCAAAACCTGAGGCAATGGGTTGGGTGCTGTGGTAGAACACAGTCACAAGCACTTCAGTCCAAATTACCCGTTTTCTTCACAGAAGGGAATTGTCTCCATTTACCTCCATGTCGCTGGACAGGTAGGTGCTGGTGACTTTTTAGTCTACTATCCCACCAAAAAAAGAGAGGAGACTGGGCCCAAAGACATACCAGAAACAAGTGGTTTTGAGAACCATTCCTGTTCAAGTTCATCTTGCCTTTAGTAGCAACCCTGATGTTGCACAATCCTCCTTCAATTTATTGTTAATTCAGTTCATTTTCATTCAGTTCTTTTTGCAATTTCTGATAAGACAGCAATAGAACTATTTTGTTTGATGAAAATAATCACATGCGTGCACTCCCCCCCACACACAATCAATTATAATTTACCAATATTAAATAGTGGTGCCGTAAATACTGTGGGAAGTGGCTTTAGAAAGCATGACCTTAAAACAACTGTTAAACAATTTGTTGCTGACAACATTTCTTTATAAGGAACAAGTCTAGATTTATTGTAGTTAAACGGTCCATTGGGAAACATTCACTATTTTCAGTGTCACATACAGGAAACCCACCACATATCTTGTTAAGACAAAATGTGTCCTTTCGGATTTTAGATTTTGAGTGAAAGATTGCCCATGTGTCTCATGAAAATAACTTTTTATTTATAGCGTTGCAGATTTATTTTAACATTTATGTATTAATAGATATATGCAAGAGTTAGGGAGTTGAACAATGTTGCCAAAATTCTATTTTCTATCATAAGACCAAAGTAGGGAACAACAGAAATATGAGCTACGGTCTGTAGTCAACACCATGATGGTGTGTCCATGCTAACCTCCCAGTTAAAGTTGGGTCATGTGCAGCCAAATTGTGCTTTGCCTTTACAGACTCTTAGCACAAGAATGTAGCAGCTCTGCAAAAGTTGGTTGCTCTTTGCATGAAAATTACATAGGAAAACAGTCTGAAGGAGAACAAGGGGCGATGACTTTAAACTTAAAGACTTAGGTTTCTACTGGAAATAAGAAATATGAGGGTGGTGAGTTGCTGGAACAGGTTGCCTAGTGAGGTTGTGGATGTGCCGTCACTGGAAGTGTTCAAGGTCAG
>VWYH01008081.1:911-29819 GCA_013399365.1 Pampusana beccarii | reverse complement strand
CACTTTTAACTTGTAAAAATAAAATGCAATACACATAAAATTACTATAAGAAATAAAACATAATTGCCTTTTGATCAATACAACCATTATTTGCTTGTCCATGATTACCACCACTGTTAATTTGCTGCTGTAAATATATGCCAAGTAAACATGCCACAAGACTCTGGCACAGATTTTCAATTATGACCTGACCATTTTAAATATTCTGCTTTTGGAAAGGAAATGAGTTTTAGCCATAACAGTGAGCAGAAAATTCCACTGAGGTGATGAAGGCTGGGGCAAATGAATCTGGTTTCTGCCAAGTGCAATGAGATATGGTGGGCCTCTGCTCAATACTATAGCCAGGAAGGGTCTCAGGTTGGTTTAATTCACACTGATTACATGTTATTAATTTATTAGCTTTAAGAATCATGTGTGGTGGCAAGTATAACTCAATGATCAGGAGCATAACTGGTATAGACATATTAGCTCTGGATAGCATGAATGTCACTTCTTCAAAATGACATGAAAAGTTAAATTGGTAACCCACTGGATGTTTTCTGTGTATATCTGTTTCCTTCTACATAGTTAATCCTCTCTCCCTGATCATTACGCAAAATGTGTTATTCTGTGTCAAGGGAAATAATGATTTGGCCTGATGAGATTCTTCTATGACATTATGAGAGCCACTAAAGACTATAGCTAAAACTGACAGATTGAAATTCAATAAGATAAGAATGAAACTTGACACAATTGTATTTTCACTTTACCTTTAGAAATTGTGAAGAACAACAATTTCAGTCACATTTTATCTATTGTAATCTAAAGGATCGTTAAAGGAGAGTATTTTCACTTTGCTGGCAGAAGTTCCTCTCACACAGGATTCTTCCCAAGAAGACTAAACCAGTGTGAAACCAACTATCATGGAGTTGTAAAAGGTTAGAAAAAAAATGCTTTCTTCCACAGAGTATTTTTATATTAGTAATTCCACTGGGTTTACAGTAATGAAACTTCAATACATGACTTTTTTATCTTACATAAAATTAGTAGTACAGAAAGGTTAATACTCCTGGAGTACAGGTTTCAGAGCAGTAATATTTCAGCTGGCTTTCACTCTTATTTGACAACGGACACTCATAAAATACATCTTTGTGAGGACTACCTGAGGAAAAGCACTTTCTACAGTCATTGTCAAAATGCAACCCATGTCAAGATTGTAAATCCTGATCGTATCACATTTTTGATCATTAAATCATAGCTGTCTTTCATAACTAGTGGGAATCCTGGAAATCCTGGTGTCTGATTTTCCATTGCTTTGCATATAGCACAGTTGTACATCCTATGTAGGAGAGATAGAATACTGTCTTGTACAATCATAATGCTTGAATGTATTCTGACCTGGCTTAAACTTTGGCAAAGAGACTCTCCTGCAACATGCAGAATAATAAATGTTGGCCTTTCAGATGTTACTGTTACGCAGTTAAAAATAACTTAAACAAAGAGTACAAGGAAAGTAAAGATATATTGTCTAGCTGTCATCCAAGACAAAAACAAACTTGATGAGTTCTATCAAGACAAAAGAGAAAACGGTGCTTTTAATGCAAGATATCATTTAACTGAAGACATGAATCCAAGAGGAGAGAGATCTTTAGCTTCTCTGTGCATATATTGAGCAGGTAGCTTTTGAAGAAATATGATTCCATACTGGACACAAAGTTTAGACTTTCAGAATAGTTTTTGATGGAAAATGTGAAAGAGGATGCTGCATATTCTCTTGAGGGTTCTTATCTAGTGGGTGATTTTAAGTACAAACTTATACAAGAAATGGCATGTTTGGTTCCCATAAGTAGCTATCTCAGTGTCACAGGACTCACAACAGACAGTGCTGACACTGAGAAAGGCAAATAGGTCCTACTTATCAGCCTAAGGGAGAAAACAAGTGCTGAAAAAGAATTCATCATTCCAAATAAGGAAAGCTATGGAACAATGTCATAGAATCATAGAATCACAGAGGTTAGAAAAGACCTTTAAGATACTAGTGTTCAGCTGTTACCTAGCACTGCCAAGTCCACCACTAAACCCTGTTCCTAAGCACCACAGGGCTGTCACATGTCTGTTCCTCTGTGAGGGGTTTCAATAGTTGCTTTCATAACCTCCCAGCAAATATAAGAGAGGAAATAAGTTTAGGACTGCTTCCTAAGACCTTCTTGAGAAAATACGGCATATGGGCATTCTGAGATTTGGCCACAGACCACACTCCACTGAAAGATCTCGGCAGCATTTCAATCTCCAGGGCAGTTCATTGAGGTGGCAAAGAGCTCTGCACTGCAATTCTTAGATAGACATTGTAGAATGCCACCTTTTCAAAAATCTGTTACCTGTTTCAGATGAGATCCAACATAGTAACAAGTGGCTTACTCATTTTTTTCAGGGGAATTTAGCCAGGAAGCTTAATTAATCCTATTCCTTTAGGGAACAACAATAGAACGTTTCTTATCCCTTGAAACGTTTTAAATATATAGCCTATGGAAGCTAATGAAATGAGCTAGCCAGCCTGGACAGGCTTGTTAAACTAGAAAGATGCACAGTGCTTAAAACACTATAGAATAAATACCATTTTTAAAAGGTGGTGAAACAAAATTCATGAAATGCATGACATCAGACCATATAATATTCTAGAAGCTCAACCATTTTCTAATTGAATGATGTCCCATTTTCTCATTGGTGTATTTTCCAAAATGGGAATAGCATATAGTATTACAGAGCTTAGAATATTACATACTTGCAGATCCTCGCCAGCATTTACCTTCTGTACACACAGAAAAACTGGAGTGCAGACTGAACTTCCCTTCTGTTGATGACAAGGAAAGCCATTTCTCCACGTGAGCTCCCTTTTTCTTTATTGACATCAATCCTAATGTTCTCTTTTGCTGACTCTGGTGTTATTTTCTGTCCTCCTTAGCGACTTTGTTAATTTCATGGATGTCTATAATTTTCAATTCTCCTTCCTGGATTTCATGGAAAGTAACATAGTTAACCATACCTTTCCAGGTGTGTTTCCGCATAGCTGCTAAGAAAGCGTTCTGCTTTCAATAATATCATCTGCCTTTATTTATTTCTTCCTAAGCTTTCTTCAAAGGGAAAAACTTGAGACATCATCCACACCATTTCCAGGAGCATCAAGGACAGACACAGCTCTTCAAAAGAAGAGAGTCCAGAAAAGCAAAAGAGTTCTCCAGGATGGTCCTTGAAGGAAAAGGGAGCAATGTTTGACCATTATGTCACTTTTGTATGACTGCTTCATAAATAGTGGCCTCTATTGACATTTTGCAAAATCTCTTGTAAAGATTTCTTGATTAACTAAGTGAATGGAGGAGGGGGTGTAGCTGTGCCTTCTGTGCTCTTTGCTCTTTTCTAAAAGGTAACAGAGAATGAAAATTTGACTCCTACGTAACCTTTTCTAAGATATGTGTCGTGCAGTGGGGTGTTTTTATTTTGTGTCAAGCAGTTTTTCTGTTATCTTTCAGTCTAGAGTACTCAGTATATGAACAGTTTCTATAGAAAGTGATACAAACCAGAAGTGACAACCTTCTGCTGTCCCATGCCAACACAAATTGTGCATTTTCATAGCACTATGGAAATGGATGCATGATACTGTTACAACAACACATGTCACCAAGGGTAAATTTCCAAGGCACCTGTCTGAACCCAGTGTTTCTTAATACTCTTTGCTTTTTTCTCATGAATTCCAGTGCCAAAATTGAGGAGCTGTGGAGTTGTAGTCATATTTGGGAGCAGATGGTCAAATCCACTGCTGTGTCCAAGTAGGCTGGTGGGCACAGTTATCTGATGTGTTTAGAGATATGATAGCAAGTCAAGCATCTCTCTTTACTCACCACCTAGGGATACACTCTCAAGTAAAGAGATCCCCCTCTGAGCAGACTAGTTGCCACATTTAAAAACATTTGCTGAATGTTTGCTGAATTGTATTTGTCCCCAGAAATAATACTGTTTAATAGCCTCATTTTCACAGCTACTTTTCAAAGTGCATTCCTAACAAGATGCTAAGTGTAAATGTGTAAGCTGCACATCAGCACCATGCTGTATTTTGAATATTTCACAAGTTTTGTCTAAGAGGAGACACTGTGACCTGTGTTCCATGACATAGTTGGACATCTGCTTGCTACGCCAGCTGACCCAATTAATTCTAAGTGTCGTTCCTGGTAGAGAAGAGGAAACTACTGTTGGCAATTTCCTGATGGATTTATCCAAGTGGGTATTCCCAACTTCTGTCTAACATAAGGGCAAAATAAAATTTCATTTTCTAAAACATGCTTCATAATTTTTGTAATGCTTTCCAGATTCACAAAGGTTATCATCTCTGGATCTAATTAATTCAGAGCAGAAGAGCAGTGTATTTGATCACAACTTGTGGATGACATAGTGACTTGTCCAGTCAATGAGATGATAATTGGTGTTTACCTAATTCTGTCCATAGAAACTGCATGTCACAAGATAGTAAACCTTGCCTTCACTACACAACATGCAATGCTAATAGCACTTCTGCTGTTCTTCAAAACTGCACACTCTTATTCTGGAAGACTTAACTCATTACAATAAAAGTGAGTCTTGCTATGCAAATGCCACTCTGTAAATGCTCCCTGAAAATATACTGCCCTTGAGGAAATTGTGATATCAATTAATCACCCACAATACATGGAAAAACTGTTAACTGATTAGAATAAGAATTAGACAACAAATTGTGGTTAACATAAGTAGTTAGGTAAGTATACTCCCTCTTGCATGACAACAAGGAGCACTTGCAGGAAGCACTTGTGAGAAGGTTGATTACTCAGCACAACACATTTTGTTGATGTCTTCGTTGATGAATGCGAATTCTAGTGATACACTTAGAACACAGACCAGTGAAAATGAGTTTTAGTTCATGAAACAAGTAGTTTCTTGTGAAAATTACATTCTAGCTGCAGCTTTCCTAAAGCAAAAATCATTGTGAATATGCAAGATCTCACTTTGTCTTTCAGCCCAGTCTCACGATACATGACAAACTGTGTGTAATAATATAGAGTACTGTCTTCAGTACTGAGTCATGCACTTTGGATTTGCTTTTATTGTGCCTTTATTTTTCACATTTTCATGGGTTTGATCGTTTATCTTTATGAAATAGAACACCAGTAACATTCAATACTCTATTTATCTGACACATCATTTGGCACAAATAAGTATGAGAAAGCAGTGTGAATCTGGCTGGCTAACTATATTCAATGATGTTTTGTTAATTATCTTTAACTACATTAACATATGTAATTAGCATTATCATTTGATTAGGAATATTATTTATATACGAATAAGTGTGTGTGGTCTTAGCGGCTTTTGGTAATTTAAGGGTGTCAGCAGTATTAACACCACACAGCACAAAGAAGTTACTTGAGCCTTACACGAGGTAGAGTGTGATGTGTCATATGCAACTATAAGCTATCCCATTAGCTAAAAATTAATCACTTCCACACAATCTACAGAAGGCCTAAGAAAGGAGTATGTAGATTCAAGCGAGATTCAGATCACATTTTGCTGTAATATCTTCACACAATGGAATTCAAGTTTTTTGTTATCAGAATAGGGGTGATGTGCTGTTTAATTTGTTTGGGTTTTTTCTTTCATTTCAAATTGCAAGAGGAAAATTTGTGCTTCAGCTTATTTATTTTCTTTCTTTCCAGAGGGACAGTTATATTTAATACTTGTTTATTGTCTTTTGAATAGTTTTCATTATCAAGAGATCTTGAAAATCTGTCCTCCTTATTTAGTAGAATGGCAAAAGCTTGTTCACGAGGTTCCCTATTGCCTAAATCACAGTTACATTTGTTGGAAAGCAAGCAGCATGTTGGCTGAGTCTAACAATTCAGAGATGAGGAAGCTTGTTATGGGTAACTTTGCCCTGAGCAGTAGATACCTTTGCATTTAGAAAAAAAGTAAGAATTTCAATGTACAATAAAAAGAACTAGCCTTCTCTGTCTGCAAATGCTGAGAAACTTATGCAACTTTTTCAAATGGATAAACAACTGCAGTTTCAAGTGCCTTGGTATATTTCTGAGATAAACAGACAATTATAGAGAAAAAAAATGCTAGGACTAAATGTCAAATGTTGGTGATCTCACTGAACTGTAGCATTTTTTGCAAATGGTTTTGGTTCATATTAAAGTGCAATTGGTAACAAGCACATTGTTTTTCAATTACTAGATAAAATTAAGGACTCGGATATTTACAAATGGATTTATTTTGCAATTAGGAAAAAAAAATCATCCTTCAGCAAAGAGTTGCACCTCCAGGTAGCTAAGAAATTACTTTTACTTTCTGGGCTGTTTTTTGAATGAGGTAGCTGCACCTTAAAGTGAGAATTACTGCAGTAGAACTTTGTGTTTCTGAAAAATATTTCACATGACTGCTGCCATAAAATATTCAATTCCACTTTCACCCCTCACCAGATGCCACCTTATCAGGCACATTTTGATAAAAGACTGCCATTTCTCCTTTGAACACTAGGGATATTAATACTTATATTACATGCCTCTGGGAATGCTGTGAGAGATGATTATTAGTGCTTACAAAACAAAGCACTACAGCAAGAGAAAACGTTGTAGTATTGAAAGATGAATACATATGCAGTGTGCACATTTCTTTATATAAAAGTGTCAGTTCCATTCTTAAATATGATTTTAAATTTGCATATCATAATAATGTATGTCAGTAAAGGCTGATCAGTAAAGAAAGATTTTTTTCAGATTTATTCATGTGTGTTTTCTTATTCCTATAAATAGCCACTTGTAAGAAGATACGTTTATATAGATCAGGAACATCTCTGATTAGATTTACCAATAAACCCAAAAGCTAATTTATGAAATTTGAATTTATAAACTCATTAAATTTTTCAGGTCGTTTCAAGCAAGTAACCAATTAATTTATCCATATTAGTCAAACAGGATTTCTGTGTTTCACAAATCTGATATGGCAACTTAGTACAAAAAAAAAAGACCCACAGTCTTCATTGCTTTTTATTTTTTACTCTCTCATTTGACTGAATGGAGCATAGAAAGGCTTTTTGTATAGTCTTTCAACATTACACATTATATCATCTAGGATCCCAAGCAAAAAGCAATATGGAAGGAAAGAGCAGTGCAGTAACTCTGCAGAAGATATCTAGTTTTTGAGTATGCTATATCTCAAACATTTGAAATAAAAGCACCATACAGAGGGACATACGGAAATCTACTATGAAAAGATAAACTTGAAACACTGCAAAATTCAGGTTAGAAAAGAAGTTTCAAAGACTCCCTTGACTTTCAAATAAAGGTGACAGCTACATACTCTTTGCCTTGAGTTACAGGATTCATGCAGCCTAACTTCAGTTAAACAAGGGTGTTTTTTCCACGTCCACTTGGGAAGAATTCCAACGGTGTAGGAATCCTCACTTTATTTTGCAAGGTCCTCTCAGCTAAACCAATCAGAGAAGTTCAGCTCAAAATGTCTTTTTGTATTCCAAATGACTAGACTTTGAATTTCACAAAGGTAGCTTTTGTAAGACAACCACTGTCAAATTACTGGTACACCCATCCAGAGGCAAACTATCCATCTCTAGGTTCCCACAACTTGTCAATTTGTGTCCCAAACTGTGCTTTCTAAGATCCCCTTCATTCTCATCTTTTTTTCGCAGTCTGGCATCTGCATGTGGATTGGTTTTTTTTGCATTTCACATGATGTGCAGCTTTGTTTCTTCTTCATAGATCTCTGTAGTTGGTCTTCCATCACTTACTCTTCCATCACAAACTTACAGATATTCCATAAATACAAAAGTAACAG
Source organism: Pampusana beccarii (assembly GCA_013399365.1). NCBI lineage: Eukaryota > Metazoa > Chordata > Aves > Columbiformes > Columbidae > Pampusana > Pampusana beccarii. The sequence continues at coordinate 21,968 of VWYH01008081.1, read as the reverse complement.
AAAGTATACATTGCGACATAATTTATCCTCTCATTTTCTTTTACCTTTTTCTGTGGTCATTCTTTAAAGAATAAAGAGGCACTGATAGTGAGTACATATATTCAGGCTGTAGTTTTACTAAGGCAGTGGAAATTTTATTATCACAGTCAGTGATAACAGAATAAAGACAGCATGGATGCTCTTGATTTTTTACCTTTAATTTACACCAGAAACTTCTCAAGTCAGAATTCTGTCATTACTTATGAACTACTGTATGCAGCAATCCAATTCTGTAAATAACACTGCCACTCAATTATTGCTATTATCATATGAAGCAGAAATACTAAAGATTAACTAGTTAAATAGATACTTTTTAAGGTCTCAAACTGTTCTATCAAATACCCTAAGAAATTCTGGAAAATCTGTTTGGCTTTCATTATATATTTTGTTGACTCAACTGTTGTGAGAGTTAATAAAGTGAAGCTAAACAATTGTTTTCAGTACTCAAATACTCCCTGTTCTTTGGCAGTATGTGACTAGACTGGGTTTCAATGTCAAGAGAAAGCCTTTGCCTAGGTTTGCATTCATGGACCTTCCTAAGACTGTAGCAACAGACATGCAAACAGTCAGTCTCCGACTACTTAAGCAGTAGTAAATGGGTACTCACAGAACCAGTTTCAGACATTTGTTTCAGTATGTTCTGGAAAATTTGTTTAGTTTTCTTCAATATGTAAGCAGTAACTCCATAGTAATAAGGATATTTATATAGCTATCCATTTCAAGGTAAAATCATGCTCCCATAGAAGGCACTGGGAAGTTTAGGTGCTAGGTATTTTCTAGTTGATTCATTTGAAACTAGGTTTCAGCCCTCCATGCACAATTGTCAATTTCAGAGATTAATGACACAACAAAAGTTTTTAGTCTGTCTTTTCTGTATGTATGTGAAAGACAGGCTTAATTTCAATCAACTAGCCACCCAACTTTAGATCTTTATGACCTTTGGAAGAAGGAGCAGGCAACTCAGAAGGACCACAAGGGTGTCATGAAGTTATTCAGGGACAAAATCATAAAAGCCAAAGCCCAGCTAGAACTGAATCCCCTCCTTTCTACTGGTCCCCAGAAAGAGAAATTAAAAGAAAAAAAAAAAAAAAGGTTTGTTTTGTTATCAGGATGATACACAGACCCCAGTTACAGCATTTACTGCCATGTTGAGGAGTTAATCAAGCCTTTGTTTGCAAAATATTCCTCTTATAACATAATTGCTATGTGCCTGTTGATTTGAGTTTTAATTGCCTGATAAATTGAGTGTAAAATTCTATGGTAGGAGAGGAAATAAGAGAAGAAGATGATGCTTAGTCAAGTCAATGTAAAATCTTTTTTCTCCTTACAAGCAGGGAACATTTACATACATTTGATCACAAAGACCCTGCAGTTCTAGACGGCACTAGCTTAGAAAGCTAAAAGGGGAGAAATAAACCTTTCTGTATTCTTCTGTTATGGCTTTACATCATGCTAGTTGTTCTGGCTTCTCTTACAGAAATTATTAAAAACCAATTATTGCTGGTCATGTCATCACTGTGACCATGTCAATTTTATTAATATCCTGCTGCAAAAAGAACATTTTTGTCTGGTTTCATTACAGGCGTTTCAGTGATTTAAAATAAAATAGAGTGTTGAGGTTTTTTTATATAGGTAGATACTGCTTATACAAAGTTTTGCTTGGATTGCTACTATTAGTGCAATAAACAACCACACCAACTAGTCACTGCAGTACTTTTCATTTGAATTAGGCCTCAATATTCTTCTACATATCATTAAGGCATAATGACAAGTTGCTCTTCCCAACAGTTTTTCCCTTGGGAAACATTGTTTCTGAGAGAAATAGGTAGGCAGTTAACATTGAACACTATGGACTGGAAAATAAAATAACAATCACATGTCTCCAGACTCCAGATGTTACAAGAATTTGAAGATGTTACCCGGAGTGGTCCAGTTGACTCTAAATGTGGAATTGTTGGCACGGGGCATTTAAAAGTGACTTTTCTGTTTGAACTTATGCTATTATGTCTCCAAAATAAGTATACACATCTTCCTAGAAATTCAAACATCCTTCTCAATTCTCCAGGCTCCTCAGCTGCTCATAACTCTTCTCTTCTTTGCTCAGGCATCAGCTTTTTCCAAGTAAACTAGTGATGAAAAAGTGGATCCATCTTCTCAAGAATAAGGTTACTCTTTAAGCCCTAGTAAATCTGCTTTAAATCTCTGGTCTTGATAAACAGTGACAGGTCAAGCAGCAACCCTGACAGGGATGAACTCTGAGGTTCCATGTCCCATGCCCCAAAAAAAGCTGGCGCATCTTCTTTATTCCAGTCACCAGATAGCAGGGGTCAGGCAACGCTCACTGAAGTGAGGTTTAGGCCACTCTTACCCACTTCAGAATAATTACTTGGGAATACCAAGCTGGATTGAATGTAAAAGATGACACTTTTTGTACAAGGGGCTAATGTCAGCAATATTGTTTCTTGCTGAAGTGGGTATGACATAGTAGACTTTCTAAGAAAGGCATAATTTCTGATACTTCCTTCACCTATGTAATGGCTGAATCCTACCCTCACACCTGCAAATGCAGAGTATTTTGACAGGAGATACCATTGTTGCTGTGTGTGCCAGTGAGACTTGCTGTGTGTCTCTTACTGGCAGGAAGCGGTAGGGAGCACGTGCTCCATGAGCAAGGCAGGACATTAATCCACAACTACACAGAAGTGTCATTCCCTTCCATATCATAGATTTTCACGTAAGGTCTGCATCAGTGACTGCAGATCCATGTGAAGGTGAACCTCCCTCCCACTGCATTTCTCCATAAAGACCAGATTCCTCTGTCACTGTGGAGGCACTGTCTCCTGGAAGCCAATGTAATTCATACAAATAGTTACTCACTGTTAATTGTATATGCACATGTGAATAGGCATCTACCAAGATATTTTAAATACTTCTATTCTGGGTTTTGAAAATTTAAACCTGTTTTATAACTTGTGAAAATATGAAGGGGCATGCATGGGGTGTTGTGTGTTTCCTATTAAAAATCAGGACATTTTTGACAGATGCAATATAGCAAAATATATTAAGATAATTAATTTAATTCCTTTTTTTTTTTTTTAATTTCTCAGCATGAACTCTGTTTCATGCATAACAGAACAATTGAAAATGGATTAGTTTATAGAATGAAAACACTCAGAGTTTTATCTTTTCATGGGAAACTGATCTAGTTTAAGTCGGTTTGTACTTTGATTGATGGAAATTATAGTGATTCCTTTTACTTGAGTCAAACACTCTGACTCAAATATTTCAGTGTAGTAACAAGGTTTTTGTTGTTTTCACAGCTTTCTGATTAACTGCTTTTTTTTCTTTTTTCACTTTTTTTCCTTCACCTAAATAAAATTGTTTCCAGGACCCAACAGCTGGCACTTACTGGCTGAAGGAATGAACAGGAAGACAGTGTGTTCAAAGGATTACAGAACAGGCTGAGAAAGAAAATTTATGCAGAGTTTTGTAAGCTTAGTGATGCAGAAAATAGATTGGGGTGCAGAGAAGAAATAATGTGTCAGTCAAAGCTAAGCATACAGACATAAGCTTCCACAACACAAGAGCAGTCACGTGCTTTCTTAGTTTTCATTACTTCAACAGTTGCTTTTGAGTTTGGGTAGAACAGCAGACAGATGTTTCCTAGAGATCATACTCTTAAGCAACTCTTTACAACCCTCTCTTAAAGCCTGGCAAAAGCAAGAAGTAAGCTGCCTTGGAAGACATAGGAGATGGTAGAATGGCTTTAAGGAAGGGTCCTAAGGAGGGAAAAAACTTTGCAGCTGGACATTGTAATTTGGCCATTCCCTTGTGCAAATTAATTTTCTTCATATTTCTAATTTAATCTCCATACAAATGATTTTTCTGTAGCATAGTGTAGGTCAATGTTTTTTACTCAATACTGACAAATGAAAGCAAGAATTATATGCTGGTAGTGTATTGTAATTGTTTTTATCAAATCAGGATTCTGCAACTGGTTTTCAGGCTCTCCTGTGTGGACGTTTTTGTCTAATGGCTTCTGCTGGTCTGTTTTCTCTATTTGTTTTATAAGGAAAGAGCTGCTCCCTGAAGTGACTAAGAATGACAAGATTTTACAAGCAAGATTATACTATGAAGTATTATTGGCAATACTATGCAAATTGCCAGAAAGACGTTAGACTGCAATTAAACTAGGACCTAAGAAAGAGTGTTACGTATGTGACACACAGCAATTAATGAGCCTGTTCATTTGCATTCAAAGTATCTATTTCATTATCTTACTTGAAGCATATTCTTAGTTGTTTTGGAGATAACAGTACTAAAATTTCACAACATTAAAGAAGAAAGAACAGACTGAAAAAATCCATTTTAAAGGTTAACTTGTTTTTTGCTAGTCTGAACTACACACGGGGCTATCAGCTGACTTCAATTATATCCCCTCAGTAACAATTTGATATGTCCTATTGAATGCCTGATTAAGATTTATATTCTATAGAACAAAATGTTCATTTAATACTACCATCGTTTTTAAGTCAGCTACTTTATTGTTATTTTTATGGGTTAGAGCTCATGTATACAAAGAGTAAGCAAAGACACTCCACTGTTATATAGTGGATAAGAAATAATAGATCATCCAATTTTCCAAGACATGTTTCTCCTATCTCTTAACAGCACGCTTCCATCAACATATTTAGATATTTGTGGCAGGTTAATATAGGCCGTTTTCACCTGGCAACAACATCAGCCCTTAGCAACAGTGTGTGTGTATTCAGCCCAGTAGTAGCACTGAGCCAAAATGGAAGATCAAACTATAGAAACCTTTGGACGATGTATAGCAGGAATTTTCAGGTATTATTTTGCCTTAGCAACAGTCTCATTTCATTCCCTAGCAACCCTGAGTATAAGTTCAGTTTTGTTTTCCTGTTCAAAATTATCTCTTGGGAACAACTAAGAGGATTCCCTTGCTAACTTTAATGAAATTCAGCATTTCGCTTATTCCTAGTTTAAGATAAATGGTAGAATTCAATATTGCACAGTAGTGCTCTAAATCTGTGCAGTATGTCATGGCTCATGAGCTATGAAGATGGTACAGCTGTATTTTAGTGTTATTTTTCTACTTCTTTATACATGTATACAGCCTCTATTTCACAAATTTTTAGTAGTATTATACATGCACAAAAATCATTGCTTTCATCCATCAGTGTTCTTGCATCCTGCCTCAGCAAGCTTTTCTATCATTTGATAACAAAGGCCTACATATTCTTCTACTGACATCTTTAAGGAGAAAATACGTTGTCCCTGAAGGGAGTAATAACTCTCCACTGCTATTTTATTCCCATTCATATGTATTTCATCTACTTATCCATTGGTACAGAAGTATCAGCTAAAATCGTACGGGAAGTCTCTTGTGATGAACTTCGATTGTGGTTAGATTTCAGCAATACTTCTGTAGCACAGTGAATACTTTTCTTGTGGTGGATACTTACCTAGCAGTGGTTTCTCAGTGGGTTAGCATATTGTATAATTTTAATTGTCTACTAGTATTTCACAGTATTGAAATAATTCAATTTCTCTTTTTCTGTTTAAAGAGCCTTCTGGACTCTGTATTTGAATATCTAAATTAATATGATCCCACATTCAGTTCTTAAGACAGAGTAATTTACATTGAGTTAAAATGCATTTGCGTGTACAGTAGAATTCAAGATGGAAAAGGAAAGAAGGGAAATAAAACTATGCAAATGACCACGCAGCTTGTTAGTTACATGTGTGTCTTCTGGTTGTTACCTGTTTCCTTATTCAATTGCAATAAAGAACCATATATATATATATATATGTACATATATAGAGGGATACAGTTAAAGGTATGTATCAGATATAAACTTTGTCTTTTTTTCAGTTTTCAATGCTGAATTTTGCTTATATAGCTTTTGTAGTCTTCATATGGGTTTTCTAAACAAAATAATTTTACATACTCAGAGTATGTGTGCTTGTAAGAAAACAAAATACTGTGCCACTGCTAAATGACTTGAAAGAAACAAGTAATCTGACCCACAAACACAGAAACTTTCCAGGTTGTTTTGTAATCCGGCCTTTAATTCTCTGATTTAGGCCTTGCTCACACACTAAGTAATATTATTGCTCTTACCTCACCATGCAGCACTGATCTGTTTCCAAATCTTATTTACAAATTATCTTCTTTTGTGTACTATACACACTGAAAAGGTATACAATCCTTTTCTGCATATGCAGTAATTTCTACATATCCTTTCTGCATCATCAACCAGACACAGAGGACATTGCTTATTGTTATCATGGGTATGCTCTGAAATGTCTCTATTTCCCACAGTCATTTCCACTTAACTAGACTCAATTTCAGCTTATTAAAAACAAGGTCCTCCTAATCATAAAATAGCCTCATAGCAACACTAAGATACAGCATAGAAGAAAAAACAAACAATCAAATGCCCTCAAATTCTCTCTTAATTAAAAGTAGTACGTTTGTTTCAATAAGAAAATATATGACAAAATGTGTTGAAATAAATGATTTATTATCAATATTATTATACTTCAGTCACTCATGTTCTCTTTGTGTACTATTCTTTTTGAAGTATGGAAATTCTGCCAGTGTATCAGACAGTTATGTTATTTCTTGTATGACAGTACTATATACATATACAGTGTTCATGTATCTGGATGTATCCCTATGTCCATGTTATCAGCTGAAGTCAAATTTTTCAGATGAAACAACAAGTGTATCTTGCATATCAACCCATACAACTATGCACACACATATATGTGTATATATATATTTTCTCAGATACACACAGATAATAAAGAGAATCAGTGAATATATTGTGAAATCTGACCCCAGGAATACCTTGTGGAGAAACAGAAGTCAGAGTTTAACTATATCTTATCACTATATGACCTGCTACTCCCTCTATTGTTTATGTATGCACTTCACATTTAGTTTATCTACGGAATACCAGAATTACAAGTTTTGCATATCTGCTTTTTAACAAGAATCAAGCAAAGGATATAATGTAACCTCCTCTCTGGATATAAAGGCAGGTTAAGACACAATTAAATGTTAGCTTATCAAAAGAAATAGATAAATTTGCAAGTGCTACAAAATGGCAGAGGTGTTTCAGCACCACTTACAGAAATAAGTGAGATGCCATACTAAAAGTTTATTCTGATTAGTTTATATTCGAGCAAAATATTTAAAATAAATTATATTGGATGATTGTTTAGTTTATCACTTTGGGAAAATGGGTACAACAGGATTAGGCTTTAATAACAGAACAACCAGAAAACTACTGTTTGCAAAGAGATTTCTGGCATGGCTGTGAAATAGAAAACTGTTTTAGAGTTAATTTCTGGTGTTAATTAAAGGCCTGAATCAAACACCCTCTTGAGGCCCAAGGAAATTTATCCATTGCATTCAGTAAATTTTAGAACCAACCCTGTGACATCTCTACCACAACAGAAAAATGCTGAATATTATAATTCAGATTTTAAAAAGCAATTGCTGAGTTTGCAAAAGAAAGAGGAAAGATTAAAATACTGATATAATGAATATGGTGTTGTTAAAGTGTAATATTAAATTAGGGTACAGAGATTTATTTATGTATGTGTCTGCAGGTACTAATCATTTCCCAAATTAGGAGAGGGTATTAAAAAACGGTTCTGAGATTTCTCTTTATTATAACTGGATTTGGGGAGGATCATCACACTGGAAATCAGTCAGACCAAATAACACAATAAGAAGATGCAGAAGTATATAAATCTTTTAAATGACTGGAAGCATTTTTAAATGGGAAACATGGGAAATACATTTTGGGGGAAAATGAACCAAAACAGTAACCTTTCATCAAGTGGAAAAGTCTGGCCATGTTCTACACAAGTCAGGAAAATAACTGGTTACTTTAAAATACTTACAGACACTGTTCTATAATGCAATATCGCCCTAGAGATTTAAGGTTTTGCATGTCACTGATCAGACTGCAGCTAACATGAATTAAACACATTTTCCTGAGTGGATACAGTTTCCCACAGTGTGCAGTGCTGTTGTTAGTGGTTTTATTGACTGAAGTTCATCCTTGTGCAGCTGACCTGTCCGATACCCATGGAGCAAAATTAAAACTTGTTCCTGCAAACACTTAAGTATCTTCTAGTTTTTGCATGAGTGAGGAGCTCTTTCAGTTTTAGCAGGCTTGTTGATGTGTATAGACCTCAGTGTTCATAAATGTTTCATAACATTTCTAAACATAATTGTTGAGAAAGACTGAGTTCTAAGTGTGTGGTGCTTTTATCTTTTGCTGGCCCTCAGCGTAATGGTGAATTTGCAGTAAGAAAACTGTTCTGCAGAAATACATAAAAGTCAGCTGCTTGACTCCATAATTAGTATGTATTATGAAAACTAAAAAGGCAATCCTGCAGTCCTCTACTTCTGACTCAGAGAAAATATTTTACTGACAATAAATGGACTAACATGTGAAGGTGCAAAACCATTTAATTTAGTGGAGTTGTAACTGATACTAGAATACAACAGCTGAACTTGGTGCAGTTCTTTTGAGTGAATTCTTACTTGAAGAGAAACTGCCTCCTCAGGCTTTTCCAGTAATAACTATAAAAATAGTAAAGATTGATGGAAAATTTTGGAGTATCGGATTTTCTACACGAGATTCTTATTGAAAGCCTGAAAGACAAAGTGGATTAGAAGGCCTACTAAAGAGGACAGGTTCCTTCATGCTGAAGATAGAATCTGTTTTTTTTTAAAAAAGAAAGAAATTGAAAGGAAACTATATTTTACTGAGAGTGAGGGAAAAGGAAAGTAATAGGAAGACTGAGCTACTCCAAAGCAAATTAATATTTTTTTAAATTGTAGTTGCCATGACTAGAGAGAGGGAGAAAACTATTGAAATAGGAAATGAGGAGAGAGAGCAGAGACTAATGAATGATAAAAAGAACACATCACACCATTGTTACTGGAAGAACTTCATATGAAGTAAACATCCAAAGGGCAAATTCTGACCAAAACTCTTCAGTAGTTTGAGGTCTCCAAGAATAGTTGAACTCATGCTTTGAAACTATTCTGACAAGAGGAACAGGAGATTCTCTGGAAACAGAGAGAAAATTCTTCATTTATCTTAATTACATTTTAGCTTCCAAGTACAATAAAGGCTGTACCCACTGTTTGCCCGTTAGATATTTTATTTATGCAATGGCAGCATATTTAATTGACTTTTCTAAAAATATGTCTTTCTGCTGAACTGTTTTTTTTAAATACACTTGCATTATTTATGTTTATCTTTTTGGAAATACATGTCCTAAATTGCCTTAGAGCTCAGTGACATTCCTTTGCTCAATACATTTGACACTCTGTTGGTCACTTGTATTGAATGGTTACTGAAGGAGCTAAATCATGTATAATTTACCTCTCTTACCCTGTCAGTAGAGCTTCACTTTGACTATTCTCATGTGAAAAATTACTCATTCATCTAAGTATTTTCAAAATCTTCCCTTTAGGATAGCGTCTGGGAGGTATTTTTTAAGGTCAACTTTTTTCTCTCTTTTATTGAATTTACTGATGAAAGGAACAGCTAGAGTAGTAAAAAGCACTTTTTATCTTTAAATGAGAACTGTTATTTATTCCATGTTTCGTTAAAGCATCTAGAATCATGTAGCAAGAGTGTCGAAACTGCAATGAAATGAAGATCTGTGCTGAGATGTTTACTGAATGGATAATATACAAAAATATTCAGTAAGATATAGTGTTAATTTTTGAATTATCTTTTTTCATATGAATTTACAATTTTACAATTTCTGAGAGCGTTTTTTTCACTGCTAAGCAACTTGATGCAGTATTTCTGTGAAGAGCAACTTTTACATATTCTCTGTTTAAGGATCTCATGCACCTCCTAATGCCATTTCATTAAAATAAATAAATAGATAGATACATAGATAGATACATAGATAGATATATAGATAACGTAAGTATAAGACGACTGGCAAAATAATAAATTTCTAATACCAGTTTAGAATATTGCTCCCTTCAATGTCTTCAGAAATACAGTAAAAGTACTGTGGAGACATAAAATCAGATTCGCTTCAGGATCTGTGAATCAGAGCTAGATCCAGGGCCAAATTAAAATGAACAAGCAGTGAAGAAATGTTGTTGGGCTTGGCACAGAAGCTTTCATCAAAAAGGAAGTTACAAAGAACAAAACAGAACAAAAAAATGTGTTGATGGTTGTGGTGTCTCTTCTTGGGCCCTGGGGCATCTGCTGCACAGAGAACAGATGCTTGAATTTGCTCCTCTTGATTACCTTTCTTCCATTTTTGTGTATGCTGCTGCAGTCCCAAAAACTGAATGGAAATCGGCTTTAGCAATATCTCTTCTGTTCATTCTTCTTCTTTGGCCAGCAATGTAGGCAGAATATGGGAGAAGACAGCATGATGCACACAGGAGGTGTCTGCTGTTTCCCAGCAGTGGGCAAGGTTCCAGTCCAAGGTCCAGGAGGATGGGGTATGCCTAAGCCAGCTCGTACTCCACTCCTGTACAGTGGGAGAGTAAAAATACTCAGGGAAGGCAGGAAGACCTGATTGCCCTGTGTTGGACATAAACATACAAATATCAGAGGCCTTCTGCATGAAAAATTGTACCGGTTCTACTTCTCTCCACAGGCTTTTAACATTCACTGACCAGGTTTCCATACGTTATTTTAATTTTTAGAATTTGCAATACATTGGTGTTTACTAAGGAAAACTGCAACTGTCTGCTTGTTTCTTTGTAATACCTATGAAGTAGAGCAGTTGTTCAACCGAAGAATTTGATTGGTCCAGAACTCTGTCCACCAACAGTGTAATGTTAAAGTAACAGCTGTCCTCTCTACCCACGTTCTTTTAAGGTTCACTAGGAAAACTCTGAAGACTACGTTAGAAAATTGAGGATGCGCAAATGTTCTACTGTGAAAATATAAGCAGGAAAAGCTTTCTAGCCAGCATGAGTCCTTGTCTGTGCTATTTACAAAACCAGCCAAAAGTCCCTTCTCTGTTTCTCTACCAAAAGTTATAAAGAATACTTCTGTAATTATCTTTCAATTAAATAAATAAAAGGATACTGATCTTAAAACCTTCAACTGCATTTAAGAAAACAAATTTAAACTGAAGAGATTCTGCCTCTGTGTCTTTAGCCTGATAAATCCTCTGTCACTGTAAGATCCTTTGGAAGCAGATATTAATACATCTGCTTGATAGAAAGGTGCAACACCTTTTAAGATTAACCCCTTCAGAGCTGCCTCCAGACCTCATACAGTGAGTCTCTATAAGATTTTACACCATATTATCTGAGAATTGGATCAGGTTCTTTCTTCTACATCTATTCTTATGTTTGTCATATTTGAAATTGAAAATATTTATTGATTGCATGCAAAAAGACAAGGAGAGTATAAGATATGTTCTAAGCATCAAGTCTATAAAAATATTTCTCTTCTCACAGACTCTAACACTGAATATCCATTTCTACACACTGAAACAGATAGATTTTATGTTTTTATAAAGCATAATTTGAAGGATAATTTTTTGTCATTTGTATTATATGGATTTACTGTTACATAGACTGAAACCATAGAAAGTATTTGCCCTTTTAAACTGCACGGAACTCTTTGCTGCTAGAGATTGAATACTCAATGCACAGGATGTTCCTTTCACTTGGATTCAAAGTTAGAAAGTGAAAATAAATCTTGCTTGTGACAATTTTTAACTTAAATTCTCTTATGGAATAATGTATTATGCATCTCACAACGTTTTATTATGGCCCTTTCTTTTTTCTTAGGTGAGATATTGAGTGGAAAGCATCAAAATCTACAAAGATTCAAAGTAAGACTTAACATGCACTTGCTTTCTAAGTTTTCATTGTTACAGATTTTTCGATGTTAGTAATATTTTCCTAAAAGCCCAGTAGGTTCTTTCAGTTTCAGTTTTGTGTTATAAACCACAAATTTCCTTCTACTCAGCAATATTTAGTATGACTTGGAAAGTGTATTCCTTTTGAAATTCCAGGAGGTTCTTCTACTCAGGAAACAGACCAAAATGTTTAGATCAATAGATTGTGTAATAAACTCTTGTATGTATCTCCTAAGTTGCAGGAGTGTGATCGTTGTTCAGATTTTGCAGTGTTGCAATAAAAGAAAGTCTTACTGCTATGATGTGATTCCTAAAGTGTGTTTTAAACTAAATTACATTTAGGGAATGCAATGAATGTGTAAAAACAGTAACAACAGAGGGTACTGAGCATTTCTAGCCTTTCTGTTTCATGTGGTATCTCACACTAGCCTTTGTACAATGAATAATACTCCTCTGTAAAGGCAAAGACTGAAGAGCAGTTCACTGATTCTTGTAGGAAAGTATTCTACAGGCTGTAGCTGTATGAAAAAAAAAAAGATACCTCAAACCTTAATACTCTTTCTACCTACTTTGTGTAAGTAAATAGGATGCTTAGGCACATATGACCTGACCTATCTCTTTTTGATGAGTAAAGCAGGGTGTTCATTGACTTGGCTATGAAGCAGATCAGTCCCTAGTGAGAAAACACTTTATGGCTAGTAAAGCATCACAGTAAAATTTGTGATTATTTTATATGTGTACAGACAGTTTGGCAATTTACAATACATTCTATATATTACATAATGTATAGGAAATTTGGAGTTGTTGATCATATTATGAAATAGCTAAATTATTTCTGTATTCAGCAGGAGTCTTCAGGTTCCATACATTAACACATTGTGTTTGAAACATTGATCACAGAGCTGAGAAAGCTGGTGAGAAATATTATCACGTATTTTTCTGGAGTTATTAAGCTACTTAGACAGTAAAACTGCTGACTTCATTATGGAGAAAGACAGAATAATCATAAGATGATTGAGTGAATGGACAATAAATTGCTGGATTTAATTCAGCGTGCAGTAAATGTGGAGTGATGCTACCTGACAAAAACAGTCTTGATATCACAAGAACTCACAATTTGAAGGTGATTAATGTTCATTCAGTTAGATAGTTCATCTGAAAAGTAAATACAGAAACACTGGGCAAGATGAGGAGCAGAACAAAAAGGATGATCAAAATAAGAAGACTGTTTTTGTGTGAGTAATGATTATATACCTAGCATTCTTCAATCTGGAACAGAGATAAACTAAGGAAAGACCAGACAGAGGCTTATAAATAAAAATAAAAGCAGAGAACAATCATTCATTTTTTTTCTTCCAGTACGAAAACTTTAGGCCGAAAACTGAACTCAACAGTGCAATGTTCAGAATAAATACAGTTTATTGGTAAGATGTGAATCTGCTTGCAAAAAGTCATTGGGGATTCAAAATTTTCCGTAGACTCAAGGGAAAGCAAGTAAAAAATGTGGAAGAAAAACCCCATAAAGCTGTACATACACTGATACTCCCTCTGGCTTTAAAAAGTCCCTGAGGTGCAATCGTATGTATACACGCCCAGGGGTAGTATCACTACATATTTGTGCTGCTCTTACATTTTCCACAATTTCAATTATTAGCCACTCAGCACCCCAGGGGAGCTATTGCATTACTCTTGTTTTTATGGTACAGCTTGAAGAATATGCTATCAGTTGGAAAGTAGCACATAGAAATATAGCTAATGAGTTAAATAAGTTAACAGATACATACTTTAGTCTCTTTCTAGCCTCCCTGTTTTGATGTAATTCTATACATTAAGTCGCTTTCAATCTTGTGCTAAATGACAGTGGCAACATCAGAAGCCCAGAAAAGTCTTGCTCGTAAGTATTAAGTTCCAGCAAGATTCATGCTTACTTAGTTAAATTATATTGGGTATTCACAGCAAACACCAGCTATGTTTTGTACAGGCCTCAACAGAAGCAGCTATTCTAAGCCACAGGAGACTTAATGAAATGTCAGTATTTTCTTCTCAGACATTCCTCACTAAGATGTCTACACACAATAATACAGTGAGGAAACTGTTACAGATAAGAAGGAAGACTGATCACACCAAGTAAGAAAGGTTGTGAATCCAGGAATAAAATGTGGCTTACAAACATGAGAGAGAGAAAATCAAAATGATGGATTAACATGAATAAGCCACCTAAGGTAGCCCTCTGTGATCAAAATTCAACTGATATTTAACTTTGAACAGAAAAAACATCCTTTGGAATCTTCTCTTTAGAAAATATGTAACAACTGGCTTTATTTTATGGGGAAAGTTTTTATTTGTTTTTCTGTGGAAAGGGCTATTAAAAATCACAGTATGAAAACACTGCACAAAATGGGAGAAGCTATTCTTTCCACAACCACCAATACCTGTCTTACTTTCTATTTTTATTTTCCATATTGGCAACAGCTAGATAAGTTTCTGTGCTTTCTGACTCATGTGTTGATAAGTGACCAATAAGCACATACATCACGGTACTCTTGGACAGGGGCTGTCCAAGGGCTGTGTTTACCTGCAAGAGGTAATACCTAATAGCATCAAACTTGATTAGTACAAGGCATTATTTTAAAATTTCCTCTTGCTCTCCCTGTCTATGTTTCAAGTCAGACAGAAACGATAGAGACAAACACTAGAAAATGGTGTCTAGAGCTCATTGACTAGCATATTTAAAGTGGGTTGTAGTTGCTTAGAAACATTTATAGCCTTTCACAGAAGCCTGATTATTAAATAGTCTGCAGGGCAATATAGGACAACATGTTTTTACAGGAGCAAGAACCATGGTGAAAGATGGTCTGTGGTTTACTATTGAAGGAAAACATATTTACAAATAATATTTTATTTTTTAAATCAAACTGAACAACATTACTGAGCAAATTTTGAACAATGTTTATGCCAGTGAAGTAAACTGAAACTGAGTGTCATGACGACGGTGGGCCAACTTGGTGTTTATTCTGTAAGGCCCTCTGCTAATTTCAGCAGTAGTTATTTCTTCTCTGTGGCTGATCTTGGGAGCCTGCAATTTACTTATTATAGTAAAGTACATATTATGTAGGAAGAAGATTATTATGGAGATCAAAGGACACTGAGATGTCTAAAGTGCAACAGGCTTTGAACAGCCTCATGAAAAAAAAAATCCTACGGTGAGGGAATACTCAAAGTCTGAATTCTGTAGTGGATAAGGCAAGCAATATGTCCTACAAAGGTACTGATATTTCCAATACAGATGGCTTACTAAAAGTATCTAAAATCTAATCTATAACCAGCTATATTTATCTGTTGAAATCTCATTGTTTAATTACGTACTTCTAAAAAAAAGTAAATAATATCAGTGCCAATTGTTTGGGGATGCTTCGTGAGAAAAATATCCAGTCTTCATAAAGCATGTCTCAAATTTCTTCAAAAAGCATTGTCAAAAACTCAGGGAACTTTGATTCTCTAAGTAAATGTGTTTCTATTTCCCTGCTACACATGAAACTGTTTGTGCTTCTGTTGCAGTAATGAGGTAACTTAAGACATTGAATCTTCATTAAAGACATGGATATTATAAAAATTGACAGGTTTATAGCACACTTTTTATTTCCTCTAGCCTAGCACAAAGTAATATGCAAAGGGTAGAATGAGAAGAGTTCTATCCTGTCTGGTTGAGACTCAGACTTAGACTTAAGTGCCCAAGTTTTGTCAAGAAAAAAATAAAAATAATAGGAACATTTATAGGAAGTCTGGTCTGTACATGAATTAGTAAACAAGGGCAGTGATTTTAACACGGACTTTTTTACTGGGCAAATTATTCTGCTAATTCTATTTACAAAAATTCTAACTGTTCTAGAGCAAATTAATATTAAAAAAGTAAATGTAATCATAAAAATACGATTCTTTTAGTCTTCTTAGTTATCTGTCTTGAGAAGACATTATAAACGTTGAAAAATATTCAGTAGTTTACTGATCAAGGCTAAACTTCTGTGATTATTTCTTGAGTTAATAGCCAGCTTTCTGAGCTATGGACTTTTAATGCAAACTTCCCTCTGCCAACACTAACTGGGACTAAGTCTGCAATGAAAACAGGAAGAATATCTAACATTAAAATGAATTATAATAACTTCACACAAAACTCTGCCACATGCTTAAACTTCTGTCCCATACATAAAGTAAACCACTGAAAAACTGGAATTAAAGAAACTATCCAAACACCGTATTAATCTAAATCATTGCTTGTTGCCATACTATAGTCAGAATATTCAGTAGAAAACTGTATTATTTAAAACAGTGGTACGTCTTTAACAAGCAACAGATATTAATGGAATAAACAACAAAGTAATGTTGCTCTTATTTCCTGTAGATTAAATTTTTTTTATCTTATAATTTAATGGAAGGCCATTAAATGAAACTATTATTGGAAGATATATACTCTGAACTATATTTAGAGGAATTACCGTTAAAAGCGTATTACACCTTTGGACGGCACAAAGGAAATGGACATGACTTCTTCAACCTTGATGAGTCATATGCTCTTTTTGGCTTGAAAAAATGTTCACTTTTTGGAAAAGGTTAGGAGTTGTCATAAGATAATTCACTGGGATATAAACTTGTCATATAGTATTTCAAAAAATAAAAACAGTCAAATCAGTCATATCATTTGATATTATTTACTTAGTATTTTCATATCAAGAACTTCATTAACCAAGTAAATAGATGCAATTGCTAATTTCTATTAGAGAAGTTATTAGGCTCCCACCATTACAGCACTGAGTTACCTCAGTTACCAAAGAGGAAAAAGTTTTCACATAGTTTCTCTAGTTTTATATAATGTGTTCCTGGAGTTGCAAGAGTTCAATGTGGAAATTCTTTTGCTTTATAAGGATGGCTATGTCCCACTTAGACAATTTTTTCTTTGACTTCTACCGGAGCAGAGCAAACAACTTGGCACTGCAAAATAAATTTAAAAAAAAACAAAAAAAAAAAATTAGGAAAGACAAGGAAGACTATATTTCCAGTCCAGACAAAAAGATTTGCAGGAGTGTGCTTAAATTGCATGAATGCCTTAGTCTTATTCTAACTATGAGAAGGTTTCTAAGTGAATTACCTTTACAAATACAAACACAAACACTATAAATTTTATTTTCTATAAAATAAATTGGAACTATGAAACTTCATCTTTTGGACTTATTCTTACATTGCTGTTTTCCATAATTTGAACAAATTTGACTATCTTAGAATTAACTGATAAGAACATTTCTTCAATGACTAATATAATAATAAGATTCTAATTCTCATTATTATTTTAAAATAATGTATTAAAATTTTGTAGGCCTTGAAGTGTACAGCATTTTATTTCCTCTGTCTTCAGCTAGGTGGAAATCCAGTATTGAAAAACATTCTGCAAACTGTACCATGATTGTACATAAGGAATGTTAGCTACCTCTTCCCTTGAAATTCACAGGAGATTGTTTTATCAGTTGGAAATTAAGAAAGAAAATACTTCAGATTGATTTATTTAAAAGGTATGACTTGTGATAGATCATGTTGAAAATTGGTTGGAAAAGACCATTAAGTCAATTTAAACAGAAATAAGTACACAAGAATGAAAGTAAATGGTGAGTTGTGCCCTTTCCCATGTTATTGATGAGCTCATTATAGTATATTGCCTGTAGTGCAATGACCATTTACATAATTAAAACCTCCTCATGTCTAAATTTGCATAAAGGCACCAAGAACCCATTTCTTCAGCCATTTTAGCTTTCATTACTGAGTTCTGAATATATGATCATGCAGTCAAGGGAGAGATTCTGCTTCTCATGCACATTTAAGTTCAATGTGAACTCTTTCCATTTGTGCCAAACTGACTTCCTGGTGGGATGAGAATTGCTCTATTTTTCCTTCATGTATAAAATGTGTAACTTTTATTACAACAAATATACAGAGTATATTACAGAATATACAGAATATACTTCTACTACTTTTTAACTGGATAAAAGCACTAAAGTAGATCTGGAACTAACTTAAATAGATACCAGTTGAACATTTACTCCATTTAAGGACTGTATCAGCACTGACTGCATAACTGCAAGACAAAATCCACAGGTTCCAGTGTCTCTGAACTAAGCTGACATGTTACCTTCATGTTTACAAGAGAGAAAATTAGCTGAAGCTGTGAATCTAAATGTGTTTGGGACTGGTTCCATGCCAGTTTTTTCAGACCCATCATTAATATGCTATTTTCTTTTTTGGATGGATTAAACTTGTGGGGACTAAAAAACAAATTATGGTCTAGACACCAGCAATTAATGTTGTGAGTCTTGTTCTCTCACTGTTAGCACTGTGTATCTTAATAACATGTTTAAAGTTTCAGCTTGTTGTTTCCCTTGGTTGGATGCTTCTATTGGACTATTTTTTTTCATCCTGCTGTAATAACAGGCATTAGTTCACCTGACTTCTTCTCAGCAATCAAACTGATTATTATTAGACTGCTTAATAATATATTTTAATGCTGATTTTACTATTTGTTCATGGAGAGATCTGTTTTTATTCCCATAACAATTTGTCCCAGTTTTTTGTGAAATAAAATGTTAACTGAAGCAAACTATCTGTGATGCAAGAGCAGCACATCACTAAATATTTCTTTATAACCATTAAATACTGTCTGTTTGATGTAGGAGAACAGGGTTGTCAGCCCTATAATATGAAACCTAGTAACATGAGAAGAGGACTTATTCACTTTATTTAAGGTCTTCTATTTTTTAGGTGAAAAAAGGACTGGCATCTCATTAATTGAAGAAGAGGCCAGGAATTTATGTTTTATAATAAACAGAGTGTATTCTGAAGTGTTGTAAACATGAAAAGGCTAATGAGCTGCTAGCAAGATTCAAGTGAAATATTTTCATTTATTAAAACCATAGAGAATGCCTTGCAGGGACTCCAGTTGGAGTCCTATGCAACTCTGATTATGACCAAAAAAATGTATAAAGTGCTCCTGTGGGGCACCAGGCAATTTCTACTGAAAAAAAGGTTTACTACTAGAATCCACCATTTGGCAACTGAATGTGCCACTTCTTCTTATGAATCTTTATGCCTACACTCCATCTCTAAACATTTTTCGGGGTATTTTACTGCAAGGTACCTCAAAGATGCCCCTTTATTTGATTAGGATTAGTTATCCAAGAGAGATGACATATCTCAGAAAAAACAGCATTTCTCTCAAGCTGCAATTTTCTGCCAATATTTAATGTCCATTAGGACACAGATATGTGCTGTGTAAAAGTAAATAAATGCAGGTGTAAAGAAATCTCTAAGACAACTAGGGAAATGGAGACATTCTCTCTTCAGTGTAGACTAAAAGGTACTAGCTTGTTAAACTTAGTAAAATAAGGTCTGAGATTCTAAATAGATCCATTATATATACACCAAATAAATATACCCATTATAAAAGCATCCAGGGGATCAACGCCAGGTAGGAAAATCTACTTCATGAGCTATAATCCTGACATAAAACGAAGCAGTGATTAACAGATCAAATTAGAACAAAGAACAAAAATGAGTAGCTGTTTGGTTTAGTGCTTGTGTTTTTCTTTTTAACTCTCAGATGTGTGAAGTCCTGGAACAGCCACTCAAATAGTGACAGGGAGGAATCAACACAGTTTCAAGATGGATTTCAGTAAATATTTGAGTGACTGACTGACAGGAGAAGGGACATTCAGGTTGCTGCTGTGAAATTTCAGGAGTTTTTTGTTGGGCTCTCTGAGGCGGGGAATGAAGGACAATTGGTTGTCGTATGTCTTGCATTAATTCAGAGATAATTAACAAGAATTTTGATCCACTGTGCTGTATTAATCTCATGTTCCTTGGTTTCACCACTTGTGAGGAGGGGTCAGAAAGATGCTGACCTCCAGATCCCTTGTGCTGCACAGCTTGACTTTCAGATTCACGGGTATTAGCCTTTCAGTAAATCAAAGAAGGATGATCAAAACAGCAGCAATTTCACCATGTCAAGATGATTGTTCTCGTGGTGCCACTCAGAACCATCTCATATTTGGCATTGCTGTTGGGAAAGCTGGCTGAAACTGATTTATGGACCACAGGGAAAAGTGCGGACTCAATTTAAGATGACTTTAAAAGTATCTTTTTCTGTTGTTACCTGTGCCATCCATTTATTTTCTGATTTTTTCTTGTTACTTACACACACAGTTTCAGAACACACACACACATTCTTATCACTGAAAACCTGTATTGCTTCCCATAATGGCAGTCACACTAATATGTTACTTCTGATGCACACAGAATTTTGTTTTCTGTTAGTAATTTTAAAATCTATGTTATGTCTTGGTCTCTGTAGAGAAATGGTTGTGCATTCATTTTATTATATATTACTCAAGTCATTCTGTTTTAGGCTCAAAATTAGCAAGATGGTATCACTGTCAAGTCTTATCTCTGGTTTTCATTATGATTTTACATTTCAGCTAAAGGCTTTCCACTTGCAAAAAACGTGAATACCCATGAAAAACAAAGTAGCAATTTACATTACAATTAGAAGAAAGGTGGTTACTCATTTGTGAATACAAACATAACCTAGAATTCCTAAAAAATCATAATATTAATATTAGCAATAAGGGAATCATACAGGCTTGACATGGTTCTCATCCACACAAAATGGGAAAGAGCATATAAGGACCCTGATCTAGGGTAGTGTTATGCTAAAAATTATTGATGTCTTGTCATATGGAATACTTCCTGTGCTCTGACCTTCTATAATTACTGATGCAGTTATATCACAAATCAGAGAATCAGAGAATCACAGAATGTTAGGGATTGGAAGGAACCTCGAAAGATCGTCTAGTTCAATCCCCCTGCCGGAGCAGGAACACCCAGATGAGGTTACACAGGAAGGTGTCCAGGCAGGTTTTGAATGTCTCCAGAGAAGGAGACTCCACAACCTTCCTGGGCACCTTGTTCCAGTGTTCTGTCACCCTCACTGTGAAGAAGTTTACTCTCATATTTAAGTGGAACCTCCTGTGTTCCAGTTTGTACCCATTGCCCCTTGTCCTATCATTTGTT
>VWYH01008057.1:140231-166690 GCA_013399365.1 Pampusana beccarii | reverse complement strand
TCAGCTGATCCCGAGGACGACTTGTTGTTGAGATCCTTTTCAGCTGCTCAGAATTGCCCGGGGCTTGGAGAATCTCCCTTCCCCTAAATCCGTGCAGTTGTGTGCAGCCCGCAGCAGCAGCCGCAACGGGTGCAGCAGCACTGCCAGAGCCCCGATGCCATGTCAGACGCTTCCCTAGGGTGGCGATCTTGATCCTCGTGTGAACTCCCTGCTGTCCGCCAATTCCCCTTCTGTTTGACTGCTGCTCACAAATGGACTTCCTGGGATGGAAACCTCTGACAGCTTTTTGGTGTGGAAAAGCATGTGAAAACCTGCAATGATGGGCTGCCTGTGGAGCTCGTTCGCTCCCTGGGTCCCCTGCCACAGGAGTGAACGGCTTTGCCTCAGCCATGGGAGCCCCGGGCTGGACGGTCGGTGACTCCCTGCAGAGCAAAGCTGTTCCCAGGGCTCCTACCTGGCCACAGGCACCAGGGTCTGGGGCATGTTTGAAGCCAGAACTCAGTCTGAACATCACAATGGCCTATGGTGTAGCATCTTTGGCATCCATGGCTCAGCTGTGCCCACTGGGTCCCCTCCACCCTCCTGTTTGTGGCTGCATCCCCTCTGCGGGATGAAGGCTCTCATGAGGAGAAAGAGGCCGTGCAAAGAGCTCGTCAGAGCCCCGTTCCCAAGCTGAGGAGCTGCACTGGGCATCAGCAACTCAGCATAAGATCCCCCAAGCCTGCTGGATCCTTCAAGCAAGCCTGCAAAGCCGACCAAGAAAGGACTTGCCTGGGAAGGAAGGGCAGATGAGTGCTGTTCATACCTCACCTTGCCTTGAAATGGAGAAGCAAGACCTGCCTGGTCCTGCTGCCCACGGTTTCCCAGCAGTTGGTTCATGAGCTGGGCAGCCTGCGGGCAGGTCACTTGGCATGTAGCTCTGCAGAGCAACCTCTAGCCATCCCTGCGAAGCTGTGCACGTACTGGGATGGAACCTCACATGCACAGAGGCTGCAGGAACACCAGCCAAGCCTTCCCAGAGCATGTGGGCTGCCAGGGTCCATCCGGGAGGTCAAAAGCAGAATGAGCCCAGGAATTCAGGAGAAGAATGTGTTTTTTGTTTGATTTTTCAGTAATACATCCTGAGTTGTGGCTAAATCCTGTTTGCAAAGTGCTGAGCTTGTTGTGAGAGCTGGGAGCCACCCATGCACGGAGGCAGGCAGAGGAAAACCCACAGCACATTCCTGTGTCTCCTGGACAGACAGCTCTGTGCCCCTTCTGCTTGCAGCGCTGGCTTCCCCAGCTTGGAAGGGAATTGGTCCAGGGACATGTAGTGGGACCGGTGACGGACCCAGGAGCCCCAGGGCATGAGGTACCAGTGGGTCCCCTTGCATGATGGGGAACAGACCTGCAGCAGAAACAGAGCCCACCCCTACCTGAAACGTCTCCCCAGCATTGCCCTTGAGCTCTTCAGATCACATTTCCAGCAAACTCCCACTGATATTTTGGAGTCCATCTGAAGAAACAAGAGGAGCCTGCACCAAGAGCAGGAGCAGGAGGAGCCAGAAGGCTGATATGTTTTCAAGTGGGGATGTCACTTACAAGCCTGAATCAACACTCTCATTTCCCCAGGGACCCCAGTAGTGACATTTACACTGCACATTTTTTGGAAGGAGCCCAAGCAGCCAGGAGGATGTGAGCCAGTTAAAGGCCCAGGCGGGAAGGCGGCCGGGCTGCTGGGACAGTCCCAGCCATGTGCCACAAGGCCCCGGGGAGGAGGACAGTCCTGCCCTTGTCCCACAGCCTTGTCCCACAGCCAGGGGCATGTGGCACCACTGTCCTGTTGCTGATGTCCTGGTGGGACAGATGAAGTGAACCACCCTTTGCTGTGAAGAGGCATTTCTGTGGGGCACAGAGGAGTTTTTGTACAGCCGTGGCTTCATGGCAGCACATCTCAGCCTTGACGGGTCTGTGTGACGTGATAGAGCAGGGAGGAGGTGACCCAGGTTCAGGATGGGGCTGCAAGGAGGTCTGAGAGCTGGAAAGGGCAGGGGCTACCCCAGGAATGGGAACTGCATGTTTCTCCAAAGGGGTCTCCAAGGTCACTCCTTACTGCAAAAGTGGGCTTTAGCCAAGTCACCCTGAATACAGACACCCACCTCTGCTGGGACACTCAGCTGCCTACAATCCCCGGTCTATTTTGGATACTTGCACCTACCATGCTCAGATTGGGATAGTCAGGGCATGCCGGCTGCCACAGCCCGAGCAAGCTGAGGAACAGTATGGCTGCTGTCCCACTTGCCTACCTCCAAAATTCCCCACCACAAATGGCTGGTTTGCTTTTGCAGATGGCTTTTCCCAAGGGACACCCACCGCAGAGTGCTGGATCCCCGCTCAGGCTGCATCATCCCGGCCCCATCACGCAGAAAATCTCCTGGAGTAAAGAGCTGGGTACTGGCTGCTTCTTAGAAACTCTGCTCAGGACCTCATTCCCCTCTTTCCTTGAGCTGCCAGAGCTCTCGCAATAAATCAGAGGATTTTCCCAGCACAGTACTCCCACTGCCAGACCACAGCGCTCTGCTTGCGCTTTTCTCTCTTGTTCCCGCTTACTTCCCTCCTGTTTGCTTTTCTGTGGCCTTTGCTCTGAAGCCAACCCCCCTTTTTGTTGGGGGTGCATCAGCCATGGTCTCTCAGATCCCTGTTCCCTGCATCTCCCATCACTGCATGTGAGTTTGCAAAGTTGAGGTTGAGAAATGCAGGTGGGGGCCCGAAGCTGTGCCCGCTGGCACAGACGCCTGGCTCTAAGTAGGCATTTCCAGGAACAGTGGATAAATTGTCCAGTTTGGGCTTTGATCCCCATGAGCTTTTCACCTGGTTTTGAGGCATTTGGGGCACCCTCCATGTCCAGCCCAGTGTGTCTGATGGCAGCAGGGCAGGGCGCCAGGACAGGGGAGGGCTGGAAGTTACTGAGGCTGTCCCACAGCTTCATATGCAAATGTCTCCATCTTTCTTATTGGCCCCTTTTGTGTACAAAAAGGCCACAATAAGGTCTCCTTGGAGCCTTCTCTTCTCCAGACTCAACACCCTAAGTCTCTCAGCCTGTCCTCCCAGCAGAGCTGTTACAGCCTCAGATCATCTTGGTGGCCTTCTCTGGATATGTGCTCCTGGCACATTGCATTGGGGAAAGTGTACAGGTCAGCCCAAGTGAGGACCTGGTCATGCCCTGACACTCCCTGCTCCTGAGCTTTGTCACTGGAGAGGGAAACCAAAGAGTCAGGAGGGAGATCACTGTAGCTCGGAAGGCACAAGAGGAAATCTTGGGACTAAAATCCCCCCATCAGCTCAGAACCTACCAGGCCCCTCCAAAAGCCGAGCTTTGCTAGCAGCAAAGCAGTGCAGATAAGAAAAGGTCAGCTGTGGCAGCTCCTCTGGAGGATAGCACCTTGCAAAGCAAAGCCTGACCATGAGGGCTCCACCAGCTGCACTCTGCTCCCACCAGGAGCCATTCCAAATATCTCCCTGTATTTGTGACAAGAGGATACAAAGAAACTATGACAGAAGCAAACCAATCTGCTCTCCAAGGTTCCTTCCACGTAGAGGGACAGGAGGGAGATGTCTCTTGGTACCTGCTCACGAGCATTTCGGAGGGAGCTGACAAAAAAGGACCCCCCTCACCCTGCCCAGGGCCCCTCCCTTGCTGCAGCTTTGCAATTTGAATGAAACCCAGGTGGCAACAGCCCAAGAAACTCAGACATCTTCAGGGAGGCAGAACACAGGGGCTCTGTGCAATGAATTGGTGGATATCATGGCGAGCCCCTGCAGCAGAGAGAGGAAAATCCACCCCAGGCTCCAAAACAGCTTCAGATTCTTGGAAAGCCGGCAAAGTGTGAAAGGAAAAGGAGATGCAGGCAAATAAGGAATACTGGATATTTGCTATTAAATAACAAAGCAAAGCAAAACAGTCAGTGTCAGACAAGGAAAGGACACAGACTCAACAAGGGTGGGCAGTAAATGAGGTCACATCCCACCATCCTGCTCATACGTGAGATCTTCCTGCCTACCTGCAGAGCACCACGTCCTACACAGGGCTGGCCGCACTCTGGGGGGGCTGGCATCAGGCCACAGCCTTTGAGCTCTGCTTTGCACCCTGGGGGTGCAGCTCCAGACCAGCCGCAGACTGGCACGAACCCCTGCTCGGATACGTCCCCCTCGCTGGAGGTCAGTCACTGTCTGCAATTGCAGAAACAAAGCCCGAATGCACAGATTCATGGTAGGAGCTGCTTTCAGCCAGCAAATGGCTGTTTGCAGATGTGGGGAGACAGGAAACATCTGCATTGTCGGACCTGGTGGGGCCTCTGTAAACACAGGATATGTTCATTAAACAGCCTATTTCCATTCCCCACCTGCCAGTGGGTGCCAAATGGGCCTTCTCTCAGGTGGGACAAGCAAAGCTCTGCAGGGTCCCCTCCAACGTCACATCTTGGGACCGCACACACCTCAGCCAAGTGGGTCTGGCAGGGGTCAACCGCAAACCGGGACCAGCACCTTACTGTGCAGGATGTGGGGCTCAGGGTGCTCCCTGTGCACCAACCCTTGGCCCTGGCACACCCCAAATTGGACAAGGTTGGGCTCTGCAGCTGGTTCCTTCTGTGAGGGACACGGTTACTGATAGAGGGTGAGTGGGCAGATGGACAGAGGTCCCCACCGCTCCTATGTGGCCAGTGGGCAGAGGCCTCACCTTTAGCATCCTACAACACCAAAACACATGCACAAGCTGTTTTGTGCCATCGTTCACAAAGGAGACAGCCACACCAGAAAAAAGGCATTGTGTTTGCTTTCTTCCTTGGTCCTGGTTTTACTCTGCAATGGAGCAGGAAAAGGTTCCAACGCCGAGCACCATCACAGTTCCAGCAAATGTCTCTTTTCCTCCCAAGATGGTTACTGCTGTCTTTAATACCATCTGGGAGTTGGTCAGACAGGGAGATATGTAGATGAAGTTCCCAGGGACATGGTTTAGTGGTGGACTTGACAGTGTTAGGTTAATGACTGGACTTGAAAAAAGTCTTGGTTTTTTTCCAGCCAAAATGATTGTATGATGCTATGATTTGCTTATGGAAATTTCATGGCAAAGGGGAAATGAGACAAGGGAGGTGAACAAGAAAGTTTTACTGAACACATCATGTTTCGGACTTTGCTTTCCCCAGTATTCCTGTAAGCTCAGGTAAATGGTTAAAAGGATTTTTGAAGGAATTGCTCATCTTAAGGCAAAACAAAGATAATGGCTGCATCAAGTACAAACCGGACTGGCCTGTTGGTCACCCTGCCATCATGGCACCAACCCTCTGGGCTGGGTTTCCCCATCGCAGCTCAGTGCACTCCATCTCAGGAATCCCTGCGGATGCTCCAAATTTGAACTCCCTATCCCAGACAGTCTGCCCACAGAGGAGCAATGCAGCAGAGCGGTGGCTGCACGGCGTGTGCTGTTCACCCTCTCCAGAGATAAATGGAGGACTGACACTGCTAAACTAAATTAACCTTGAAAAATTAATGTCACAACTGATTGCAGCAATTCGTTGCTTTTAATGAGCTGCTTCACTCAGGTTGATGTGTGAAGGTCCTGGAGGAAATCAGTATCTATTGCATGTGTACCCAACAACTGCTGGTTGTTAGGAACTGGCAGCCACCTCCCAACCCCTTCTCAGTAGGAAATTCCCACATTTGTGGCACTGGTTTTCTGCACACAGGTTTATAAGCCCAAGTGTTCAGATGAAGGCTCCCGACCCCAATGCTTTGCTGGTGTGCCACTGATTTTCAGAACAGAAAACACAGTCATTTTAAAACAGATGTTGAGGAAGAACAAAGCATAACAGCATTTTTGCATCAAATCCCCAGGAAAAGAGCAAACAAACAGTGTTGGAGCTGCAGCTTGGTGCAAGGATGTGCAACATCTCCCTGACTTGTGCAACACACTCCAGCTGCTCTTGGCCCATAGCTCCTGCTCAGCTGGATCAGCTTCCCTGGGACATGCCCTGCCACACTGTCCTGAGGTCTCTGCTCTGTTGGGAGATCCCTCCCTGCCATCCAGCCAAGCTCGTGTTGCTGAAACAAAGCAGCAGCCCTGATCCTGGACGTATGGAGAGATATCAGGCACTGCTGGGTCTCTACAACTATCTGAAAAGAGGTTGTGGCATGGAGGTCTCTGGTCTCAAGGAACAAG
Source organism: Pampusana beccarii (assembly GCA_013399365.1). Classification (NCBI taxonomy): domain Eukaryota; kingdom Metazoa; phylum Chordata; class Aves; order Columbiformes; family Columbidae; genus Pampusana; species Pampusana beccarii. The sequence goes on along the minus strand of VWYH01008057.1, from coordinate 160,494 downwards.
CAACGGGATGAGAGGAAACAGCCTCAAGTTGCACCAGGGGAGGTTGAGGTTGGATCTTGGGAACAATTTCTCCCCAGAAAAGGCTGTCGGGCATTGGAACAGGCTGCCCAGGGCAGTGGTGGAGTCACCATCCCTGGAGGGGCTGAACAGACACAGAGATGAGGTTCTCAGGGACATGGGTTAATGCCAGAGTTAGGTTATGGTTGGACTCAATCTTAGCGGTGTCTTCCAACCAAAATGATTCTATGATTCTATATGGAGCACTCTGCAGAAGACCTTGCCCTTGCTCCCATTCCTGCGCCTCTGCTGTGCCCCAGCAAGTGGAATCCAAAGCACACGCATTCATTAGGGACTCGCAATGGTTTGGGGCTGCTAGGGGACAGGGCTGTCCTGCCACCCTTCCAGGTGGGACATCGCATCAGCTGCCAGCACCCGTGCTGTTCCTCCTTCCTGCGAGGAGTCAGTGTGACACCATCGCCTTGTTTCGGGGAATTCACAGGCCAGTGCAGCCTCTGGCATTGCTCTGCTGTCAGTCTAAACCCACTTGCAGGCTGCAGAGCAGCTCAGACGGATGCCGGACCAGATGTTTGGCTCATCTTCCCCTGCTTGGCTCTGCAGTTCGTCACTCCCACACTGCATTTCCTTGTTGTGCTATGTCTATCTCTGCACCCCATCAGGGGCCTCACGCCGGCCCCTGAAGGTCGTCGCTGTTTCTCGCTCTGTCCCTTGGAGGCAAAGCTCCCCTGAAATCACATCCCACACTCAGATATGTCTCAACTCCAGAGGGCTCCTGTCCCTGGGGTTTTGCTTTGGGGTCAACATGCAGCAGCACTGTTTTTCAGGTACCATCACACATGCCTTGGGACCGCAAGATTTGCTTTTACAAAAACACTGTGTAATCTCAAACCTTGCGTTTTGCCGTTTGCAGGTCCGATTTTGAACAAAAATTATTTCTAATTATTTTCCTGGGACTCCCTTCTCACTGTGGCTTAAAGTAAATACTAATAAATCTAGTGTGGCTTTATTTCAAGTGTAACCTCCTCTCATGCATGCCCTCGGCTTAGCACAAAGGTGCCTGATTTTCTGTTTTAAAAGTTATAACCCTGTAAAACATCTCCTGTGCCAAAAATTCAAACCAGATTAATATTTACTTATTGACCACTGGAAGAACACCAATGTTTTATTTTCTTTTCCCTAGCATGATTTGCTTAGCACCAAGAAGTCCCTGCTCTGCGCTTACACCTAAGACTGTGCACATGGAGTATTCAAAACCCGTCTATTTCTACCGGGCACTCCCTAAACAGTGGGTATGGCATGTGGCTAAAGTATTCGGACAAAGTTTTTCACAGTGAAAATGGCCTCATCCTGCACTGTCCAGCCACAGATACCAGGTCACAGATAGAAGAAGCAGAGGACATGGCACCAGGGCAAAAGTACCATGTGTCAAGACGAATTTCTTTCTAAAATCACCGCGTAGCTATCACCTACAAACTTGGAAGTGGTGCCATCAAAACCAGATTCCTCTAGCGCGGGGCAAACCTGGATGTAACTGAGCCTTGGAATCTGCTGCAGTGTCCAATTTTCGTGCTAGAAATGTCAGAGAGACAAGAAAAGCTATGGCAGGGTGTTGTATGTTTTTGCTGTGATTTAGCAAGCCGCAGGAAAAAAAATCTGTGCAACTATTTGAAATGGACTAAACCAAAATCCAGCCCGTTTGTTTTTCAAAAGCTTTGTCATTTCCTGGACAGTATCATTAAAGAGGGATTGAAATGTTCAAAACCTACTCCAAATGTGGTTGATTTTGCAATGCTCCCTGAAGCTCTTTCTAAGTATGCACATGCTTTGCAAGCAGAGTGGCTTGAAAAAGGACAAATACTTCTAGGTTTGGCATTATTTGCTCGGATCTACTTTTCAAGAGTTGTTTGCCCACTGCACCACTTTCCCAGCATATACCTGTTTGGTTGGTGCTACCTCAGGTGCTCACAACAGGGATTTATTTGTCTGTGCAATGGGAAAGCCGTGAAGGCTGGAGCACCCAGCTCTGAAAACTGCTGTTATCACAGAATCCCAGACTGGTTGGGTTGAAGGGACCTCTGTAGATCCCCCAGTCCAACCCCCCTGCTCACGCAGGGTCACCAGAGCAGATCANCCACCCTGAGATATTTATCAGCATTGATAAGATCTCTCAAGTCAAGTCTTGATCAAAACTTGGTCCAGTACATTTTTCAGGCAGTTTTGACTTGCTCTACATCTAGAGAGGATCCTAGGGTGGTGGACAACTGCTGGTGACACAGCTGAGTGGCTTATGCATGCACACACATGAGGAGGAGAGCAGAGGGGCTGGAAACAGGGTCAGCAACCAGGCAAAGCTTTTGCCTCTGGGGCAGCACAAGACTTATGTGTCATTTAACTCCCCACAGGGCTCGGGGGGTTGTGAGCATCTGCCGAAGCAGTTTTCTCTCCAGACATGGAGCAAAGCCTGGAAGGGGGTAACCCCAACACCCCACAGACAGTTCCAGGGCCAATGTCCCTGTCTGTCTCTATTGACACTGGGTATGGGATGCAGCCTGTCATCCTGGCCTCAGCAAACCCTGACGAGGTGACAAGTCTAGCAGCTGCAGCTGAACGGCACTAGGAAAGTCACTCCAGAGCAGCAGTGCCAGGCTGCAGGTCTGCAGTGACCCATTAATCCACCCCTGGAGGGGGCTTCAAGTGACATATGTGGAAGAAGGGAAAGCTCACAATGAGCTGCTGAAATGTCTGACACCACAGAGGTCTCGGGCAAAGAGGATGGGATGGGGATAGGGATAGGATGGGGATGGGGATATGGATGGGGATGGGGATGGGATGGACTCGTCCCAGACATAGCAACTAGCCAAGGGGCCCTGTTTGTGCCTGGGTTACATAGCCTGGAGATAAGCCCCCTCTGGTATGCTTGCCCTGCTAAATGCTCACACCATGTGTGCCCCACCGGTTGTCTCTGCCTTGGTGCCTCCAGAGCCCCAAGCACATTCTTCATGATTTAATCATCCTGATGAGGCGGAGGCAGGTTCCCAAGGCAATGAGGGAGCCCGGCAGAGGGAGGAGAGGCTCTGCTCTGGAAGCAGAGCCAAACTGGTTTAAGTACTCTGAGTGGCCTTGGTTGGGTTTTTTATAAGGGCTGAGGTCAGGATCTCTAGATTGAACACATTCATTTCTGCTGCATGTGCTAACAGATCCAGGGCTCCAGGGCCCTGAGATCAACTTCCAAATACAGCATCACCCCTCGAGGCACCAAGCTACCCTGCCAGCCCCAGCTCACAACCTCCTGCTCGCCGGGACTCGTACACAAAGGGGCCTCAGAGCCAGTGCGGGATTAGACTAGCTCACAGGGCAGCAGGACAGGAGCCAGGACCTTGGCCCCAGCTGCCCTGTTCTCAGCACCAGCACGATCCTGCCCACAGAGGCAGAAATCCCGTTCCCCAAATTATTTTCTCCATGGTTCTCTTCCCAGAGGAGGGGACAGGAGATCCACTGTCCCTTTGCTCCATTTGGGATTTGGCCATGCATTGAGGAGCAGCTATCCATCACCTCCCCTGCATGACGGACTCTCACCACCCTCCTCCAGGCCAGGATGCTGCAATCGCAGCTTGGAGACATCAGGGCTGGGGTCTGAACCAGCCTCCCCCAGCACCACTGCGGGTCCAGGCAGATCCCCTTAGCAAACCCTGGATCCTGCGGGTAGAGAGACGCTCTGTTCCTACTCGCCCAGCTCAGGAAAAGGCAAGTGTGGGGTGAGACAAAGAAGAACACAAACATTGCGTTAATGCTGGCTGGCACTAATCAAAAGCTGATGTTGCACAGCCCAGTCAACAAACATTGTTGAGGATCTGTGGGAAAAAAGGGATCCACACGGTAATTCGCACTCCAACTGCCACCTTATCTCCTGGAAACATTATCTCATGCAAACTTGAGCTGGAGCTATTTTATTTTCAGCTGAGTAAAAATGTGTCAGTTTTATATTTATATATTAGGCCGCAATCCCATGGGAAATTAAATTGCCCAACAGCAGAAATTCTGTCATCACACGCATCAGTCAGTCTGGGAATGGGGATCTCCAGACCAGGGCTATCAAATCAGGGGAACAGCTTAAAATAATAACCATGGGAGGATGCAGGAGACCAAGCAAATTACGAAATCTCCTTCCCAACTGCAAATTAATGTACGGAGCATTTCATGTTTGATATATAAATGTAGAGCCAGACATTCTCAGGGCTGAAGAGGGATCGACACAGAAGGAGGCTGAGATGGACAGATGCTCCTGCAAATAATGAGGCTTTGTGGGACCCAGAAGTTCAAGTTTCACATGGTAAATAGAGACTGGCAGAGGCGCGAGGCCGGAGTGGAGCTGGGAAGCGCATTCCCGAGCAGCTCCAAGGCTGACATAAGAGTAGTTCTGGAGCTGGCTTGCTCACCACATACCTAATTTTCCCATATAAGGCCAAGGAGAGCAATAACTCTCCTGGCAAGCAGATCAATAAAAACAGATGGTGGGCTTACAATTAGAGATTAAGCACATACCAATCCAGAACAAACAGGCCATAAATCATACGTGAAGGAGGGTATTTATAGTTTAGATCACATTCCTCTATTAATTCAAAATAGCCCAGAAAAAGAAAATAGTACAAAACCACTCTTTTCTGCTTTTTTTCCTGCTTGTTTTTGTGAAGCTGCATTCTTTTCTTGGGGGGTGCAGGGGACGGGGCGACTAAAGGGAAGACGCCTGCGGGACGATGCAGCCAGGGGAGGAAAGTGAAGGCTGCGGGTCTGGGAAGGTGCTGTGGAAGAGGCAGCAGAGCTGCACACAGGGCTGGAGAGCATGGAGGGAGAGGGCTGGAGCACAATCGAGCGCTGAATTCATCTGCACACCCCTGGGTTCACATCACCAGCATCACATCGCCAGGTGGGCTGGGAGGATGGACCTGTAGGATGAAGATGAAAGGGCATCCCGTGTGGCAGCTCTGGGGACATTACCACAGTGAGGGACACTCCCAGGCCGTGAGTCAGGATCTCCTGAAGGACAACACAAGGGATCATCGATTAGCACAAGTAGTGCTAACAGCGAATTTGACCTTTACAGCGATGGCTACGCACGTTTTTCACACATAAATTACTCCATTAAATTAACTTGCTCTATAAGGGGACTGCCAAGCTGGAGGCAAATTCAATACGACAGAGAAAACACCAGCCACAACTGATTAGTTCTGAAGATATACCCATGCCCAGGCTTTCCAAAGCACCTCTGTGACTCCAGTCCAGTCCCCCAGGATAGTTAGGAGTTATTAATTTTAATGGGAATGAAATGCCCAAAGCCTCTGGGCAGTCCAGGCTTCAGGCTTGCTCTGAATTCCCGAAATTATGTCGGGAAGATGGAGAGGTTTCCTCTTCGTGAGGACAAAGGACCTCTCTGCCTGACTGTGGGAAGAGCTGTGCTGAGCAGAGGATGGTACAAGGGCAGGAGGCTGAGTGCTCAGAGGGGGATGTCTCCCATCCCTGCCTCCTCCACCTCCTCCTCTCTGCCCTCCACCCTCTCTCCCAGCACATCCCCATCCTTCCAGCTCTGCTGCTCATCACCTCCCACCAGCCATCCCTGCAGCAAACCCTCCATGTCTTTGCTGGCAGGGTCAGTCTTCTGCCAGGTTTATGATTCGAACTGCTCTGTGGAGGGATCTTCTGGGTCCCCACGCTCACCCACGCTGCCTTCAGCCATGTGCTGGAGCCCCATGGAGTGCAGGAGACCCCAGGACACCAGGCAGCAGAACCCAGGCCCCATCCCAGGGGAGCAGGGCTGTCAGCACCCTGAGGACACAACGCAGACAGAGCAACTCCCACTCTGTCCCAGGCAGGCAAGCAGAAAGCCAGGAGAGCTGCAAATCTGAAGCAAGGCCTTCGAAGCTTGTCCACCCCTCCCTGCTCTCTGGAGTGCTGCCAAACAAGCTGGGCATGAAAGAGAAGGCTGAGCTGAGGGAGCTGGAGACCCTCCAGGACAAGGCTCACGGCAGAGCAGATGACATCTGACTGTCTGCCAGTCATCCTGGCATCACCAGCACCTCCCTCCCACAGCAGCCCCTGTGCCTTGTCAGCTGGGAAACTGGGAAACTGCCCAGTTGTACCGTCCAGAGCTGAAAATGGTCTGTCATTGACCAGAGGTGATTCAGAAAGAGAGCCTGGCCCTGGAGCAGTGGTATGGGATGGGAATCCACATACATTTGTATGGAACAACCCCATTAGCACTGCCCAACCTGGGTACATCCCAAAAGGTCAACACCAGAGGACAAAACAGGCCTCTCTCCAGCACAGCAGGTTGTGCAGAGCAGATCTGAACATCTTGGTGCCATCTAAAGTCCTTCACTAGACAGGGCTATTTTAAAATCTCACTCGCACCCTCCTCCCATGTTTTCTGATGTGCAAGGACTGCTGCTGGGGCACTGTGCCTGCCCCTGACATGAACGGTGGCTTTGCAGATTGAGCCAGCACAGCACTAATTGTTTTCTTGCCACAGTTCTGTATTTTGTGGGTTTGTGGGAGGTTTGCGGACTCAAAGACATGAGAAGTAACCCCAGCCATGACGTACTTCTTGTGACAGCGATCAGGCAGGCATTCACTGACAAGCAAGCCTAATCAGCATGCAAAACAGCTTGTTAGCTGCCCTCTATCATAACCAATCTGTTGACAACCTAGGCTTGCATAATAAATCAGGACTTCACATCATGAGGCTATAATAGCAAACTGCTGCCATCCCAGCCCCATCCCTACTGTCTGTGATATGGGTAACTGCAAAGCCAGGAGCTGTCAGCAATCCTCTCCAGACAATATTTTGCAATCCCCAGTATTGCGGATGCAGATGAAGTGTGAAGCATAGCAGTTGTGTCTCCTCCCACATCGCGCCCTGGAGCGATCCAGGTCATGGTGACGCCTCAGTTCTAGACCTGCTCCTTGCAAGCAGGTGAATATCTCTGCTTTCAACCTCCTCCACCTCCATAGAAGTTCCCTGCACTGGCTTTCACCCAGGCAAACTTCGCTGATGGAAATGCCACCCATACCATCCTCATTAATCACAGCCTTTCTCTGCTGTTTCGGGTACCTGCTGTTCACAGGCTCAGCTGAACTTTCCCTGGGGACTCCCGGCAAGGAGAGGATGTCCTCTGGTCCTCTGGTTCCACCAGGGCTGTGGAGGGCTCGCACTGGGATGGGTTCAGACCGCGGTTGAGGATCCACCTCCCTGCAGGGCAGGTGCATTGGTGTGAACCCTGCTGCAAAGCCCGGCTCCCTCCTGGCGCAGGCCAGCACGGAGTTATTTACTGGCTGTGATAATATGACGGACACCGTGCCAGAAAACACACAGGGATTAAACCAGAGCCCTTCAAATGAACTGTGCGAGGAAGGAGTCGGCTGCCGGGGCCCCAAGCTGCCCGTGGAGCTGGACACCTTGTGCTGTCCCATGCTCATGTGTCAGCTCTGAGTAGACAGACAGGTATATCACATATATCTCCATCAACAGGAATCATAAGCCTGTCCATGTTCAACACACTTGCTGTTGGTGGCTGTCCACTTGCTCCCAGAGAGCAGCAGCTCCTATCTGGCTGCTTTCATCTGGTATTAAATCAATTCAGGAATCCTCCTCTAGCAGTTAGTCAGCCTTCTCCTCCCAACCGGAAAAGAAAGGAAAAAAAAAAAAAAAAAAAGCAAAAGCTGTTTTGTCAGTAAATGTGATAAAAATCTCCCCTTCATCAAGATTCAAGGAGAAGCTAATAAAAATATTTACACAATCTTCATGATACTGCAGTTGCAAGGGTTTTTGTGGTGTCCTGATTGCAGCAGATTCCCCTTGAGCATCGTCCCAGCCCAGAGGAGGAAATCCCAGGCTGGTCGCTGCAGTCCTGCTACCCACAGGTACCTCACCTTGCCCCCATGGCTGCTTTCCTGGGCTCACTGTCCCCATCCCACCCTGCACTGCCGGCTGCAAGGTGTCATGTCTGTCAAGCAGCCGAAAGCCTTGCGTATCCATGGAAGTGGGGCTAGGGAGCATGTTCACTCACTTACCTGGCTGGGCTGGAGCAATTAAAAGAAAAACACATTAAAGCCTGCAGTTCTGCACAGCACTGAACAAGAGACAGTATCTCAGGTGAGCCCATGCAGCTGCAGATCTGCTTTTGCACACCCCGAAGCCTGAGGCTCCTGCCCTGCTGAGCCCCTTCCCATCCTGCTCAAGGTGTGCGGATACCCAGCAGCCAGCACCTATCTGGGTGGATGTTGAAATTTCTTGTTGTAGTGTCCCTTGGGCAGGTGCGTGGGCGTTTCTTCTGCCTTTGTTCACACTGACAGATATGAGTGTTGAAAAGAGACAGAGATGTTGACAGGCAACACTCCCCACATCCCTGCTCATGAACACCACTCATGTAACAGTGAATCACGCTCGTATCAACCCTGGACCATCAGGCAGTGGCTGAGGGGACCTGCTTGTCCCCTCCATGTCAACAGCTCTCCTGTAGTCCAGCAACTCTCTGTCCATGCTGCCTCACCCCACCATACCCAGCAGCTCTCCATCCATCTCAACCTATCCCACCATACCCAACGGCTGCCTGTCCATCCCATATAGTCCTACCCAAACATTCAGCTAACCCCTGCTTGCTGTGTTTTGAAATGCTTGATCTGGTGACCCCTTCCTCTCAGGTTTGCTCAGCAGTTTTCTGGGTCATCCATCTACAGAAGTGAACATGGCCTGCCTCCTGCAACACCCTCCAGATGGACATCGTTGCCCACCTTTCACTGCAATTTGCTTAAATGTATTAGCACTGAGGTGTGGCCCAGCCCCTGCCTGGCCAGGTGAGCCACATCTCCAGCAATGCATTTCATTCACATCCTTAGTAGCTGTGCTTGATCTGGGAAGGCTGTTTTAGATATTTGAGAGTAAGGATCTAGAACAAGGTCAACCTTTTGTTTTGTTTTGTTTTGTTTTGCAGGCAGTATAAAGAAACCTGTGCTACTTTGCTCTTGGAGATAAGCTTTTCCTGCACCGTTGTTACAGGCTATTTTCCCCGATGTACTCTATTTTTGGCATATGCAATAAGCCCTAGCTTCCTTCCCTATCACTATGTTCACTATGTTTAAAATATTTCTGGCCTTTATCTTAGATTTTCTAGTGCTGACGTGATATTACATACACTTTAGACCTTATTTTTGTCTTATGAATCACCAACCTTCAAACAAGACCCTACTGGGTATAAAGAGCCCCAGCTAAACAACAAACAGTGCTGGGGTAATAATGCAGCGACTCCCTGCAGTCTCCTCTCCAGCAGTAGCTCTGGCACTCAGTTCACATCCTGCCGGAGTCTAGACAAGCGTTTCTGATCCAGCAGAGAAGTATTATTTCAAGCACTGAACTTTGCTCCCACACACTTTTATCAAATGTTCTTGAAGTGCATCTGAAACTACTAAAACTTCTTCTGTTAACAGCCCATTTGCAGATGGAAGAGGTATTTCTGCAGTCTTGTGCAGGCAGTTTGTCAAGCAGGTGTCACTAATATTGGCTTCCTGTAAATAAAAATACGAAATATTTGTGCTGGTTTCTCTTTCTCTGGGGTTTTTGCTGCTCCAGCACCAAAATGTTGCTGTTCAGTTTCAACTGTGCTGTTGCAAAGATGGATATCAGTGTCCTCGTGGGGTCCCGCTGCCTGATGGCTCCTGGAGGTGTTTGGTCCCCCTTGCAGAAGATCAAAAGGGTGTGAACTGGCCACGGAGAAATTCCCACTGGGAAGTGAAAGGGGCTGTCACGTGCAGAAGGTCTTCATGGCCCAGGACGTGCCCTGTATTCCTTTGCAGTTTGAAGCTTGTCTAGTATCTCCTGGGGAACAAGACCCTCAAAGCACTTTGTGGGCAGAATGAAACTCACACCTGTCGCACACCTGAGGCATTCGAGCTGCCATACTGGGGACACGGTTCCCAACACTGCTCACACTCCAAGGTTTGTCGCCTTCCTCTGTCGTCAGAGGGGGCTGCTGCCGTACCCTCATCCTTACTTTTCACATCTTGCTGCAATAAGTTCTCACTCGGCCACTTTATTTCCATTTATTCTGTTGTCTTTGTTTTATTAACTGAGCAGTTTTGGTTGTTAAAGAGTGGCTCAGACCCATAAATCATGTTCCTCTACTCTTTCCAACTCGAAACATCACCTGTGTAATACAAAATGCCCCAAACACCATTATAAATGGCTTTATTTTTCTGTGCTAACCCCCAGTGCTTCCAGCCACCCAAACAACAGTGAGGTCAGTGTATCCTAAAGGAGAGCTCGTTGCACATGAGATCTCTCCTGTTTTTCCAAGCCTACCTGCCAGAGCCCTGCTAATGCACACAACGTAAAAATATTTGGCATGAGTCACCTCCAGAATTTTCCCCTGTGAAAGCAGCGGAAATATTCCTCCTACACATGCAGTATGCTGGGTCTGGGTGTGAGTGGCGAGTTGTGTCGGCTGCTTTCCTATAGCGATCACCACGCTCCTCCACCCTCGCGTGAGCGTCCAGCGCAATGTGCCGCCCAGCTCTTCTCTTAGCCCTTCCCATGGGGATGCACTGGGGCACCACTGGGCTTTTCCACCTCTTTGCACAGAGATGGATGTTTCTCTGGTTGGGAGAAGACGTCTTCAAAATCCTCTACAGCTCTAGCCCTCCAGCTGGCACGTGCTTGCAGGTACTGTTCACCATTACAATACTCTCAACTGTATATTTTTTCGGTTTGTACCTTTATGGTCAGGTTGCTCGACTCATCCGTGGGGATAAGTATGGCATGGCAAGTCTAATGTCTCCCTCATGCTCACACGTGTGCCTTTTGGTTCACTGCTAAACCTGCTCCTGAAGCCACCCCAGCTGCTGCTTTGGGATCTAACTTACAAAAAAAATACATATTCAGACTGTTTACAGCCTGCTGGTCTGCTTGTCCTCTTCACCACTGACAACACTTCTTTGAAGGATTTCCTGAGCTATAGGAGCTACTGCCTGTGCTGACACAGCCCTGAAAAGCAACAGTCCAGAGTAACTCCAAGCCATTCCTATCCGCTCCATTTGTGGTGCCCCAGGCAGCCCAAAGCCAGAGATGGCAGCTTTTTTCCTCAGGTCTCCTTTGCTGTAGTCCCTGGATTTGCAACCCCTCCCAGGCCGGCACAGCCTGTCTATCCCAAGGGTTTGGTGGGGACCAGGTACATGTGCTTGCCCAAGGTCAGCTCTTGGGGCTCTGGGATTTTTGCCCTGGTCTCTGTTGCAGTTTGGTTTTGTGCTGGGGACTCAGTTTTGCCTCCTTGCCAAACTCTGGCTGTCTCTCAGCTGCACTCTTCACCTCCTTGTACCTTCTGCTTTAAAAGCATCTCCCCTGGTCTCATTTGCCTGCTCAGTGCAGGATACCAGAGACTCCTCCAGCAGCTTCCACTGAGTTACGCAAAAGCCATTAAGTGTCAAGTGCCGAAATCAGGCTGCCTCCACCTCACCCTTCCTATTCATCTCCATAACCTGCATACACAGAAGGAAACAGTGTTTAAACCCTCTCTCCACACTCACAGAGTTTCTCCTCCAGAGATTTAACTGCTCTGCTCTTCCACTCCATATATTTATTCAGTTAATTTTCTCCTGATCCTATGGGAGGCTCAGCAGCTTCAGAGCCCAGGGCTGTGGCAGAGACCTGCTTTGGTCTGATGGCTCCTCTCTGATACATCAATATGATGTAGAGAGCCTCTCCAGCAGCCCTGGGCACAGTTTCTCCACCATGCAGTCCCACATGAGGAGGGAGGCCAGGTGCATGGGCAACTCTCCATCGCAGCACAGCAGGAGCACCCTGGCAGTGCCCCTAGACTCAGGGTTGGGTGAGACCCCAGATCCGTTGGGAGCTGCACCCCATCAGCCCTTGCCTGGAGAGAGTGGTCACCAATGCAGATATCCCTACAGCATAACATTGAGGACAAGCTGGCTCATCCCAAAACTCCTGGATCCCCCACAACATTGGGGTCTGTCCCATCTACTCACCCAGCTCAGACCCAACACCTCTGTGTGCCGCGGGCACCACTGCAGAGCTGAGGGCATCAGTGGCACAGCCAGAGCTTGCTCTACACCCATGGGGAGCCAGGCGGAGCAGCTGGACCTTCCCCAACAGCATCTCTGATCCTTGGCAGCAGCATGGCCACCAGCGGGGCCACCCCCACAAGCAGCTTCTGCTGCTGGAAACATCCCACCCTGGGATCTGGCTGGGACTCAGCACAGTTTCCCAGACTAAACCTTTCCCGCCTGGCAATGAAATCACCCACCAAAAGGCTTGCAGTGGCGCTCCCACTGTCAGCCAGATGTCTGCCCTCGGCTGCAGCAAGGACTTGGAACAATAAACACATCTTCCCGTACATGTGCCCCACTGCTGAGAGGATGCAGCGACCAAAACCAAACCTGTCCTCACTGTCCCGGCTATGAGCAGGACCAGCTCAACTCCTGGGCCACCAAAAAGCACATGTCACTGGTCACAGGTACCAGACTCACCTCCCAGGCAGGGGCTTTGAGGGCCACAGACAGAACCTAATTTTGAGCATACCTGAAACAGAAGGTTGCCAAGGGATAGGGAGGGGGAGAGGAATTCCTGGGAAATCACAAGTGAGGATGGCTGGAAAATCACAGACCACAGGAAGATGAATCGGAGAAAGAGGAGAATGAGGGCAAAGGAGGTCCAATGTTCTGTCCACCACATGACAAGGTACAGGGCAAGGTGACGCCTGCCTTGGAACTGCTCCCAGCAGCACGAGGACCCCTCACACAGCCCCCAAGCACCCCTGGGGTCACTGCACCCTGGAGCCACTGTCACAGCAACACCAAGGGCTGCTGGGTTTGACCGGCAAAGGCGCAGCCCCAGTGTCCATCTCCTGGCTGACCTGGCCAGGATGCTCTCGGCCAGGATGCTGGAGAGGTGAGAGGATGCTGAGAGCAGAGGCACAAAGACAGCACTGGGAAAACCCCAGAAATAAAGAGGAAAACACTTCCAAGAACCCACCTTCCCCACCAAAATAGGTTTTCTAAACTCAGTATACCCTTCAGACCTCTGCCCAAAGAACCACTCGGTTTATAGTGCCCAGGAAGGTACATCATGTCCCATGATGTCTCTTGGTTCAAGGAAGTTTCAGCTCCTGGAAGACACAAGCCTGCTCCTTCTTAATGTATTACAACTTAACAAGCTTGGTCAAAGCAGCTTCAAGTTCTCCCCCAGTGGGATTCAGCAAAAGCTGTGGTTTATCACGTTCTGCATGTAGCACTTCCCCGAGCCTGACTCCCATCCTGTGTTGAGTGCTGGCCTCAAACGATGCTAAAAATGCTCCTCTCCCCCATGGTCGCTGCCCTGAGCGTGACCCACAGAGCAGGGGGAGGGCCACAGCATTTCACAGGGATTTTATCCCTTCACCCAAGAACACCAAAGCTCTGTGCAAATATTCATTACCCCCCCAAGGTACGGAAACACCGCTGCCATTTCAGAGAAGGGAAAAATGAGTCACAGGACGATGAAGTGACTTGTCCATGTTCATACTGGAAGGGGTCCAGCCAGCCCTGTGATATGGGAATTATGGGACACCTGCATTTCTGAGGTAGGAGATGAAATTTGAGGATTTTGCCACAATTCCCAAAGGCCGTCCAGTAATGGAGTAGTTCTAAGGAGGCACACAGCAGTAATCCAATTGGGTTTTCAAGTCAGAGCTATCAGAAATCCCTGCTATTGCTTCCAGATATTTTTCTTGCTGAACCTGAACTTGTTTCAGAGCTCCCGGGATGCACCTGCGATGCACAGTGAAATGCACTAATTACTAACTTGGAACTGCTTATGTTTAGGATCATGAGTTTATGCTGCAGGGTTCTTTCAAGTTAACTGTAACAGCCTCAGTTAATCCTTTATTTATGGAGAGCCAACCTGGGTGGAAACAAACAGAGGGGAGGAGGAGTCGGAATGCTTGGGTTAGGTTTCTTGCTCTTTAGCTCTGTCACTGACCCTAGACATGACTTGGCAGAAGAAGGCAGGCCTAGTGGTGAAGATATCAAATGAGATTTAGGAGACCTGCATCCAGCTCCTGGCTTTGTCATGGATTCCCTGGGTGACTCTAAGCAAGACACCTGTTTAAACATAAACCTGCAGAGCAGCATTTCCAGGGTTGGGGTGATCTCTCTTATCAATGGTGAGGTCAACGTTCTGCTTTCCCGGTATTAGGGCGAGTCCATTTTGGCTGCCTGAGAAGCCCTGCAGCTGAGTTCCCACCTCCAGTGCAGATGCCCTTTGGTTGAGCATCTCATGTCCAGCCATGGGAAACAGAGCAATGTTGAGCCACTGAGGGTCTCCCACGGCTACCACTCATAGAGGACAATGTGGATATATGGCCACATGGACCAGGACATTCCCAGTGCCCAAGCAGTGGTTGTTACTGGTGAGAAAGTCTTGGTCCTCTCTGGCTGCACAACCACAGATCTGTGTGTGCACGGGAGTTCCCCTCATCCCAGGCTGTGCCAGAGCTAGAAACGTGCCAGCAGGCTCATCCCACATTAAACCTGCTGCAAGTAAAACCAGAAAATACAGTTGTCTCACCAGCAACCAGCCAGGCAACAGCCAAACCAGCCAAGCTGGATAGAAACCAGTCAGGTAGCACCGCTCACCTCTGCTAGGCTGGGCTGGGAGCAAGGTTTAGGAAACACTCGTCAAGCTTCTTCTAGATGCCTTCATTGGCATGCCCAAAAGTCACTTCTAAATGCATTGGCCACAGGCAAGGAGGGCGGTGTGTGACCCCTCGTTCCCAGCCGCAGCAGAACTGGCTGCAGCTCCTGGAGACATGAAAAGTTGAGGTTTCTCCATCCAAGACCTGCCACTGCTTGAGGTGGTGGTTACTCCAGGGGCTCAAAGGTGGTGGAAGAGTTAATTTGGTTTGTATGGTTGCAGGATGAGGAACAGCAGGAATCCCCTACATGCTGGACAAGGACTGAGGGACCCATACAGACCCTGTCCTGCAGGAGTGTTGGTGTAGATGGTATTACGAGACCTGCTGAAGCACCACTTGGCTAGAAGACCTCTTCTTGTTTTGGTGGATGATGACTTGGCTTGAGTTATTTGCTCCTTCATCTTCTCTGAGCTGATTTCTGCAATAGCAGTGATGTTCGTCCTGGATCAGAGGTGGCTCAGGGGTCTGGAGAACTCAGAGATGCTCTTAAACACGGAGACAATCTGCTGTTCACCACCTTCTTCATTGCAAAAGCTAAGTGTCATCGGATAGAGCTAGAAGGAGCCAAACATACGTCAAATGAAGATGTGATTCATCTCGTGAAGGTTGGTGGGTCAGGTGAACTCCTCAAATATGTGATTGCAGAAGGTTTTCAGAGATTCAAGGAGACACTGAGTAAGTGCTTGAAAAAGAGATCCGTTGAGATTTGCTAAACCAACAAAACACATCAGGGTCAGAAAATCTTGCACGCCAAAAGAAGCTGGAGGCTGGGAAAGCTATCTAGGGGACAAACTCTACCTGCTTATCCTAATCTTACTCTTCCCTGGTAACTTAGGTCCACTGTTTCTAATGGATTTCTCCTGAAAGATGGGTGTCAGGCCCTCCGGCAATCATTAAATCCTCCTCTCTTCCCTAAAGGGGGTCTTTAGAAGCTGAAAATGATGTGATTATGGTGGGTGACAAAGAAAGGGAAAAGTCAAAAGATCAAACCACTTAAACTGGGGGCAGAGGGGCACCCAAAGGTAAGCAAGCCCCACAGTACCTACCACCTTCAAATGCTCTACCTAAAGATGGGATGGAAACAGGCTCCACAGTTAGCAGTTAGTCCTGCTGAGCTCCATTCTCCTGCCCCTGGAGATGATCATCTTGGATAGCCAAGGAGGCAGAGGGGGTGGCCCCATCATATTGTGGGAAGGTGTAAACAAACAAAACAAAATATAGCCCCTTCAATGGTGAGGGTGTAAATAAAAAGCTGACTTGCCAAAACCCCAGCAAGAGGCTCTGGGGAAGCTGGGTCACTGCCAGGGACAAGAGATGGACAAATCAGACATTTGGTCTGAACCGGTGTAGCCTTGAGGACATAAAAGTTATCCCACACCTATCAGCAAAAAAACCACGTTTTGGACCTGCCTTCTCTCAACTAAATACTTGGAAAGTCCATGTGAAAAAAAATTCCACCCAACCTTCACGCGTCCTCCTGGGGAGGTGGGTGGGCAAGGACCAGGAGTCAGCAGCAGCCCTGGCTGCTGGCCTGGGAGGTGCCACCAAACACACAAGTCCCGTTCTCTGCCACAGAGAGAGGTGAAGGGCTGGGCAGGGACCAGGCACATGGTGGTGGAGCAAACCCCTGTGTCCTGCCCTCAGAACCTCCCGTACGATGGCAGAGACCTCTGGCAGAGCATTTGAGGTGCAAGTCCACCAAAGCGGGTCTTCAAGCACAAGCCAAAATACTGGGTGGGTGTTGAACATGGACTCTTTCTTCCCTAATTTATTGGGTTGGTTTGCTAGTGTGTGAGCATGGCTAGTGGGAACCACCCATGAAAACGACTGCTTCCCCCTTTAATCTTTACAGAGGGGCTACCCAAGAAACAGTGCTGTGACCTGTAATATGTTACAGCAAAAAAATGCACATCTGGACGCAGTCAGCCCCGTGCAGCCGTCACAGCTGGGAAGTGGGACCCACCCGTCTCAGCTCCCTGTGCAGGAGCAGCGGGAAGGGACAGCGAAGGCGCAGAAAGGGAGACCCCAAACCCTTGAGTCTGCAGAGCTTCCCCATACGGTCTGCCAGCCACAGGACAAGCAAATGCAGGCACGAACCCAAGTTGTAATATTTTATTTCTCATTCAGCAGAAGATGAAGGCAAATGCTCCAGGTTTCAGCAAAAGTAAACCCCCTCTGTTGTCTTTCCGATCAGACCATTTCTCTCACATCCGATACCCCACTGAGATGCAGGAGCTCAGCTGCCTTTTCCAGCTCTAACCTGTCCCTTTGATGCTGATGGCACTGGATGCTCTTCCAGCTCTTTGCGGGGTCCTGTCACCCTGCCTGCCGGTGTCCCTGGGCTCAGCAGGGAGGTGCAGGAGGCCAGTGTCGCACCAAGCACCTTGCAATGCTCAGCCAGGAGCTCTCAAGGGTCTGGTGCAAGATGCACACAGAGGCACATCACACCTGCTCCTCCTCTTCCTCACTCACCGCTCTGCTCCTGTGCAGGGGCTGCATATCTTCAGGATGGGTCTTGTACAGGATGCTGGGCCTGCTGCATCAACCCCTCCTCCTCTTCCACCTCCTCCTCCTCACCTGGGACTCTCCAGCACGTCCCCACAGGACCGTCCCCAGCATGTCAGGGGAAGCAGAGCTGCCCGCCCAGGGACAGCTGCTCAGACTTGCTGAGCACCGTTTATCTCCAGCAGCTCCCTCCAAGGCAAAGCAATGCCAAGGCTGATAGGAAAGGGCTGAGCGAGCAGGGGCAGGGTATGGGGCAGGTAATGCCATGCCGTGACTCAGCCCTGGGCTTCATCCTGTTGATTACTCACCCAGGCAGCCCAGCTGAGTGAGCGCAGGGCAGTGACTCCTCATCTGGGATAGGGGCAGGACTCGGCCATGAGGTCCTGTCCCAGGGATAAAATGTAGTTTGGCTCCCAGCCTTCCCCACCATTTATACCCCTCCACATCCTCCATCCCACATAGACACCGAGCCAGCAGGGAGCCTTGGCCCCTTTCCTGCCTGGACCAGGGTTGGAGTTGAACCACACTGTAAAACAAATACATGGGTATTCGCCTTCGGGGCCTTTCAGGTTTCTACTCTCTACCCACTTGCCCTGCAATTATTACCAGGAAACAGAACTTCTTCAAGCAGCAGAGGCCAGGTTTTCAGCTGGCGAAAAGCGACATCCATCAGAGCATCCTCCAGACTTGCGCTGCTCCACATGTGGCCCCTAGACTGGTATTTCTCACGGGTGGAAGAGCTCTGTATCACAACTCAGTGTATTTAAGAGTCTTCTTCCATGCTGGGAAGGAAAGAACTGTTGGCTGGGAGTTGGCCTGGGAGGCACTTGGGGAAAGGCACAAGTGATGGAGAATCATCCTCCTGCCAAGGAGCTCCCAGGAGGTGCAGGACCTGCTGCAGGAGAGCTGGTGGCCACGGGATGAGGGGTGAGAGCGCTGTTGGGGAGCTGGAGGATGCTTGGATGCATTTCAGGTCCGTGTCCTCCCAAGCTGCAGAGCATGTGTGTGTGAGAGGAAGTGATTTTGGATTAAAACCAGTCCTTTCAACACTACTTCAGACTGGGACATCAGATGAGTTTGGATAGAAACAGAGAGCTGAAACTCCTGAGGCTGCTTTGGCAAGTGTAACAAATGTATAAGTTACATGCAAAAAAATGGTATTAAGCTGGAGCTATAGAGGAGCTCAGATATCAGTAGTTTGGGTTGAATATTACAAGGTCATTGCTATGAACCCAAATCCAAATGGGAAAAAAACCTTTTGTTCGGAGCTGAGGTTAAGCATCAGGGAATTTCGGGCATGTCAGGAATGCAGGGGTCAGGCACAAAACACCTGTAGTAAAACCAAGGAGGGGAGAAATAAAACACGTCTTTAAAAGTGGATCACTTCTAATCCAGCCACAACCAATGTATCATTCCTCTTGACACCGTGGAGCAGAGAATGCACCTCCAGCAAAGCAGAGAAAAGGGGGGGTGTATGATTGTGAATTAACAAATGCATTTGCATGCAGCTCCCATGCATGGTTTTGTGTGGCCCTGCCTGTACACGTTCCTCCTGCTACACACACAGGGTCTGTTTTTTCTTAAGCAGGAATGAGGACATTTTAGAGAGCCAAAGACCCGGGGGACTAAAAAAGAGAGGAAATGTAATTTTTGTGCCTATGAGTGGAAGGCTGGATATGCGAACAATCCCTCTTCAGCCAGGGATGCTGCCCACCACAGGGACAAGTGTTTCTGCCACAGGGACATGTTTGGTCACAGCAGTGCTGGCAAAGTGGGGACCAGCCCAATAAAAGCCAGTGGGAACTGGGGCCGAGCAGCCTGCGTTGGAGAGACTGGAGAAGTTGAACCGGGCTGGGTGGGCAGAGGGACCGTGCGGGTTTGCAGCCTGGCTTGTGTCCAGCCCGAGGAACATGGGGCAAGCAAAGGGGTCAGGGTGAGTGCATGGGACAGGGAGGCTTTGCTGCTGGACTTGTGGCTATTGGGGGACATTACTCACAGGCATCAGCACCCCCAGAAGTGACACCAGGAGCAAAGGGCTCAGTCCAGACCCAAGACGTGACACTCGCCCTCTTGGGCCAGCAGCTCCCCAGTGCCAGCCAGCAGCGCTTGCAAAAGGGCTTTGCTCAAGGACACCTCCCTGCTTCCAGCTGTCACCCGCTGTTTGCATCCAGTTGTTGCTGCCAGCGGTTCACCCCACAAAGTTTTTGGACCTGCAGTTAATCCCTGGTGACAGTTTGCTCACTGGATGTAGGAGCATTAACACCTTTGGTGCTGGCGGCACCGTATTGGCTCGGTGGGTGGGTGGCGGCAGAAGCGTTAAATCAGCAAAGCTGCAGTTAATCAGATTGGAATCCTGTTTAATTGCAGGTGCCTGTGATCCTTGATGCCTGCTCTTACAAAGTTATGGAAAATGACAAATATTTATCCCCACTCTGGCAGCGGCCCTTTATCTTCCCACACTGTCATCAGGCTTTTCCAGCCTGGCTTTTGGGAGGGAAGAGTGTAAGCAGATACTATATAAGGGTAAAAGCTGGTTTGGGCAGCTGTCAGCTTTTGCATTCACAGCATTCCTGGAAAGAGAGGCTGGGGGAGGAGGTGTGAGACACAGAGGTAGCTCATGGGCACCCAGGTGCTGCTGAACAAGCTTCCTGGGGTCCCCACTGCCTCGTGTTCCCACCGCTGGGAGGAGGAGGTGCCCAGGTCAGGGGGCACAACAGGGCGGGCACCTTTGATGGGGTACAAAAAAGGCTGAGTACATGCCCTTCCGCTTAGGGAGAGGTGTGTGAACCCTGTTCAGTGTGGGGCAACCTGCAGTTATCCTTGAGCTGGGAACTGGGGCTGTTCAGCCTGGAGAACAGGAGCTGAGGGGAGACCTTCTGATCTCTGAACTGCCTGAAAGGAGCTTGGAGCCAGGGGGGTCGGGCTCTGCTCCCCAGGAACAAGCGCCAGGAGCAGAGGAAACGGCCTCAAGTTGCACCAGGGGAGGTTGAGGTTGGATCTGGGAA
>VWYH01008057.1:127822-140225 GCA_013399365.1 Pampusana beccarii | reverse complement strand
GGTTTAATGCCAGAGTTAGGTTATGGTTGGACTCAATGATCTTGAAGGTCTCTTCCAACCAAAATGATTCTGTGATTCTATGTGGAGTGGTGAATTGTGCTGCTGCATCGCCCTCGCAGCCCCTGCACTGGGCAGACAGAGAAAAATGCCTCTACGCTGGCACGGACAGGGGACAGCCAGGCAGACGAGCAGCTGCAGCAGCTGCATAAGCGTGCGCTGCTTCAGATACGGTGACACTGTGACCATGGCGATGGCCTGGCCACGGGCTCTAACAGAGGACCGAGCCTTTGCCAAATAAACCAGTATTTCTCCCAGAGGAGCTGCAGTCTGTTCCCGCAGTCACAGTGTGTCCGGGGCATCCATGGGGTGTCTTCATGTCCCCTCTCCCAGTGCTCCATGACCACCAGTGCACCCCAGTCCCCGTGGTGCTGGGCCTGGGAGCCCTGATTTCAAGGCAGAGGAACCCAGAGTGCTGCCATTCCCCAGCTCCCCTCAAAAACAACCTTGTTTCTCCCCAGCTGCCCAAAACTCAGGAGGTCATGACTTGACCCTTGGGGGCCTGCTGGAAAACCACTCTTTTGCAGCCCTTTTAGCCGCCTCCTTTAGCAAAGCTGGCCTGGGAGCACGGAGCTGTGAAATCATCTTCTGCTGCATGGGACCTGCCCGGCCACAGCCAGTCTGTGGCTACAGCAGGCTTTCCAGAAAAGGGCTGTTCTTCCCCTCCAAAAAAAAAAACAAACAAAAAACCCACAGGGGGAATTGAAACCTCTCCCTCCACCAGATGCCTTCAAGTAAGCACATTTTTAAGTATTAGAAACAAATAAATTGCATTCTGCCTCCCAGGCTTTGCGGGGTCCTTTGGCTCTGAGAGCTCATCAGCCCTTCACTGTTTCTGGATTACCTCGCTACCGTGGGTTGCAATATTATCCCGGACGGGTTTGTCTCCCAGACATCCTGCAATATCTGAACTCCCGTCAAGCGCTGCCTTTTTCCTCCACAGTGTTTGGGGCTTGGACAGCTGCCAGAATTCTCTTTAAACGTTACCAGAAGGGCTGGCAAGAATTCAGCCCTAACTCATTACAGGTCCCACGTACGTTCGGCGGGGGGTGAGGGCTGGCCTCTTTTGGGATCTTGACAGAAAATTTAAATTGAAACGGGAGGAGGGAGGTGAACAAGCCCTACAGAAAAATAAAATTCCTGACAGGGACATGTATATTAAAACCCCCCACTGACTGCATCTCCTGTTGGAAATCGATAGCCCTGTCCCCTGCAGCACGGGCTGCCGCCGTTGCAAATGGCTCCGGTAATTGCATGGACGTGCCGACGACACAGTTATCCCACGCTCACTGTTATCCCCAGCTCAAGCTGGGGATGG
Source organism: Pampusana beccarii (assembly GCA_013399365.1). Lineage (NCBI taxonomy): Eukaryota > Metazoa > Chordata > Aves > Columbiformes > Columbidae > Pampusana > Pampusana beccarii. The sequence goes on along the minus strand of VWYH01008057.1, from coordinate 138,850 downwards.
TGGGGGGTTTACACACTCTGAAATAGTGGCTTTGCTCCCCCACCAGGAGCTCCATCCCCTCAGTCAATGCATCAGAGTTCAAAGCGTTCCCTGGGTGTGGTGGCCCTGGTACTGGTGGCTGGTAACTCCCGATTTCCGACTCAAGGACTGAAATCCTGGGAGTTCCTTCAGCTTGAACCTCTGCTCATCTCCTCTGTGCTGTTTCAGCTCCTCTGGTGCTCTTTGCACCATGCAAACCATCATCACTTAGCACTATTTAAACACAGTCTGTGTATGAGCACTCCCCCTCTATGCTTATTTTCACATGGTTTTACATTGAAAAATCCCTCAGCTCACTGCCCTGGAGGCACAGCAACACCTGCAGACGTTGTTCAAGTAGAAAACAATACAAAAAACCCAGATATTTTATTTTTCCCAGAATGAGGTTGAGTTTCCACCCAGCGCGGAGATATTGGTGATCAAATAACAACACGCATACAAAATCACAACTAAGAAAAAACAAATAAATAAACTAATGACAAAAACTGGAGCTGCTAAAAGAGATGTACCTTTCAGGCTCTTTAAACCCCAGGGTGTAAATACATGTGGAAGAAAGACTTCTCTGTTAAATATTCAGCAGCAAGATCCTTCAGCAGAGGCAGGAAAGGTTGCAGCATCTTCATCTCCAGATTGCCCTAAATTCGTGTGCTAGATAAGTTCATCAAACAGGTGCAACAGGATTGTGTGGACTCTTCAATCAGGTTGTGGATGGTTAAGTGAAGGTGGTTGCAACCACTCCTGTGCTGATACGCGAATATCTGCACCTGCTTAACTGAACCCAACAAAGTTCATCCTTCAGCAAGAGCAGTCCGTCCCATGGTGCCTTCCAGTAATGCCAGAGAAGACCAAGGCTAACATCCAGGATAATTTCCTGTGCAACCTGCTCTGGGTGAACCTGCTTTAGCAGGTGGGTTGGACTAGATGATTTCCAGAGGTCACTTCCAATGCCAGCCATGCTCTAACAATTAACAGCCTGTTTTACGGCCAGCCTTTTCAGATGCTTAGACCAATCTCATCCATCTCAAACAAGTGAAAAAATGCACGAGTCCAATTAAAAGCGAATAGTTGAAAATTTGCAAAACATCTTTATTAATCTTCATCGTAAAGCTCTACCGGGCATCATCACTATGGTGCTTGGCCCTCATCTGTGCCTGTAAGCCGGGAGCAACAATCAAGGAGTGTGTGTTGGTCCCTGGTTTCTCCATGTCCTGCCATGAGCTGCACCCATGCCAAGGTGCGAAAGAGGAATGTGGCGTGCGTGGGAGCAGGGTGATGGTGATGGGAATGGGGAGATGACCACAGGAACAGGGAGATGACCATGGAAATGGGGAGATGATCACAGAAGCAGGGAAATGATCACAGCAACGATCACAAGAATGGTGAGATGATCACAGAAATGAGGAGACAATTGCAGGAACAAGGAGATGACCATGGAAATGGGACAACGATCAGAGGAATGGGGAGATGACCACAGGAACAGGGTTATGCCCATGAGAGTGGACAGATGACCATATTGGAAGTACCCTGCTTACCGTGATGCTCTGCCCTTCCAGCCCCCAATGTCACGCTGTAGTAATGGTGGTTTTGCACTTCTGGAGCCATCTCTGTGGTACCCAACAGCTTCAAGCTCTGTGCTGTCTTGTCTCCCACCCTTCCTGTGCAGTACGCACGTTTTCCACCCACAGAGCTCAAAGCAGCATAATTCACAGGGCGTGAACAAGCAATGGAGGTATTTGAAAAGTCACACCATGGCTGGGCTGTCCCTGCTGGGATCTGCAAGTGCCTTCAGCGCTCTGCTCCAGCCCTTTGCCGATGCTGAGGCTGCCCACAGTGTGCAGGTGACACTGCAGCTTCTCCCAGCCAGCTGGGGACACCTTCACCACGTTGTCACTCTGCCCCATGACTCCTTGGGTGCTGTGACTTAGGGACAAGCCACACCAGCACAGTGCCTGGAGACGACTAGACACCACTGGTGGGATCCCAGTGCTCAGGCCAGCACCAGTGCCACAAAGGGGAGAGCACCCTCACCTTAGCTGGGATCTGCCAGCTCATTGTCCCTTCGGCATCGAGCAAGGTGCTGGAACGCATCTGATGATGGAGCTGGGCTCTGTGGTGCTAATGTGCAACGTGGGCTGTGCCAGGGGTTAACTGCTCCACACCCTGCTCATCCTCACCCGCCCGAGGGACCCAGCAGAGATCAATTCCCTGCTCCCCAGCCCAGGGAAGGCGTTGGAGCGAGTTTCAAACTCAATGACCAGCTGATAGCTGAGTATTGGCTTGTTAATTAAACCAGCAGGGTTCAGTCAATCATTAAATTGGATTGAATTAAATTGAATTAGATAGTGGCTGTGGGCTAAAACTCCAGGGCAAGCCCAGCTGCCAGGGTGGTGATGGGAACTCCCTGTGCAGGGTACCCCGACAGCTGTGATATGGATGTGACAGGAGGATCACTGGCTGCTACCCCTCGCAGGAACTTCCCCCAGGAATAATTTATCTTCCAGCCCATTTGCACTGTGCTCAGCTGCTGGGTTTCTAGGGGAGAGGTTTTTTCCAGCTGGCCGTTAACCTGTGTCAGGAAGCTGGTGTCCACGAGGCCTGACCCTCCTGCTTTCAAGTCAAAGATAAATAGCCATGGAGAGGTGTGTAAAAAACAACTGTCTCCTTTGAATGTAATATGATAAAACAAACTGCATGCGATAATTGATAACAGGAGAAGACCACCCTCCTCCCTTTTAGATATGTGTCATGCTCCATGCACAGAGATATAGAAGATTCCATCTGAATATGAGGAGAAACTTCTTTACTTTGAGGGTGACAGAGTGCTGGAACAGGCTGCCCAGAGAGGTTGTGGAGTCTCCTTCTCTGGAGACGTTCAAACCCGCCCGGACATGATCCTGTGCAATCTGCTCTAGGTGTATGTACCTGCTTTAGCAGGTGGGTTGGACTAGATGATCTCCAGAGGTCCCTTCCAACCCCAGCTATTCTGTGATTCTGTGGCCTGGACCAGGACAGAGATCCTTCACGCCTGTGGGACCAAGAAGTATTAGCAGAAATTGAAAGGATGAGCTGCGGGTGAAGACATGTCCTACAGTCACTGGGTCTGTCACAGTCTCTGCTGGACACAGGAGGGTGACAGTAGCTGGGACAGGCTCCTCTGCCCCAGCACCCAGGCTGTCCCAAGCAGGGAGGGACCGGGACATGCCTGAGGCCGGCAGCAGGTCCAGCCTGGACTGTGCCTCCTGTTCCACAGCAGAAGCTGCATTTTTCACCCCGGTAGAAACACGTGGCGAAAATCTCCAGGCAGAAACCTCCACGCTGACCTTAATGACAGGAAAGCCACCGATGAGCCCCAGAGCAGTGGCTGAAAGTGGCCGTGTTGCTGGAGCCAACGAATGGACAAGCAGCTCCGCGACCTGCCAAGCTCCAACGTGTTTGTGCCTCAGCATTTGGGTCCACTGACGGACAAACGGACGGGCTCCCACCAGCCCAGATGGTGAGAGTTACTTATCCAAAGACCAGAGAGGGGCTGCATCACCAGGCTGCTCGTGAGCAGGCAGCAGCTATAAAAAGCCCTGCAATTCCCTTCCAAACTGGTGATTCAATAAGAAAATGCAAAAGTAATATTAAAACTGCCTGCCGTGCCAACTGCTGGCTGTCTGCAGCAATAAAAATGCCGTAAACCAGCTCCAATTAAAGCCTGTGCTGAGTCTAACAGGAGGCTCCAACTGAAGCTGGGAAAATCCCCGGTACGCCGAAACCAGCGGGGCAAACCCTGCACGCCGTTGCTTGCCACTTGTGGGGACTGGAGACGGTTGGAGGGCACAATGCTGCAGCAAACACACATTTTCAAAGTTAAGAGAGGGTTTTAGCGGGTGAGGAGAGCTGGCAGTACCTGTGCCCTGTGCCCAAACATGAGGCAGGGCTCAGGAATGCTTTTCTATGGTTTTCTAAGCAGACCCAAGCTCTCAGGGTCAGGTCTGAAGAAGCTGAGGTTACTGCTAGCCCTGGAGACCACTGGCAGTCTGGTGGGACCTGCCCATGTGCTTGGGCATGTCTGTGCTTCCTCGGGTGGACCCTGAGGAGCTCACACCTTCTCTCAAGACATCCTGAGCACATTATTTGTCTTTAAAAATGGGCCCTAGGCTCCCAAGGCAGCTCAGCTGCCATCAGATCTCCACTCTTGGTGTAAGGTTTCTCCCCTGTGCTCTATCAGACGCCATCCTCAGCTCAGTTTTTGCCTGTTTGCTCCTCAGAGTGGGCCCTGAAGGGTTTTTCTCCTCTGCAGCATGTTAGGGCATTTGAAGAGCCCCCGAGAGCAGGTGTGGAGCTGGGATGCCCAAGGACAGGCTTCGTTTTTCCAGCACGGGTCCCCTCCTGTTCCAGCAGCACAGCCCATGGGCTGGGGGACACCTGGGGCAACCCCGGCCCTGGGGTCCCCTCAGTTCTCAGTGTCCCACCCACCCTGGCATGGCCCCAGCATGGCCCTCAGCCCTGCTGTCACTTTGCCCCTTGCCCAATGGGCATGGCCAGGGCCAGCAAGTGCACTGGATATGCCCTGGTGGGAACTTTCCAGCACTGTTTCTTCTTTGCTGGTCCTTTAATTGGGTAAAAAATATGGACGGTTAGAGTTAAATCTCTGCCAGAAAGGAGTGATTGGTCTTGGATGGAGGTTCTGGTCCAAAAGGAAGGATTTGGTCCTCTCAGCCCAGCCCAGGACCACTGTGGGCTGGTGAAAAACAAGCCCTGGGTGGCTGCCCCTGCCTATTCCTCACCACGACAAGAGCTCAGTTCTCTCACCCTGGGGTTTGGTGCTCTGAGCTCTTGCAGGGGCAGCCCCTCGATTCCTGCCCAGCCCCTCAATTCCTGCCCAACTCAAATCCTGGGCCATGCAGGGGACTCACATTCCTTGGCATCACTTTTGTATTTGTATAAAACAAACCTCAAAAAAAACCCAAACCAACCAACAACCAACCCACAAACCTCTGCTGGTTTTGCCCAGTTATAACTGGCGCATTTAGTTCAAATTAGGAAACATTCTGTGAGCCCCAGCAGCATAAGCAGGGGAAGGAAAGTGAGGCAAAAATAAGGTTTTCCATCCACCATAAGGTGGGTGCTGTACCAGTACCAATGCACAAACCCTGCCTAAATGGAGATGGGGCATGAAAGATCAGGCTACAAATAAACCCCACATCTGACATGCAAGGAGAGGAATCTTTCCCCTCAGGAGAGGTATGTGTGATGTTCTCATCCTGCTGGCCTCCAAGCACCTAATCTCGCAGTTGCGCTGAGCAAAGGCCGGTTCTGGATGAGGCAAAGATCCCCAGAGAAATGTGCCCTTTGCAAGTGGCTCTACAGGAAACCTCCACTATTTTAATTTTTTTAAATTCTGCAAAATCCTAGCTAGGTTGAACTAGATGATCTTCTGAGGTCGATTTCAGCTGATGATACAATGCCAAATAATTTTTTCTTCTGTCCTTTCTACCATAAGATGGCTGAATCCTTTTCTCTTAAAAACTGCAAGCGAGAAGTGCTTCTGCAATGCAAACTGGTGTAACTGGGATGGGAACCCAGCCTGGTGACCTGTAAGCTCCCAGCTAGTCAGCAGTAAAAGGGCAGCTCCCCAAACCTGCCACATGTATTTTTCCAAGGGACAATTTCCGATCTCAGGGTGTGGTGAGTGAGGCTGGGGAAGGCAGATCTTGTAGACAAATTCCTGCTTGGAGGGAAAAAGGGAGGTTCAGATTTTTGGCTGTTTTTAAGCAGAGACTTGTGAACGAGCCCTCCTTTTCCTTGAGGGAAGAGAAGCGCGTGCCAAACCCTTGCGTAGAGGGTGGAAGGCGTGATTGCGAAAATCCTGCTCTACCTTCCAGGCCTCCGCTCCTTCTCAGCATGACAGATGTGGGAAAGGGGAAGGAAGAGAGAAAGCAAGGAGCAAGTGAGCACAGGTCCCCACTGTGTGTCCAGGTCTCGCTCCTGGCATGGTTGCAGCAGGATGATCCGAGGTGGTTCTCATCCTGGATCATCCGCTTCAGCCCTTCATAGAATCATAGAATGTCCTGAGTTGGAAGGGACCCACAAGGATCATCGAGTCCAACTCCTGTCCCTGCACAGGACAACCCCACAGTTCGCACCGCATGTCTGAGGGTGTTGTCCAAACACTTCTTGAATATTGTCAGTCTTGGGGCTGTGACACTTCCCTGGGGAGACTGTTCTATGTCCCAAGAAGCTTGAGATGCTCTACGGAGTGTCTTGGCTCCCAGCACAACCTGTTAGAAAACGGGCAGGCAGTCGTGGAGGGTTGCTCAGAGGGAATGTAAATCTTTCATTCTGCTGCTTCGATCTTGACTCATTTGTGCAGAGGTGGCTATTTTTGCTGATCTGACATCAGGTTCACAGCAGCCCATCCAACCAACTATTGTGTAATCCCCTTTTGTGAGTAAGAAGCAGACTTTCCATTCCTGATTTAGCTAACTTTTTAAACTATCCAGGACGAAAATATATGATGGGTGAACCGATGAAGCTCATATTTGGTGCTGATCCCTGCATGGCGCCCTGGAGAACACCTCCTGTTGCAGAACATTTCCTATTGACATATGAGATAAAATAAACGGCACAGCCCTGGAGGACAGCATGCTTCATGAAATAAGTGTAACCTCATCTTACTGTAATTTATTACACCTCAGAAAGCTTTGAAACTCAAGCATCAAGCACGAGGCTTGAATTTCCAATTCCTTTCAAGCTTCTCCCATATAAATGTTTACTATAAAGTAATTTTATTGTTGAATAATTTTTCTTTTAATCCTACACTTCTCTGTGTTTTGATCCCATGCAGCAAAAAAGTTTTTACATGAACAATTCTGCCTTTTCCTCACACCTTCCTCTGAAGGTGTCAGAGCACATTATACATCAAACGTGATCTCATCTTTGACATGGCAAACGAGCATAATGAAGCCTCTTCCATTTGCAAGGTGAGGGCAGGGGAGGTACCGTGGCTGCCCAAAGCCACAGCATGTCAGGATTTGAACTGGAAACCAAATCCACATGGAGTTTATTCACGTGTCCCCTTGTCACCACTGGGCACAGACCATGTTTGTACATATGCAGCTCCTGCATTTAAATATTTAATTCTAAATCTTGGCTCAGTGTTGTTCAGTACTTGAAGTCATGGAGAAAAAAATTGTTCCAGAAAGAAGTTAAGATGTTCCTGCTTTGCAGAGACCCCCTGGGAAGGCCAGACCTGGGTCTATAGGTGTTGGAGATGCGCCCACAATCCACTGCAGTCAGAAACTGGGCAGGGAGGGAGGACGCCAGTCTCTGCAGGAAGCAAAAGTGTCAAATAATCAAGGAACAAGGGCTGTTTGGCTTATTTGTGACTGCTGGTGGGGACACGGGACAGAACAAACAGCTGTTGGATGTCAGGTGTGTGTTTTCCTCTCGCAGAATTTAATTCTGCCCAGCACTGTCCAAAGCATACTGGGGACTGTGTATTGCAATTGCAAAGAGCAAGTTTTATTTTAGTTACCTTTCTACTGGGGGATCTCCGAAGTAGCACCTGAGCTCCCATGCAGAGGTGACACAAGCGGGGACGCAGGCGCTGGTAAGTTCAGCCCTGCTGGAAGATCACTGGTTCTGCTGAGCTCGCCTGTATTTCAAGGCTTCGGGCAGGCGCAGCCTCCCGCTCTTTCTCACAACAAAGCAGGAATCCCAGACATAGTGATAAGGTGCCTGGAGTTTCTCACAGGCCTATGTTATCTAACACAGAGGTTCTACTCATCAAGCACACAAGGTCAGTAAAACAATTAGTGTAATGTACGTGCTTTTTCAACAGACAGGTGCAAGTCACTTTGAGCGTATTTACATTTAACCAACCTCCTCGCCAATCTTGTGCTATGTTCCCATACAGGGACCGAGGTACACATCACCTACTATGGAAATTACCTTTCCAATACATGCCACCAGTAGTAAGACCTCTAAATTAGAAATGAATAGAGCATTTTTTACCTCAATCATCTACATTGTTTTAAAAATCTCAAGCAATGCTTTAAGCTTTAGTGGTCTTACTTACCTGCTCAGGTTCCAGCTCTGGAAACACCCACGGGACATACTTTGCCCTAAGCAAATGCATGCCCTAGTAGCAACAGTATCATTAGCCTTCTCTTTAAAGGTAGAGGAGCAATTTTAGAATTAGGGACCAGCTGAGTTTCTATTGCAAATAAAAGTCCTTTATGAAAGATGTTTTTTTCTGCTCTTTCCAGACTCTCGGGGAAGATAGAAATACCATCTTTCCCTCTACGGGTTAAAGACATTGAGAGGATTTGGGGAATTCCTTCCTAGCACTGGCCTAGATAAAAATAATTGTGTGATAAAAATAATAACTCACTGCTATAACCCTGACACATTCCATGTGGCATCTACAGGGTCCCCAAAGACTTTCCATGGAAATCATTTTCTAAAAGAAACTAAACTCTTCAAACAGCTTCTCTTTAGAATAATGCTTTCTGTGTGATGTTTCTATTTTTCTTTTAAAAGATGCCGTATGCCTAAAAATGGAAGTTCTGTGACTGAAGCCTGAAGCAGTGTGAGGGCGACGGGCTGACCGGGAGGGCAAGGGTGTGAGGGTGCTGGTGTTGCACCATCCCTGGTCTCAGCCGCCCCGGGGGGTGCCTGTAACCAGTGCACGATGCTGCTCCTTGAGCATATGGTTTTTTTAAAGGGAGCGAAATACTCGTCAGGTTGCTCCGTTGTGAAGCCCTAGTGCTGCCGAGACGCTGGTATCGCTCCATGGCCAAGTATCTCATGGAGACCTGATGGCTGACCAAGGACAAATTGTAAATCCTGGGAGATGCAGCATGCTGGATGCCTGTGTTAAAGCAATACCAAGTCCATGCCTTGCCTCGCTCTGCTGCCTCCGGCTGCTTGGGGTGGCTCGCCATGCAGCTCAGCCATCCTGGCCCCGGGAGTGGCAGTCCTTGCAAAGCTAAAAACAGCTGGGGAGTAACCAGTTCAGCCTTTTGGCTTTCATCTACCTGCGTTTGCGAGTCAACACCCTTATTTTTCTGTGAAACAGGATGTACAAGACCTCCCACTTAAATGGTAATTAAGAGGGAGACTTTCATATAAATCCCAAGTGCCAGGAGTTGCACATGAACTGATTTGCGTGCAGAGATGAGCAGAGATGACCGAATGATTTCCAGTTCGGTGCCAGGAGTCTGATTCCCCACAGTTTGCTCTATTGCCTCTCTTTTTGAACAAAGCAACACATTCAAAATTACTAAGTCGTATTGAAATGGCAAGTGCTGCTTTGGCACACTTCCATTTGTGCAGGTAGTCCGTAGAAAGTCCTGCTTATTAAGCACAGGGGAAATTGGAGACATCCTTGCTCCTCTCCCCAGGGGCTGCCTGACACCCCCAACCCTTTCTGGGATCCCCTGCCGCAGCTTCCCCCCCATGCTAGGCTTGATGGTCCTTCCTGACGCTTCTCTGCTCCTCACCCCACTGGCAGTCTTGTTCAGAAGGATCTGACACATATTCCTTCCACCAAAATAGCTCTAATTCCTGAGCCACTCACATTTGCATTTGGTCTGGGCAGAGAAATAAAACCCACAGCTCCAGCACTGGGAAGCCTTGGTGCTCACGTGCAGGGCTGGAACGAGCCGTGGCGGTGGTGGGAGGTTGTGCCCATTCCCCGGAGGTTGAACACACCGTGTGTGATGCCCGAGAAGCTCTGAGCCAGGGAGCAAAACATGGGATAGATTTTGAAAATAAACCAAGGCCAGCCACGCCAGCGTTGAAGTTATCCATCTCAAAATACCCAGCAGCGGCAGAGTCATGGGCCAGTAGCCCCTGATATGTTAAACCCAAAACCCACCCCGCACCGATTTCCGGAGTCCACATGAGGCTCTGAGAGATGCTGCAGATGGCTTTTTTATTTTTTTTTTTCCATGCTGCAGCCTTTTTCTACCAGCCTGATCCAGAAAAGCTGCTGTCAAACAGGTAAGGGCTCCAAAAAGCCTCAGGATTATGTTGAAGGAAGAGGAAAAACACACACGCGGGCAGGGCTGGGGCAGCCGGATGGCTCCAGCCAGCTCTGCTGAGGGGCTGCAGGGCCGGCAGAGCCGCCGGGCGGGATCCGGGGCCTGGGAGACCACGTCAGAGTTGCAGTGAGGCTTTGGTCTTTATTTTTCATAGTCAGGGTGATTACCCCCGGGAGCAATTACCGAGGGCCGCGGCAGAGCTTCTAGAGCTAGAAGTTTGGAAATCGGGTCCAGGTGCTCTGCTGTTGGCCCGGCCATCCCGCCCAGGGCCTGGAAAACAGTGACCGCCGCCTCAGCCGGGCCCGCTGAGAGCGGGAGGCGACCCCAGCGCGGCGCCGGCGGGAGGGCAGCGCCCGCTCCCAGCGCTCGCGGACGGGCTTCCCCGTTATCTCTCACGTCGGTGGAAGCCGCCTTGGGGCCTGGGGCCTGAAACACCCTTTATCGACCCAAAATACGGGCAGGGAACTGTGGGTGGGTGAGGGGGAAGCGCGCGCCCGCCCGGCGCTGCAGCATCGTGCGCACCGCCCGCTGCAGCACCGGGGACGCGCCGCGCACCCCGCCGGGCGTGCTGCAGCGCGGGCGGAGCTCAGCCCGACAGGCGGGGCTCCCAGTGAGAGAAGCGCTGTGTTTGACGGCGGGCGGAACCCGCCAAAGAGTGCTGAGGAGGCGGGGTGAAGCGGAGAGGCGGGGTTTGGAGGGTAGCGTGTGGAGGTTGCTATGGCCGTGGCTGGAGAGCGGCCTCACCACGGGCCAATGGGCGAGCAAGCGGCGGCGGACGGACGTGGCCGCCGTCCAATGGAAGGGGGGCAGCCGGCGGCGGCGGGGGCGGGTCCGGCGGCGGTGGCGAGCGAGGGGCGGAGGGCTCGGTGTGGCGCTAAAGGAGCGCGGAGGGCGGAGCGGCGCGAGTGCTGAGGAGCCGGGCGGGCGGTGCGAGCTCCGGGGCACGGCGGCGGCC
>VWYH01008057.1:97759-127698 GCA_013399365.1 Pampusana beccarii | reverse complement strand
TGGGGCGGGTTGCGGCGGGGAGGGGGCCGCTCCCGGGCCCCGCCGGGCCGGGCGGCCCCGGCCGTCTCCTTTGTCCTTCGGGGCGGCGGCGGGGCCTTGCGGGCCTGGCGAGGGGGCTCCGCGGCCGCTCCCGCGGGAGGACGGCGAGCATCAGCCCTCGTTGCCTGGAGGCGGTGCGGCTCCTCGGGCTGCCCCTGTCCTTGGAAACGCCCGGGCTGCAGCGGGGGTGCCGCTCCCCAGTGCCACGGTGCTTCCCCCCTTTGTGCTGAGGAGCAGAACGCGTGTAGGTTTTTTTTTTTTCCTTGCATTAGTCGTCTTTTGGGAGCGCTGGATTCCTGCATGATAAATATGCTCATTTGTGTATTTCATTTGAATGCCATTGTTAAGAGGGGAGCCCTGGGCAGAGTGAGCCGCAACTTGGTTTGCTGCTGCAGAGGGTCTTTTGTGGTGGGCTCTGTGGAATGAAAAGCTAAAGTGGAAAAATGATCCTGAAACTGTCTGAGACCCCTCAATGTTAGGTGTATTCCTCAAGAACTGGTATAGAGTCACTCTGCATTTATTTCAGTCTTCAGCCTTTCATTGTGCTGGGGAGCAATAAAGAATAATTTTGTCAAATGAGTTTTATTTGACCTCTGTGTTACACTGCATCTCAGTGTGCAGAACTGGGGCCAAGCTGATGGGAGATGTCTGTCTGTCATACCTGGCCAGAGAGCCTGCAGGGGCTTCACACCGAGATTTGTGCACGAGGGCAGCAATGGTGCTTCAGGTCTTTGTTGGAACTTCAGCTGTAGTCCAGCACAGTGGAGACAAACAGTTTTCCAAATTGGGGTTGGAGGCTCAGATGTTACATCTGTGGGCTTCTTGAGCCAAATGTAGCATTCCTTGACTAATATCTTCGTTTTCCTGGCTGAGGAGTTCAGCTATCACTTAAGGTGTCCACTCAACAATTCCCTCTTTCTTCATTGAATTTTTCTCTCACAGGTTCTTCTCAAATAGTTTATGTTGAGTCATCACTTCTCGCTTTGAGTTAAACTGTCTCTAGTAAACGGTCTGCTCCTCAAACCTCTGAAGGTTTCAGTGACTTCATGCTTACTATACGTTAAAGTTGGATGACGTACCCAATGTTCATGCCGTAGATGGAGACACAACTATTGTATTTAATTACATGTTCTTCAGAGGATGGGTGTGTTGCAGAACTTCCGTCAGGGTGCACCCCGTAGTACAAAAGGTGACAGATGCAGTTTGCGTAACCTTCCTTGTGTTTGCAGGTCACCTTTAGGGTACCTGCTGGCAGAGGCTGCCATTAGCTAATGTAACGTTCTTCAGCAGAAAAGATCTAGCGTGTGAAAAAAATAAGATCTTTAATGACCTGAGTACTAGATGTCAGACTTGACCTTCTGGCTCCTCAGCCAGTTACAGATAAAACTGCTTGCTCCAGGAATCCTGAATGCACCAGCAGTATTAACAAAAGATGCAGTAGCCTCTCTTAGAGGCAGATAAGTAAAATGAGTGTGGAGGAGCTCTTGTCAGCAGTTTTTCTTTCCCCTTCAACTTACCTGTGAAGCTGTTGGAAAATGTAACATCAGTCCTTGCTGTGTCTTGAGCCTCAAGGTAAACTTGAGATCTGGATGCACTTTTTTGGAGCATGGTAATGTCAGTGCTAGCAACAGAAGCAGGCTGGAGAGATGCGAAGTCTTGTGTTTTTCAGGAGGAATATGAGCGAGGTCTAGCTAGCTTAATGGCTTATAGAAACCCCAAGTGTCTCAAATTTTTGTAGTTAAAATCTACCTGTTTTAAAACATAAAAGGTATTCTTGCTGCCTTCTGGTTACTGTAGTTAGCTACCCACTGAACATTTTTTTTATATTTTATATCCTTTTTTTTTTTTCATTTGAAGCTGAGTTTACTGCAAACTTTTGTTAAATTTGCTTTTGCTCCTTATTTAGGTACAGAAGACAGACATGTATTTTTGTTGTAGCGCTCACGTTCGTTGCAATGTCTCTCTCCAGTTGTTGCACAATTAGAACCAGTTTATAGTAAGTTTCCTGTACTGGATCTGGGATTATACTTGACAGATCATTTTAATGTTTGTATGGCAGTTGGTTTATTCAGAGGGCTGCTATGTGAATAGGGGCTCTCAGTTGTATAGTGATTTATTTAGACTATGGAAGAAATGAATGGTGCTGCTTCATCAAGACGAGATACAGATGTTAGTGAAAGATTATTGAACTGGTGTGCCATAGCTCCGTTCTTTTCATTAATGAGAATATGATGTGTAATGGACTTTTGCTTTTTTGCTCTCCAGGGTAACTGATCGTGGACAGCTTCACTTCCCACAATGGCACAGAGATCTGGGCAGGAAGATCCAGAGAGATACCTCTTTGTGGACAGGGCTGTGATCTACAACCCTGCCACCCAGGCTGATTGGACTGCTAAAAAGTTGGTGTGGATTCCTTCAGAGCGCCATGGTTTCGAGGCAGCCAGCATCAAAGAGGAAAAAGGAGATGAAGTGTTGGTCGAACTGGCAGAGAATGGAAAGAAAGCACTAGTCAATAAAGATGATATTCAGAAGATGAATCCTCCCAAGTTCTCTAAAGTGGAAGACATGGCAGAATTAACCTGTTTAAATGAAGCCTCTGTATTGCATAATTTAAAGGATCGGTATTACTCTGGGCTCATCTATGTAAGTACTAATCATTAGATTCATTATGGGTGCTAATTCAGCTGAACTTGGTTGATTCCCATTCCTTTACCAATTTGAAATGGAGGAAGCAGGTCTTGTCTCTGATTTTGATAGCCTAAACACTTTGTGTCCCCAGCATTTAGATTAGTCCAGGGTCTTTTTTTGTACTCTGTATAGGTCGAAAGCTCTGTCATAAAACAAATAATAAAAATTTCTCCTATGGAAATAATTCTGGAAGCATCTTTCAAAAATAGAATGCTAAATGGCAACTCTGGGTGCTTAGCTCATGCCGCTTGTTAGAGTGCTTGCCTCAGACATACTTAACTGATACAGTGAGTAGTATCAAATGGCTTGTTTGAGCTGACGAGAGATTACGAAACCTAACTTTGCTGAATTACTGTTGTTTTAATTGCTCGTATGAATAAGCATATGTCATGTTTTAACTTGCTGCCTGTTACAAATTATATTAAGAGGCTGTGCTATGCTATTATTTAAAAGCTGAAGTTGGAGAGAGTGCTAGGAATGCAAGATGTCTCTTTGGAATCTAATATCAACTTAGTGGGCCAGGAAAGAATGTGTTCAAGTGCTTAAAATAAAACAATGAGATAAAGCTTTCTTTTTTCAGTGGTTTTGAGGCACTAATTGGAACATCTGGCTTATTACCATCTTTCTATAGAGTTAGGAATCACTGAGCCATTGATGCTGCTTTTGACCCCATTCCTCCCTGAACGTGAAATGAGTGTCTGTGCTGCACAGTTCAGAGCAGCTCCTTGTCTCTTGGCAAACTCTTTGCATAGTGAATTGTTGAGTCAGAGTATCATTCAGAGCTACAAGCAGACTTTAGATCTTAAAAGAAACCGTAACATCTGCTTAAACGCTTGGCTCATTTTAATAAACACTTCTTCTAAGGCTTAGATCTATTTTATTTAGTTCCGCTAGTTAGTTGGCTCATTTTCCCCGCCATTTAGGTATTAATGAGGTACCTTTTTTGCTTGGCCCTTAGTAGTATTTGCACTTAGTAAAAATTATATGCAACTGCAAAATACTGTTTGTATTTGTGCTGCTTTGTCAGTTTTCTCTGTGGGTTTTTGGCTTTTACCCTTCCACTGAGACCCATACAGCAGAGCTCAGCGAAAAATACTTCTGAAATGCTTCCTGCAAGCTTATAAGTAAACTAATTGGATCATTAGTAAGGGCTGGATTGAAAATTAAAAGTAAACAAGTTGATAGGTCAAAAGTATCCAGTATATGTAGCGATCATAATGCCAGTTGTTATGAAATTCATTATAGCTATTATAACTGTATTTCATGATGAAGGTTCAAAGCTGAAGGCCTTAAATGTCAAAGCAAGTTCTAGTCCAAGGGCTCCATACAGCAAACAGAGCTGCAAATGCTTCTGGAGGGTGGTTTTGAGAACCCGTCACTCTTCTTTATACACAGATGATCCAGTACCATGTTACTTTGGATGACCAACAAATTAAAAAACGCCCCTTTGAAAGGCTAGCTTGTCCTCTATGTGGAGTTTAAGTGATATCCTATAGGTCACTTACCTTTTTTTTTTTGCCTCCCCCAGCCCTGCTCCACTTCCCAAAAAGGTGCTTTCTGCTTATACTTTAACTGTTGAAGCAGACTCTAAAATTTGGTTCCTTGGCATTGAGCTACTGCTGTCACATGGGAGGATTAGTACATCAGTATATCACTAATGATATCCCGCCTCCGAGCTGGAAGAAGTTGTTTGGGATCAGAGAAGCTAATGGATTTGCTGGCCTTAGCTGGAGGTCTGAGGTTCAGGAACCTTGCTGGAGGATGCTGCTGTTACTAAGAATTATGTTTCTGTGCAGCTGTAATAATGAATTCTTCTTTGAAATTAAAACTCAGCTTATTTTTTTGGGAGGGGAAAAAAAAAAAGCAGTTGTGAGTACTATTAGAGCAGTGACTGAATGCTGGCGAAGGTCAGTAGGCCACAGAGAGAAACTTCATCCACAGCTTGAGCTGGTGGGGATTTTTGTGCGGTTCTGTCAGGGATCCCTGAGCTCCTTGCCTGTGGTTTTGTCATGGCTGCTGCCAGCTGCACGGCCCAGAGCAGCTGCCACGGCCTGCAAAACCTGCTGATGTTCACTTGGTGGAGAGAGAGGAGCCGAAGTTGACTGAGCTGAAGACGTGAATCTTGGTAGTTTGGCTGTGACAGGGATCAGCTAAAGGTGTGTTTTGATTTTCAGATCGTACTCTTGTAATCAAATGGAAATCTTATATTTTGGTGTTGGTCTCAAGTAGTTAAGATGGAGATGGTTTTAAACTAAAGGAGAGAGATTCAGGCCAGACATCAGGAAGAAATTGTAGGCCCTAAGGGTGGTGAGAGCCTGGCCCAGGTTGGCCAGAGAGGTGGTAGATGAACCAACCCTGGAGACATCCCAGGCCAGGCTGGATGGGGCTCTGAGCAACCTGAGCTGGTGAAATTGTCCATGCTCATGGCAGGGGTGGCACTGGGGGAGCTGGGAAGGTCCCTCCAACCCAAACTATTCTGTGTTTCTGTGATATCTTTCGGTTTTCTTTGACTCCTAATGAGCAGCATGCAGTGTTGCCTTCCTAGGAAGCAGAAGATGAAAGTCTGTCAACCGAAGTAGTTACATGTTTCTTTTCAGTCCCTAGAAAGGAAACAAGCTGAGGGATTTGTTTGGTGGGTCCAGTCATCCATCTGTAATCTACCTCTTCAAGATGACAGTGCTGGAGGAACAGGGCAGGCTGACTAAAGCCAGCTAGTGCCAGTGGGCATGACCTGGGCACTGGTGCTCATTTCGTCAAGAAGAGTTTCATGTAACATCTAAGTAGGGATGGCAAGGAGTTTCTGGAACTTCTAGCATTCCTAATGTCTGCCAAGTGGTGTGATCTTAGCCTCCAAGTTACATTATTACTGTGCTGTGGGAGGTGAACACAAATGGAGAATGTGGAAGACTGGTGCCTTGTAAAAGGATGATGTCTGTGCTTGGTCCTGGTTTTATTTCTGGTCTGTTCATGACAATACAGAAGATGAAAGGTAGCAGGACTTGCATAGGAGCTGCTGGGAAGAATAGTTCGAGTGTGAACTAAAGTGATCTCAGTTTTGCTTTGACAATGAAATAACTTTTGGACATGAAATATCTTATTTTCTTGCTCCGCTTTTAACATCATCTGTTCTGCTTCTAATGTCACTGTTGCCACAGGGTTTATTATGGGTGTAAGTGAAGAGTATGTTAAGGTTATTTCCTGGAGAAGCTCTACTATCTTTGCAAATTCTTTTGAAGTCTATTATATATATTCACGTCTAAGAACAGGTAAATCTGTCATGACTTCCTGCACTTGGACTTTTCTGCTTAACCCATCAATGACTAAGCATGATCCTGCAGAATCTCAGCGTCCGTGAGATTATCTCTGTTCACATTTCAGGCTTGGTTTTCATCACATGTTGGTTCTGTGAAGGTGCAGCCACCCACAGTATTTTTTTTTTTCTCATTACTTCTACCTTTGGTAGGAGTTTTCACTCATCCCTGTGTTTCATAACTGAATTTTTCCAAATTTTGTACCTTTCTGGGGTAGCAGCATTTCTTATGGCAGGGATGTGTAATTTGATACTCTAAACTGCTGTCTCATGTTTTGCTGTAGTGGCAACTTCTCATGGGTCTTGGTTACCTTAAATGCTTGTGAACTATCAGTTCTTTGGCTTCATATAAAAATTTACTGTTCTGCCTGCTCTGCTTTAGAGTGACCAGCTTTAACACTAGCTGTAGTGTTAGCAGTATTAGTAATACCTGTAATGGCTGTAGATCAGAAACTGGAGGTAGTTCATTGTACGGGTACCCGGGAGGAATACCCAAAGGCTTGGGAGGTCCTTTGAGGACTTGGAATAAACATGATTTTGCTCAGACTGGTTTTGTGGTGGTTCTTGAATATCTATACCATGATGAGCTGAGTTCCAGATATCTTTCTGGGAGCGTTAAGGAAGGAGGCAAGTTGTCCAAGGTTTTGGGTCAGCAAGGTCTGTAGCTTCAGTGAGGAAACATCTTTATTTTTACAAGATCTGCAAGAAAAAAATGCCTCTGTGAAGGCTTCTAGATATCAGCCCTAGATTTTGGGTTCTGCTGAAGTCATGTGAACAAAATTTGATTTTTTGGGAGGAGGGAAATAATCTTTTAATTAGACAATGAAATGGAGCCACACGCTGGAAAGAGAGGACAGTAAGGGTCCATCAGCCTCAAATGCCACGAAGTTCTCTAGACTACTGTTGCCTTAATACTTTGGGACAAGCCGTGATAGGCAAGATTACTGCTCCACTAATTCTCCTTGTCGCTGCTTCATGAGGTTTGGGGTTTCTCATGAACGAGCTTCCAAAGTCTTCCTGGCCCAATATGGCATCTGAACATAGGAAATCACTGACTTTGATTTTTAACTGACTATGCTGTAAGCTGGAGAGGTTCAGGAGCAGCTTTGCTCCTGCTCGGAGGTTTATAGCATTGGTTTGCTGTTGCCAGGGGTGTGTGAAGCTCAGCTGAAGAAGTGACTGTTGCTGTCCCCTCCAGCTGGAGCCCTGGGGAAAGCAGGACACTTGAAATGGCTCTTTGGTTTTAGTGGGAAGGGATGGGAGTGGCAGGGGAGGTGATAAACAAGGAGGTGGATTTAGTCTGAAAATAAAGTGGTGGAAGGACAGATGCTGTGCTTCACAATAAATACTTAGGAGCTTTGGAGAGCTACAAATAAGGTCTGAAAGCTGCAGAATTTTTGGTGTAGGAAGAGGCATTTTTTTCCATCTTGAGCTCTCTGCACTTCAACGTCAATAACGTATTAGTTTCAGCATCTCTTTAAAAAGCTTGTATGTGGGCATGTCAGTTATGTCTAATATTAGGCTTCTACTCAAAGTCTACTACTGAATTTGACTCATATGGTTGATCTGAAGGAAAGAACTGGTTTCGTTTGGTTTCTAATATTTAGTTTCTTACTATTTCGTTTTCTCGCCACTTGGGAGAGAGAGACCTGGGGTTGCTGGCTAGTTAGTGTGTGGGGAAAAGTCCTTGTCTTTCACTTCAGAGCAAGGTGATTATTTTTAAAATTTTTTTTATTTTTTTTTTTTTAAACTCAAAGTAAATGTTGATATATGCTATACTGCTTATAGAACTGCAAAAACAAAAGTGGTCAGGGTGTTCCTGATCACTCTGAATAGTGTTTCCATGCTTTGTTAGGTAGCATTCTGGGTATGACTTTCTTAGCATTTTGAATTTTTAAGTCTACTAAAAGCATTTCAGTTAAGTAAAATGCAGCTAGTTGCATAGATCAGGAATGTAAATGCCTCATTCCTACTTAAATGGAAAGCAACTTTTTTTTGGGGTTGCAGATGCTGGCTGGAATTAGAATGAGTACACCAGAGACAGTTAATATTTAGAAGTTGGGGCTAGGTGACACTTCTTCCAGCAATTTAAAGCTCTGCTTTTGTGTCAGTACTTCTTTTGATGGCAAGAAAGACCCTTCTAGTTCTCTTTTAAAGGGTATTTTAAATGTTTATACACTCCTACGTGTTCTGTTAATGAATGCGAAAACATAACCTTATGTTCATCTTGTTAACAGAAATATTTTGTTTAGCCAAAATGAGTTTCTCCAAGTGCACTAGCGAACACTAATAGTATGGATCCTGCATAGGTTTGGCACACCTTAGTGATTTTCCAGAAAAATATAACATCTGAGTACAATGCAACAAGCTGGGATGAAGGAATTGCTCTCTCAAACACAGAGTGTACCTAAAGTACAGTAAAAACAAAGATAATAAAAATCCAATGGGCTTTATAAAAGTCTATTTTAAAAAAATGTTACCGTTGCCACATCTGTTCTAGTCCCAGCTTTCCTGGAGGAAATCTATTGCCCACAGTTGATTATATGTAGCTTACTGATACCCCCATAAATCATTGCAATTACTAGTTAACTGCTTCCCAACCTCATTCAGTCAAAAGGATTAAAATTAATAGAATTTCTCAAATGCTTGACTTCTATTAACCCACATCAGTATCCAGATGGCTTCTTGCTTTGGTGTGACTGTATGTGGGATGTTCCCCCGGTGCTGTTGGGGAGCCCATGACCTACGTTTGGTGCTCAGCAGAAAGTTCCAGGTGAGGACATGTTGTGTAAGAGGTGTGCGAGTTGTAGGTGAGGTCAAGTTAGAGATGACTTGTTTTGCTGTTCCTTGAGGAAGGACAAAAGGATGGTGAAACACTCCTGAGGAAAGGGTTAGATTCGACTACAAAGTCCTCCTGACTCCAATCAGCGATGCATTATCTTCCCCGCCCACTCCTCCACCTTTTTCTATAGCAAAGACTTTTTCGAAAGGTTTGTAAACTGTTTATGTAAGGCTGAGAGCTCCTGGAACCTCGCTGCAGATTATTGCTCTCTCTGTATATCCCTACTGTGTTTTCTTTCTGCTAGTAAAGAAAAAAACGTGCTCACTATTGTGCAATTAAGAATACTTTAGCAGATACTTTTTGATAATTACGAGTATTACCTCTATAATTGGTCTGCAGCCCTTTTCTGCCCCAACAAAATGGCAAGTACATAAAAAATGTGAAAGTAGCAGAGGGAAAATTTAGGAAATCTGCTGTAGTCCCCAGTTCCAGAGCCTGCTGTGGGCAGAAGCTCTTAGACAACGCCTCAAGTGTGGTTTTCTATAAGCTGGTTCTGCTCTTGAGCTGCTGCCTCCTCTGAGGCCCAAGCGTAACCTAGAACAATCTGTTATTATATAAGCTTCTGTGTTCTAATTGCTTTAATTTTCCTGCTGGTCCACTTGGGAATGTTTCACATTACTGAGATGGTATTAAAAGAACTTGTAAGAAATGCAGTTTGTTGCTTAATTTAATCTTAACCCGAACCAGTCACTGGATCTAGTACCTAATATATGGTAGAAGAAACGCAGGGGTTCAAATTGTATGGCCTACTTAATTTAAAACCCAAGTTATTGTATCTAACTTTGATTTTGGAAGACTCATAAATGTGATCAAGTTGAGAGTTCTGTGTAGGGTTTTATTTTGTTAGAAATGTCTGAGAGATTTAAGGGAAGCTAGTCAATGTCCTCCTCATCCTTAGGCAAGCAGAGGTATCCAAAAATGCATATTCTTGTCAAATATTCTGTCTCTATTAAAAATAGTAGCTTAGCAGTGTAAAAAGGTGCAGTACTTTGAATTACGGATTCCTGCACAAGCGCTCAGTGGAATGCACCCTGGTGCAATCCACCCCTCGACCAGTGTGCCTGCACAGGAGTCCGGGGCAGCCCGTTGTCTGCAAGCTGTCTGCAGAGCAGTTCAACTCCAACGTGCAGCTCTACAGGAGCCTCGTGAAGGGATATTAATACTTTTCTGGCCCTGGTGCAAGCGGAGATCATGTTTTCAGTCTCGGACATTGCTGCGGCTGGAGAAGCCAGGCTGGCTAGGTGCAGGGACACGGAGCCTGGCCTGGCCCTTACTGGGAGGGGGTGAGCGGACCGAGCAGGGCTGGGACCTGCATTGCTTATCTCATGGTGGGTTTACTTCCTTTAAACACGTAATCTGAAGGCTATATATGTGAAAATACAATACTGGTGAACCTCCTCTCTTCAGTCCTAGCTGTAGAGAACATTTATAGCCATGTCTTGTGAAGTTTGGGCTGTGCTTTTCCTTTAATAGCTTGTGTATGTGTTGTGCTCCTTCCCTTTCTCATTCTTATGCACAGATTTTACTCTTCACTTGCCCTGAGTCAGATGCTCTTGTCCTTCGACCTTGGGCAGAGACAGGTTCCCAGCAGGTTCCTGACCCTTGTTGGCACTCAATAAGTTGGAGTCATGGGTGCCAACAGAACTTAATGTTTTGGGTTTTTTTTTTTATCTAGCAGTTTGGGCTGGGCAGAGATATCTGGGATAATTTCTGGCTTCCAGTCTTGAGTGTGCCCTGCTTGGGGCTGCCCATGGGGTAGCTGGGTGGTGGCTGGGGATGAGCTGCTGCACAAAGCAGAGAAATGTTCTGCCCCAGGTCGCTGCTTTCCTCCCCACTGAGGCTGAAAAGCTCCCTGCCCTTCTTTAAGATTTGAGTTTAGGATTGGATAACTGCCTTATTTAAAAGGTAGTACAGGAGAAAACCATGCCAAGCTTGGAGAACTTAATAGGTCTTGGAGTGCATAAGGTGGGTCTATAATCTTAGGAAGTGAAACCAGACAAGAAAAACGTGATAATGATGCAATTTATCAATTTGGAGAATGTGCTCTACCACATTAGTATACAGGATAGTGCTTAAAATGGGTATTGTTTTCTAGGCTAGAAACTACTGATTTACTTTAGTGCTGGAGTTAGGTTATAGTTGGACTCGATGATCCTGAGGGTGTCTTCCAACCAAAATGATTCTATGATTCTATATTTCAGGTAAAAATAGGAGATATTTGGATGTTTACTTCAACTTCATTATATAGTGATAGAGTAAGTCTGTCGCTTTCTGTATTTGAAGAACTAGAGAGAAATGCTGAACCTGGGTACTCAGGTGATGTAAACTGATGGTTACAAATTCCAGAAATTTACCTGCATCTTGCTAATGCACTCTGAAGTGATGCTTTAAAGGTGCCTTTTGATGTTGCAGCAGGAGGATCCAACCCAACAGTAATAACAGCGTATTCCTCGATACAAGAACTGCAAAGCTGAGGTATTAATCTGAGGAATCGTACAAGGCTTTTGACACTAACACCACCATATGTGTACGCACAGTGAAGGTTTGATATAGTTTTAAGGGAAGACAGGTCATGAAAACCTTTCTTGCTCTGGAGCCCACACTCCAAATGTAGTGCCTAGATTCCCATTATTTCCCCTGGAAATAGTGCACTCTCTATTTGCTGGTACTTCACTTATATACATGTCTTTCTCAGGTTGCTTACTGCTAGGAATATAATGTAGTTTTCAAACAAGCCAGTGCCTGGAACCTGAACTCTGCAGTCTGGGATAGCTTACCCAAATCCAAATTACTAAATGATATACTACTGGATAAAGGCTTGTAAGCATCTGGAAGCATTCAAACTCCACAATTAGTGTCCTGGAGGAGAGTTTGTGTAACAAACCTCTGTCAGAGCACTGCTTTACTGTTTTATTTGTTTCTGGAGCCTTGCCTAGAGAGCGTGTGTTCCAACATGCCTTATTGCTGTTGGTTGATATTGTCTGTGTCCTGTTCCACAGTAAAGCAGAACTGTGTGTGTTTCAAGCTTGTTTGCAGCTGATCCCATGATCTTGAGGTGAATAAGCATCTTTTCTTGTCTTTAAGTTATTAATGTACATATCTACCTCTGTCAGCTGAAAAATTAATGAAGTCTGGTTCTGCATCCAGACAGGTAGTTACTGTAGTGCTTCTGTGCTTGTTCCTAAAAAAATCTGAGATTTGACAGTTCCAGCAGAACGAAGGAGGCACAGGGCATCGCTCTGCCCCTTTGGTGTGTCTGAAAGCTCTGGGCATCTCTAACAGTTGCACCATAATATTCATTAAGTAGAGTGTCCATCTGTAAGGCAGGTGTACAAGTACTCCCTTTAATTCTTTCTGTGGCTGGTCCCCAAGAAGCTTTTCAAAGCATGTAAAACAATCTCAGCCTACTTTTCATGTCTTTGGTTTGCCTGCAAGAAAGCCCACACCTCCAATCTGCTGCCTTAGATATAATAATATATTTGTACTGTGAGACCTGCAGTTATAAAATAGCTGTATAAAATTTTTTTGTGTCATTTACCTCCATCACAATTAAATGTGACTCAATAAAAGCATCTCTTCTGTGTTTATATGCCTACCATCTATGAAAACAACCCACCAATATATTCCTATGTTAAATGTTGCTTTCTGCGATAGGTGGTGGTCAGGATATTTGGGAGCCTTGTGGAAGGACTTGGCTCCATCTTCCTTTGAATAAATGAAGGCTGTACGAGTCTGGGGATATTTTGGAGACAGTGTGATTTTTAAATTCTGCAGGGAAATGGTGGGAGAATGAACTGGGTGTCAAATGTGCAGGAAATTAAGATGCTGGAGTTAAAGGTGCTGCATGTGAAGAGCTGTCGTGATACAGACTTAATAGTCAGGGATAAAAGCCTATCCTTTAGATCTAGTTTCAAATAAATGAACCCCAGCACTGGTGAAATGGCAGAATTTTGTGCTTCATAACTTCTAATTTGGCCCTGTTCAATGTAGAGCCTCTTAAATTAGCCCTTTTCATTTGCCCAGAACATTTGCTGGTTGTCCTATAGATTGGCTGAGTTATGTCCACATCTAGCTGGACTTGGCTTATTCTGATCATTCCAGGTTCACTGATTTATCTGATTACTGCATCAGAAGATAGTCTAGAAAGGCTTCCAGGTTGAGTATCATCAGCAGAAGTTTGAAGGATTAAGTTTGTTTTCATAAATTATTAATTCTTTATGTAGCTAAATAGTAATGATAACTCCATGTCTGCGTTGGGGAAATAAAAGATGCCAAAGCAATGAGAAGAAGGGAAGGATAATCTTCAAATAGCTGTTCTCATCCTAGAACTAGCTCTGAAGATTTGTTTATTTATTTTTTACTTACCAGATCAGTTTATTCATGTCTAAGGAAAGGTGGTGTTACCGGGGCGAAAGTCAACAAACAAAAGCTTTGGGAGCCTGAAAGGACTGAGACAACTGGTAAAAGCTTTAGATGAATTTGCAGAGAAATAAAGGTGGTGCTCTTGAAAGAGGGCGACTCTGTAACTAGTGTATACAGCAATACCCTGACAGCTTAACCATCAGTCACTGGTTTGGGAGTTCCTATCCACAGTGAAACACAGAACAGCAGCATGTCGGGTTAAGTCCCTGAAGCTGTGTGGGTGAAAAACAGAGCAGGGCTCAGAGGTTCTGCTGGATGAAAGTCCAGAGTCATCCTGGAGGAAGAGATCTGCTGGCTTGGGCAAATGTTTGTGCCATTGCACTGGTCGGAGGGTGTGTTGATCTGGAAGTGGACCTTGGTGGTCTGAGTTCTTTAGCTTGGGACCAGATCTCCTCTGCAGTCAGCAATAAACAGGTTGGTTTTTTTACATTAGACTTGGCCATAGTGGAGGAACAAGTATGGGTGCTGGTCAGTGACTTTGAGCTGGTCATCACACAATGGGCTTGGGGAATGTGTGCCTTTCTTCTAGTTATCCTTATTGGAAGACTAACATGGAAATCGGGCTTGTGGCAGGTCCCGATGCCTTCGTGTCACCTGTGGTAATTGTAGCTGAATGTGGGTGACCTCAGTTGAGCACAACTGGGAGGAAGACTGGCTGGGAACGTAGATCCCGTGTTTATCAGTTAATGGGCTCCTTGGTCAGTTGGACCACCCTATTAAAGCCACTGTCCTGCCTTCCCTTTCCCTAACAGTAATACTAGTAGCCATGAAAGAGTTTGATCAGGGAACTGATTCTGTTACCAACCAATTCTTTTTGAAATTTATTTTCAGTAGTATCCAGCTGGGTTAGTGAGCCCCCCCTGCAGGGCTGGTCCAGCTCTGGGTCCTCAGCACAGGACACACATGGACCTGCTGGAGAGGGACCAGAGGAGCCCCAGAAATGATGCGAGGCTGGAACAGCTCTGCTGGGAGGACAGGCTGAGAGAGCTGGGGGGTTCAGCTGGAGAAGAGAAGCTCCAGGGAGACTTTTTTGCGGCCTTTCTGTACTTAGAAGGGGCCAATAAGAAAGATGGGGACAGATTTTTGAGCAAGGCTTGTTGGGATAGGACTAGGGGTGATGGTTTTAAATTAAAGGAGAGAGATTCAGGCTGGACATGAGGAAGAAATTGTTGCCCCTGAGGGTGGTGAGAGCCTGGCCCAGGTTGGGCAGAGAGGTGGTGGATGAACCATCCCTGGAGACATCCCAGGCCAGGCTGGATGGGGCTCTGAGCAACCTGAGCTGGTGAAGATGTCCCTGCTCATGGCAGGGGTGGCACTGGATGGGCTTTGAAGGTCCCTTCAACCCAAACTGTTCTGTGATGCTGTGATTCTAAGGGCAGCAACACTGGAAAGAGGGACAGTGGTGGGAACATGGGGCTGGGGAGGAGCTGCGCATTTGCCAGCAGGTATTCTGTATGTTGAGTTAATGACTGATAAGTTGTTTTTTTGTGCTGGGCTCAGGTGACTTGTTAACATGTTAAGTTCATCTTTAAATTACTTTTTATACCAGTGACCAAAGAGCCTTTTAAGAGAACTAGAAACCAACACTTTGACTATGGTGTGTACTTTGGGTTGCTCAATAAAAAGGAAATTGTATTCTAAGATAAATATTATAGAACCTGTGGAAAAAAAAAAAATCTGTTTACTAACAGAAATGTTTCCTTTTTTTTTTTTTTTTAGACCTATTCAGGGCTGTTCTGTGTAGTTATAAATCCTTACAAGAACCTCCCGATTTATTCAGAAAACATTATTGAGATGTACAGAGGGAAGAAGCGCCATGAAATGCCACCGCACATTTATGCAATATCTGAATCTGCATATAGATGCATGCTGCAAGGTAAGAATTAGTTACATGTTACTTAACAGTTATTGACAATTCTTTGTAATGTACCTAACACAAAAGAGCGTCATTATCCAGCTATATAGTAATTTCTTACGTAATTGGAATATTTTCTGATATTTAATGGCGGGGGGAAGCTTTCTTATATAGAAATTTAAACTTCTGGAATAGAACCCTGTACTTCTTTCTTAAAAAAAGACATTTATGTCAAAAATGTTAGTGCACTGGCTTGGAATGAAGTAAGAATGAAAAAGTGTGATGGAAAAGAAAAAGCTGAGGTATGTTAATGACTTGTGTCTCTAATGGTATAAAATTGTTGGCCTTTTGGCAGCTGACAAATAATCTGAAGTGACAATGAAACAATAGTATGTTTGAGTTCACAAAGAGGTCAGGGAATGCTTAACCTTGGATATTGTTTTTTTTCTCCAAGCTGGTATAGGTCATGTCTGTAGGAGAATAGAGAGTAAGTTTATGGTGGGCACGTGCTTTGAATTTTGGCTTTAAGGCTATGCTGGACAAAGATGAAAACTGTGAATCTGACTTCATATATTTTTGTGGGGGGAAAAAAATAAACAAAAACAAACCTACATCTTCCTGATCAGAACAACAGCTTCTAACAGCTCAGATCAGAGGACCCCTAATAACAAATATATGTGGAAGAATAGAGCAAACTTAAAGATTACTTTAAGGAGTTTATTCCTAGCAGTCCCAAGTGGTTTGTGGAGAAGGGCTTCCCACTCGAAAAACACAATATCTTTTGAAATTCTCTCAGAAACTTTTCAAAAGTTCTTTAGATAAATGTCCTCTAATAAATTAAGTCAATGTCAGTAGTTATCGCACCTCAAGTGCTCTATATTTGTTCACATACCGTGCTAGTATTGATTTATATCTCTGGAGATCTTGGTACATGTACAAATTTTACTGGTTTTGGAAGATGAAATGAAGAAGTGATTTCACAGGATGGTATATGTTTGGTTACAGTCTTGTATTCTTTCCATACTCGTATATGGAGGTTTATATTTTTCTGTCAAACCTCTGTGCTTGCTTTCTTTTTGTTTTAGATGGTCTGAATTATTTTCATTTGAAAGAACAATGCTGTAGATTGGAATAAGAATAGATGAAATCTATGCAACAGCATCCACTTATTAGGGAATAACTTCTTGAAGGATAATTTAATCTGTGTTTCTAGTGCCCTTCACCGGTATGGAGCTACTCCCTGTTTATTTAGAAGGACTAATGAGAGTTTGTCTGAAGGGGGGTGAGCAGAGGGGTCTGGCAGTCACGCTGCTGGTGCTGCTCCCTCTAGATGGGACCTGATGCAGACAGAACCACTTCAGGGAACTGAATTTAAGTCTCTATATACATAAAAGTTGCAATTATAACAACTAAGGTTTTCTAGCCGTTATAGCATCGAATAATACTTGTCTATTATTACAATATTCAACTTATTTCCTGATTATCAGTTGAAACACAAGGTCAGCGACTCTCTGCCTAGAGCTACGTTTTCCCTGCCAGCCAAGTTATTTAACGTAATGCAGAAAATGTCCTTTATCTCCTAACTATGCCTTATGCTTTGATAGACTTTCAGTCTTTAAATAATGAAACAGAAAATATGTATCAGAACCTTTTGGCCGGTAGAAATAGGCCTCTAACCAGGAACTAGCTGTTGTTAATTCCAGTGCTTTGGATTAAGTCAGAGGTCTCTGCCTTGACCAAGATGCTTTTGCTGGTAAGTTACTAACACAGAGTTATAAAACTGTTGAGCAGTTTGTGTCCATGTTTGTAGCCATGGTTTAATTCAGAGTATGAATGATTAGAGATTGACTTCAAGTTTCTGCTAATCTGAAGTTTTGTATGTTTAATATTTGTGCTTAAACAACGAAATATAGATTCTGGTTTAGGTTGTGAAAACCAAAGGTTTTGTGGCTGGCAGAAACAAATTATGCACGTGCATCTCAATAGTTAGTCCTTGTCCTAAACATTGCTGGAATTAGCATAAACCGTCCCAAGAAAGCGGGATGTGCAGAGCTGGTTTTAATAGCTGAGTCTTGCAGATGGGCGGTTCGGTGGTGGGGCAGCTGTGTGCACTGCAGATTTGAGGCAAGTTTTGCAAAGAAAAGCAAACCTCAGTGGTTGCTTGGTCTCTTAAGTGTTGCCTTTTCTGCAGGACTTGTCGTACAGACTGAGTGTGAACGCAGCCGTATTAAAAACAAGGAAGACTTGGGGTTATGACATTCTAGTTATGACAGTCAGGATTTTTCTTCAGGATAAGCCTCATTATCCAGTGCCTTGACCTCAGAAGATAATAACATACAATTCAGCTTTACATACTGGATTTCCCCTCTCTCTCCCCTGGTAATTATTTTTCAAAGTAGTGTGGTAGTAGGGTGTTGCTTCACAGGTGGTTTAGTGGATTTCTCCTGTGTTTTCTCTTCATTTTCCTAATGTTATGTTGAAGCTGTAAGTTCATGTAACCGTGGGGCTTCTGGGCACACTGAAATTCTTTAGCCCTGGACAGAAATCAAATGCATAAATGCGCAGGGCTGGTGTGGGCGTGCTTCGCAAATAACGCTGGGCTGAGATTTTCACGGCTACTGGACGCTTGACATGGTCGTAAGGAACTGGTGTCCTAATCCCTGTGACAACAGTGACCTTAATTCTGTTTGGTAATACAATTTGCAAGACTTGTTAGTGTTCTTCTGTACTGCTGAAAGTTATAGGCAGTGATCAGAAAATGTTTTGACAGGGACTGGGATTTTCTTTAATAAAACTTAAGTCTAATAGTTCGGCTATGACTATCTTTATTTTTACAAGCCAGGGAGATTTGATTGTGTGAAAGCAGCACTAACACGCTTTTTTCTCTAGTGCTTTTACCGCACTTTGCTTTCTCTTCTACCTCCCTGTTCTCCCACTGTGATTCCAGAGGAAGTGTGACACTTCTATTATGCCTCTTTATTCATTGACTCTTAAAAGTGCTTTGGAGGATGTATTAAGGAAAACTTGTTTGCTTTTTGTTGCCAAAGACCAGCTTGCCTAGTAATATTACTCTTGTATAATTACGCTTAGTCTCTCCTTTTTATCCTGTTTCCCTGAGGATGTCTTGATGAGCACTGAATTAGCGCTGGTATTTTAGGACTGCCTTTAATCCTGTTGCAGAGAAGGTTTATCGGAAACAGTGTAATGCATGAAGGGAACGCTTGGTGTTGGAGAAGCCAGTACTGCCTACAGATGCAATACCTGTCTATTTTAAAACATTATATTGATCTAGATTTTTAGTTAAGTTCAAGTCCTCCCTTTGGGGATGTGGTGGTTTTAGGTTGTTGGTGGGTTTTTTTGGTTTGTTTTCCTAAAGATATGGAAGGAAAGAATCAAAACTAGAAGATGACTTTTTTTCTTTTAAGCTCTGTTAAATCTTAAAATGGAAGAGGAAGAAGTTTCTCTGAGACTAAAAAGCCTGGGAGTGATGACTAACATTCTCTGTGTGAGGAGTATATAGAACCTGGTTTATGTGCAATTGATGTTCTCAATATTTTCATTACATCTTGACTTATCAAAAGATCCCCCAAGCTTTTTAACTAGTTACAAGGTTCAGGATGGCCAGTGTAAGCAGAAGTAGCTGCTGGGTAAATGTCATGTGAAGGATTTATAGGTCTCTTTATTGATACACTGTGATTTCTGTTTTCACTTTGTCTGGTCAGGCTGCTGTGGAATATAAATACTGAGGTGACAATAATATTAACATCAAAATTGCTTTGTATACCAATAGGAAGGTGATATACAGTGGTCTTAATGGCTGATTGGAGGGAAAGAGGTTCTTGAAGCAAGAAATGAAGTAGAAAAAACTGAAATCCTTAAAGCTGAAACAGTCGTCCACCTCATTATTTTTGAATTTGAAGTAAAATGAGAAATGCTTCTGTCAGCTCAGCCTATTGTGCAATATTTCTTCTCCTCTGTCTTACTCTTCCCATCTGTCTCTTCATGTTAAATCAGTGTGCTTCAGTGACTGGGAAATTATTTTCATGATTTAAATTATTGTGCCTTGTTAAACCATCTCTGACTAGCATCAGTAGCAACTCCTCGCTGAACAAACTCAGCTGAACTTAGTTTCTGGAACTAGATTCCTACCGCGTCTTTCCTCAACTTCTGTTACTGTTGGAAAAGTTTTAGCACGTCAGTGCTTGTGAGAGCAGCTCCTGAGCTTTGTCTTCCTCTGTAAGAATGTGTTTGGATCCCTGCTCTTTACTGGTGATCAACCTCAAGGTTACAAGCTTAATTGTGCATAATGATATTTATAATAAAGAACTTTTTTTCTTAAGCCTCAGTTACTTAGAAGTGTTACTTGAAGTGGTTCACTTGATTTTTTTTATTTTTTTTTCCGTGACTTCAAGAAGTAACTTTATCGTATTTAAAAACGAGACAGGATTGACATTACATGGAGGATTCTTAGTTTCTTTGGTGCCTTGCCTGTTTTCTCCCACTTCTGAAGTGCTGCAGCAGAGTAGCCCTTTCCATGCTCTCTCTAATTGATATTCTGACCAATTGGTGATGGTTTTAATTTTAAAACTTGCTGTGCAAGCTGGCCTCACATTGAATTGTGCCTGTGCTAGCCTACAGACAGGAATTCAAGTGTAAGTGCATCCAACTTATGAAATCATTCATGAGATGAATCGTTTAGTGCATATTACTCAGCCAACACGTGCTTCTACTCTGAAGCTGTAGTTTAATTTAAACTCGATTTATTTCTAAGTAGTTGTGAAATGGATAACTCACTTCTGCTTGGGTTCGGCCTTCAGACAACATACATCAAGCCATTATTGCTTGGGCAACAAAAACTTTAATGTATTCTAACCTTGAGAGCACGCTGCCCTGGAACAGCACTGCCAAGTGTTGCGTGGTTTGGACGCAACTGATTTTTGTTGGTCATTCTGCATTCCTCAGGGGTGCTGAGCTAGGAGTTGATGTTGGCTGTAACTACTACTGATAGGAATTGCAGTAGCTCCTTTTTTTCTCCCGCTTGACTTAAATTTCCTTGCTATATTCTGGCAAGGAAGCAGCAAGAAGTCGGAGCCGTTTTTAGCACTTAGCAAGTGGAGAGAAGTGATGAGGGGCTGGTGGTTTTCTGCTCTTTGTCTTCATTAACCCAAGACTCGTGTCACCAACACAGCTGTCAATGTATATCTCAGTATGTATGTCTAGCTTCCTAACCAGGAATTACAGTATTATCTCTCATCCTTCCACTTGTCCATGCTCGATGCTTTCAGGTATTTGAGTGCTTAGGTCCTACTTTGTGTACCTTTCCCAGGGGTTCAGAGTTGCAAGGGGTTGTGCACCTCTAGTACGCTGTTTGATAAAGCAAGGTGAAGAAAAGCTCGTGGCTTTCTGAATACTCCAGGGTATTAAAATTCTTTTTATTCTAGAGCTTTTTCAGAGGGATGGTAAAGCAATCAGATGATGTATAGATGGAAAAAGCAGGAAAAAAAAGTGACTACTTCTTCCTATGTGTGTCTGATATGAAATTCTTAGGTGGGGAATGAAATATCAGGAATCACCCTCAAACTGAGGGGTTGGTAAATAGAAAAATGATGGTAGCAAACCAAACTGCAAGAACCAAATTCTTAAGCTCAGAGCTGGAATAGCTGAATAACCGTGTTGTATGTGAACATTTAGGCACAAAACACTTGGTACCAGAGCACCCAGGTGTTATAATAGCTGCTGGGTGTTGTCTTTTTGAGATTCCTTTTCAGATACAGGAATATGAAGAGCAGTGTGCCCATGATTGATGATAAATATGTTGGTAGAAACCGTTCCAAAGTATAAAACTAGCCTTTGCAGGAACATACATACATGTATCATCGTATATAAAGACTTCATATGGCTTTTTGAAAGAAAGGTTGTGCCTTGCAAATGTGTCAATCTGAGTCTGTATGGGCAAGGGAGAGCTGTCTGGTATGACTTTCCAAAAGTGATTTAATAATGATTCTAACCAGAGGCTCTGAAATAACTGCAATATGAGGAAGGGCCTTCCTAGACATAAAGAGCTGGTTACAGATTGACCCATCTCGTCAATTGTTTTCTGCTCTTACTGATTGGCAGGGCTACTGCTGAAAACCCCGTGGAACTCGTGTTTGTGTTCATGCTTCTCGTATATACAGCTCTTGTCTGGAAAAGAGAAGAGGTGGCAAGGAGGCGCTTGGCTTATATTGTTATTCAGGATAGCAAAATGAGAGCCTGGTGTGGGGATAAAAGAGCGTGTGAGATTGTTCTCCCCAGGACAACACGTCCGCGATGGCAAACTTCAGTAATTTTGAAGCGTTACTGCTTGAGTAGGAGCTGCAGGGCATGAAACAGATGTGTGGAAATCCAAATTCAATGTTGAGCAATGGTTATAAATCAGGTAGAAAATGTGAGGAGTAACTGGAAAAAGTATCAAACCAGGAAATACTTTTGCCATAGACTTACAATATGTTTTATATTCAACTCTGTGCAGCTCTGGCCTTTCCCTGCTTTGGGCAAAGAGGAAATATGACAGGAAAACATTCAAAGAACAACTAAAATTATCAAAACTGTACTCAGCATGGAAATAATAATTCAGGTCAGATGTAACAAATCTAAAGCTGAAGTGGGAGAGGGAACAGTGATCCTCTGCCCCCAGCCCATCCTTTCCTGTTCAAGAACAAAGGGTCATTACTTGGAATTCACAAGTGACATGTTCACACCAACAAAATAAGCAATTTTTTTAACAGCATAGCTAAACCGTGGCAGTCTGTGCCTCAGGATATAATTGGTACTGAAAGCCTATGTTTCTCCAAAAAAAGCAATTTGAGGAATTCATGAAGTTTGAGGGTGATGGATCAGGAAATTGCAGGAGAATTCACTGGCTATTGGGAGATTGTTGTGGGGAATCATCCCTACATGCTAATACTGATCTGGATTGTATGTGGTCTGTCTTGCTCTGTCAGTGAGTTTACTTTGTTACCTGCATATAAAAGTGCATGTGGATTAAATGATGAGAGTCTCTGTGGGACCGGTGGGTTTGGTCTGTGGGTGCCTCACAGGGCTCTGGAGGGGCCTATGGGACTATTAGAAACTACAGCACAGCTGTTAGTTTATTATGACTGCACAAAAATCATTAGTCTTTATTGGGGTGTTTTCTTTAAGTTTTATTCCTTATGACACTGAAGTGTTAAACTGGCCCAGAAAGGTAACTGGTAAAATATAATTGTATCTCTTTTCAAGGCAGTAGTTGATCGTTGTTCCATTCAGCATCTCAGATGAAATAGATTTAAAAGATGAGGTTAAGTTTTTCTCCACAAAACCACATGGAAACATTGCCTTTAGTACAGGAGTGCATTCGTGGTAGTTATTGCCTCAAAAATTCATGCAGTTATTGTCTTACTCTTTCTCGTATCCTTGATTTTCACGTCTCTTATTGAAGATCAAGACTCGAAGAAAGGGGCTGTGAGGTGCTGGATAGTGGGTGGAGAGAAGTTGTATTAATACTTGGTGGAGAGATGTTCCTCCTGTTCCCCTCCTGCCCTCTATACGCAGATATTGCCCCCACTTAGGGTAATATACAGATTTTTTAGAGAGAAACAGCATTAAGCTACATTGAAAAAAACACCAACCATAACCACTTTGTAATCAATGATTGTTGATGCCTATTTCTGATAGGGAAGGATTACTTTAATCATCAGCAGATACAGCAAAACTATTAGATGAGTGTTAGTGCTTTGTACTTCCAGGAACAAATGTCTGCGTCGGGTCCATGTGCTCGGGAGACAGAGAAGAGGGTTTTGAGATTTCCTGTAAATAGCATGTGGAATATATGATACTCATGTTCAGAAAAATGGCAGAGGAGAAGAAAATGCTTGTGTATGTGTACAAGTGCACGTGAGTAAAAGCTCTTTTGACCTTATAAAAATGAAGGTCAGTGTCCTTCTTCCGAAGGATAGGAAATCTGAATATACCTGTGGTTTTTCTTTAAAAGCTGGAGGATGGATTTGTATTGTGCAATTTCAAATTATTGGTTGAAGTAGAGTTTATTGAGAACTTAGTGGTGTTTTAGGCATAAGACAGAAGGGAAAGTGTGCTGTTTGTCTTCTGAATTTTTGAATTTCTTTAAAAACTGTTCAGAATCAAACCTAAAGGAAATCTGTGTTTAAAATATAAGGAAGTAGCATTTACTTGAGTCTTTTGAGGAAAAGATTTTAATGTTTGAGCTGTCCCACTTAACTTGAGATATTCATCCCCCCAATCCTAATTGTAGACAAATGTTTATCTTGGACACTGCACAACATATGAAGTTGTGCAATATCTTGCCATACTCACAGGGTGGCCTCAACACTTTGGTATGTAAGTCCTGAAATGTCTCATGAAAGTGTAACAGTGGCTTTTACATGTTCTCCTTGGAAAGTGTTTTAGAACTTAGGCTGTTCAGCACTTGGAAAAACTGACTTCACTGCTGAAGAGCAGAGGTCTATACATCAAATCTAGGGCTCAAAATACTTTCAGATGAACATACTTATTGAAAGGCTTTGGGTCTTAGCAAATATTTGTCAGAAAAATGCTATAACTTTTAGCCTAGCTATTGCTAGGCGATGTGTTAAAAAAGGAAGTGTTTATAGTGTGACTGCCCTTACAGGGGGGTGGTCTGTGTCCTGTCCTACCTGTGACTGAGAACAGAAAACCAAACCACTAACCGTCATGGGTTGGTTAGCCTGGCTATGGGCTGTTATTGCACTCGCTCTGTTTCCATGCTTGATGAAACAACTAAGGAAGAGTCCACTGAAGTGAGAGCTGGTTCACAGTCAGTTTTGTTAAGTACTTAGTGCTTGCTTATTTGTTTAGGAAGAAGAGCAAAAGTTAAATGAGTGAGCTTAAATGGCAGACGTTACAGTTGAAGGACCTCCTTGAATGCTGGTTTCAGCTGACAATGTAGTCTTTGTCTAGACAAAATTGTACTACGTGGGAAACAGAGCGACTATAACAGAGTTGATGGAGAACAGAAACCGCTGCGATGCTGAGTACTCCGCAGTCTAAATAAACCTCTTCCAGCCTGTGCCTTGCAACTACTGCTAATCCTCAGTTACTTGTAAGCAGCATGCAAGTAAAAACTGAAAAGTAAGCATGGGGATGGGCTGCATAGAAGACTTGAGAGCTGCTCATTTCTACTGGGACAGCTCTTTGGAGGCACAACTCGGGAAGGCTGAGAACTGCTCAGCTGTCGTTTGAGGAACAACAAGCGTAAGCGAGAGCGAGTCCCTGCAGCTCTAGCTGGAGCAGTTTTAAGAAGTTGCTGCCTTATGGGTTTGTTCCCGCCCTTCAGCTAAGTTGTGTTAAATGCTTCTGTGAGAAGCAGTCGTCGTCGTCGGGTTTGACGGTAAATCGGTCACGTTAGCCGTTACTGGCCCGACCGGCTCAGGGGTGCAGCACGTCAAAGTTGTTTCCCTCTTTGTGTATTGGCTGTTTGTGCATCTCAGCCCTTGGGACTCTGCAGCTTTCTCCAGCCTTTCTCCAAACTGAAGACCGACTTGTGTTCTCTGCTCATCTCCTAAACTACAGCAGTCACCCATCTGAAAACGCTGAATACATTTGGTATTACTTAAGAGATTAGGGGCGTTTGCAAGTCTTGTTATAAGTCCTTACCTGTTCAAATGAATTTGTTAGGGAAGGAATATGTTACCTATTAACTTCTGCTCACAAATGTAGCAACTCTGTTTTAATTTCTAAGTTAGACTTACTAAAGCTTCTCTTAATAATAGTTATTAAAGGTAGTAAAAAACTGCCAGTGAAAACATAAACCATGCTTGAGCTTCTGCAAACTTAATGAGGATTAAAAACAAAATTCCAATTCTATCTGGCATGTAATGGAGAAGCTACCCACAGTTTCATTAAGTGGGTAGGTCATGGTCTGACAGCTATTTGTTTTCTCCCTTCATGCTGATTCAGCCTTGGCTAGCAACTCCGAAAACAAATGTCACCATTTCTTCTTTAGGAATTTGTGTAATTTCAAGCTAATGTTGCAAATACTGAACTCATGACTTCTAAAATAGCCTCAATTCATAGCTTGGCGTATTGTTCCAGGGCTCAGTGCCGCTGGGTTGGGTTGGCCGCTTGTGCCACAGCTTGAGCTATTGAGGGTGAGCGAGCGAATAATGAGTATGGTCATGAAGTCTGGTAGACATGCAAGAAATACTTGTATTCCATGCTATGGATCACCGAAAACAAGTTGCAGGGGAAACCGTGACTGACCTGGGCTATGCTTCGGTTGATAATAATTAACTCAACATACTTAGCAGTCAGCAAGCAAAACTGATGTATGACTGTTGTGATTTATCTCAAATATCACATCTTTTAGATTAAGGGATAAAACTATTTTTTTAAGCTTTTCTTATTTTAACTTCACAAACAACAGGAGCAACTAAAGTGTCTGCGCCACTACCCCGTGGGGTCGTGGTGAACAGGCGCTTTCTCAGGCCTTCGTTGATGGCTTGGAGGTATCTTGGAGTAACCAAAGTACACGAGAGAGGCAAGAGCGAAATTCTGGTCTGTCGGAAGGGGTTTGTGGTAGTTTGTTCAGATAGGCTCGTGTTTCTTGCTGAGGATGCTTGTTGTCAGTGTCTTGTAGCATGTTATGTAGGAAGTACCCGGTAAATAAAGTAAGGGATTGGTAATTGATTTGAAGAGATAACAGCACTGATGTATTTGTCTTTGAAGTGGATGGCGAGTTCTGATGTCATACCCCATGGATGGTGTCTGAGCCAGCACTGGGGTCACAGTGTTGTGTGGAAAAAGTACCAGCACTGATGGAGCAAAACGGGTGAATATTATTATTCTAAATTTTAAAATCACTGGATACCCATGAGGAGTGGAATGCACCTGAATTTGGTCTTCTAATATAAATTACATTATACATTTCAGGAGTAAAAGTGAGAATTTCTACAAGATCATAGCTTGACAGTTTCCAATAAATAAGACTTGGCTGTAAGAACTGACCAAAAGATGAATAAGTTGATGATGACAAGGCAAGAAGAAGATAAATGCAGTTTCAAGGTATATCAAGAGAAGAGGTTTTCCCCTAAAGAGTGCTGGTGTTGTTGATCATTTCCCCCTCCAGAGTCCCTTCCAGCTTTTAGAATGACAGTGCAATGATCCTACTTGCCGTTCTTGAAGACGGCTGTGACATCTCCCTCCTTTTAGTCACCTGAAACTGCCCAAAGAGAGTAACCTGACATTGTCCATCTTCTTCAGCACTGGTGGAGGCATCGCATTGATGCTTTGGGCATGTTTAGCTTCAGCTTCCTTAAATAGTCAGCACTGGCTGCTTAAATTTAGGTGTTCTAACCTGAAATGTCAGCTTTATGCTGGTAGCAAATCATACACTTTCTCAAAAGCTCACTTGAACGTGTAATGGGTTAGTATTGGCAAAATACTGACTGTATTCCTGTAAACTGCCCTTGTCTTTTTGTGAAGTCGCAGAATGTACGTTGAAGAGTGAATGACTGCGCTGTACACGGCAAAGGTTATTGCACAACCGAAGGTAAAGGTGAAATGTAGGATAAACAGCGCGATTGCAGAAATCTCTCGGTGAGCCAAAGTGTGTCAGGGTATTTTTGGGCCGCAGTAAGGCAGGTACTTAACAAACAAACTTGTGCCTGTCAGTCTTCCTGATAGGCTTGTTGGAGATGTTTGTTGCGAGTCGCTTGGTAGTATTAAGTGTTTGATGATAGTTTAGGGAGTAACTAGGCAACATTTTAAAGACAAACACAAAATATAAAGGCATACTTCATCTCTGTTACCAGATCTCTTTCCGTGCTTATCAGTCCAGTAGGATTTGGTTTAAAAAAAAAAGAGGGGGGGGAAAAAAAAGTTATTGAGCACTTGGAAATGAAGAATGACATTGTCAGACCACCTGGGTACTTTCTAATGCTATGGGGCATTTACGGCCGAGTCCTGTGAATGCTCTGGCAGCAGCAATATCTGTGCTGATGGGAAGGTCTCTCTCCTCCAGGCACTGACCCACTTTTGCAAAACTTGTCAGGAATTCAATTTTTGAATGTCCTTGAATAGACTGATATTTGAGCCTGTTCACCTACAGTAGAGGGCAAATATACACAGATCTTCTGAGCCTGACACCCACAACAAACAAAGCTATTGACTGGGGAACCAGGCTTTTCTTGGTTTATGGGCTATGGTACCTGAGTATTAAATATTGTCTAAAAATAAATGAGAACCTTCCATTCCCCCTGCACCACTACCTCTGTTTGGAAAGACAACAATTTCTCCCATTTGAGAACTATCAGTGTTGCTTTCTCCAGCCCAACAAATGCAGCAACTATTTTGGTGACGCCTGCTGCAGAAATGAGCCTGACATTTTATCACTGCCGAATGGCTATTCCTGCTCTGGAGAAATGAAAGGAAAGGTTATGTCAAAATGAACGATCTGCATGAGTCTTGTGCTTGGGTTTTGGGAAGGACAACCCTTGATGTACCTGCAAATAAGAACCATTTCCCTCTCCATAATTCCCTGATGTCTGGTGTGTAGCAGCCCATAGTTTGGGGTTTTTTTAACCTGAGTCAGGAAGGCAGGTTAATACTGGCATACATCCCTTTTCACTGCTTTTCTAGAATTAACCTTTTTATCTTGGCACACTTCATTTCAAGTTCTTACCTAAATAAAGGCTGGATGCAAAAGGGAAGATGCTTATTGGAAGGGTGGCAGGATTGTGAGACAGTTAAGGTTTGTATGAAGGTTACCGTGTTTGACGAAAACTGTGGTTGCTGTCAGAGCAATCAGAGACACATTAAATCTGAAAGCAGGTAATACATCTGTGAAGCTGTTTCCATAGATTTGTTCTTTGTGTTAAGGTCAAAAAATGACTTTTCACTCAGAGTCAAATCATGAGGGATAAAGGCAGATCTGGGCATTTGCAATACTTAAAATATCAATATAGTAAAAGGTAATTGGAGCAAAGGAAGCTTAGAGGGTGGGCATCCATTTATTTGGAAAGTCTGTGATAAAATTGCCTCCTTCAGTGCTACTGCCTTTGAGTTTTGGTAGGAAACTTGAAGACGGATTCTTCCTTTTCTGTTTTATTATCTTCTATATATTTAAGAATGACTACGGTGTGACCCAAGCAGAACTAAGTTCTGCTTTTAAGAAAAGCTGCTTTCTTAAAATATGGTAATTCTTTTGTAGGCAGACTATAGCTTTGAGCTATGACTTTGCAGAACCTCCTTGTCTGAACCAATTACCCAACAAATCGTTTAATGTACATCTGGAACCTTCCCCAGAGTTAACAGGGGTTTTGTTGGGTCCAGTATGTTGTGGGGGGGAAAAATCATTCCATGATTTGGTGAGAGAAGGGATATTGGTGTAAAATGTTTTGTATTCTGACCATCAAAACTTCATGAATGTTATTATATATACAGATAAAGTAAACATCAGGATCTATTCTCATGGGATTTTCAAACGAGAAAACATGGCAATTCCACAGCCAAGCAACAGATTTGTTTGAGGAGCTGCCAGTTGCCATCCCCAGAACATATTCCTCTGGGGACACGAGAGCAATGTAGGTTTAAGAGGGTGTAGGGGAGAGTGGCTTTTAGAGCTGTAATTTTTCTGGTCCCTGTTGTATTCTGGGAACTCTCCTTGGCCTCTCTTCAGAGTGTTTGCCCTGTCCGGTGTTGTATGACCGGCTTTCCCTGGTGTGGCTGCTGGTTCTTGCTCCAGTGAGACTTTGAGCTGGGGCAGCAAGCGCTGGCTCTGGCTGCTGCTCCAACACTTCCAGATGCTAAATATGTGCTCAATATAGCATAAGTCCATCTAATGATTAGCCACTTTTTTGGATATATATTTTGATAGGATTTATATATCTATTTTTATCTATCTAAATATATATTTTTTTTTTGATTGGTTTTCTGCTAGTGTGACTCACTGAGTGTTTCCAGTGTTATAAACTGGATCAGGGAGCTGATCTGGTTGAAAATGAAATTTTGTTAGTTCCATCAGCTACTTGAACTCACAGCGTGTGCATTTTAATGGTTGGCTGCTGGTTCTGAAGGATGGGATGGGAGAACTGGGCAGAGAAAGCAGAGATATCAATGGCAGCTCGAGTTGAATTGCGGCAGCAGGGGAGCTTCAACCTGAGGTTTGAGGCTTGTGTTGCCTTTGTGCTTCCGATTTCTTCCATTCAAAAGGACATACTAGTCTACAGAAAGCTTATTTCTGAAGTAGAAAATCACATTTTGTTTTTATTCATAGACTGTGTGTAATCTTGGAACTTTGTTTTTCGAATGAGGAGTATTGTAGTAACCCTTCTCTGTGGTCTTCAGTGTAGTTTGGAGACCTTGGGGTGTATTTAAATCCAAGCTGTATATCTCCAAAGTGAAGCAATAGGTTCCAATGGGACTTTTGTGTTGGTTTAAAACCAAAAGGTTGGTCTTACAACATAACTTGAATTAAGAGCTTAGCCCTCTTATTTCATCCCCTCCTACCACATGCTTGTCCTCACGCTTATACTCCTCTGGTTGAGTTAAATTGACTTAATGATTATCAGATCCCTCTCAGCTTCTCCAGCTGAACAGCCCCAGCTCTCTCAGTCTCTCCTCACAAGAAAGATGCTCCAGACCCCTCAGCATCTTCATAGCCCAACACTGGACTCTCTCCAGTAATTCCTTGTCCAAACACCAACTGTTCTGGTGTCTGGGTTGTTCATCAGGCAGCGGAACGGGGGGAATCACTGCTCACTGCTGAATTT
>VWYH01008057.1:0-97711 GCA_013399365.1 Pampusana beccarii | reverse complement strand
TATATTTTTTTTTTTTACATGCTACCTAGCTAAGGTTGACATTCTGCTTCAACACTAATTGTCTTGCAACAGCACTAGGAACTCAGCTCGTTACACGTATAGGACGGCTGGTTTCATACAGTCTACAAAACTCAGCAGAAATTTGCAACTCATTTTAACAACAGTATTTCTGGACCTATTTAGAAACAATGTGAGCTGTTGTTTACATTACTCTGCTTGCCAGAAATGGTCATAAATGTATTGAGGTTGTATATATGGACGTGGATCTGGTTGAGACCTACGTGTGGAAGCTGCCATGTGTCTGTTCCTCCTGCCAGGACTGGTGTTCCACAAGGAGCAATTGTCACACGTCACCTGGGTGCTGGAGGAGAAGAGCTGTGTGCAGGGGGTCTGACACGTAGCCCTGAGCTTTACACTTGAATGAAATAAAGCTTGATTTTATTTATTACGCCATAATCCATTACAAATGACCAATTGGAACAGAAAAGTATTGTCTGAAGCTCTGGGCTTGCGGGAGGGAATCGTGTTCTTCTGGAGCCAGTGACACACAGCTGAAGTGTAAAAGCAAGATCTTTGTGATGTAGTTTATGAAAAAGGTGTTGAACTCATTGGAAACCCTGGCTCAAAGGGTGGAGAACACCTTTAACTAAAACATTTTACTTGTTTGCAGGTATATTTGAATGTTTTGATTCTATAATTTTTAATATAGAGTGCATGATGTTGAAATACATGTTGTAAAGGTCTTGTCATTGTGAATTACCTCTTGCAGGGTATAACTGACCTCCAGGCTTTCTTTCCAAAGGTCAGGAATGCAGCAGTGGGTGTCACAAAAGTCTTGAACCACCGTATTGCAGAGTTCAGCTCTGTTCTGTATTTCCCTGAATGTCCTTTTGACCAGTCTTTAATGAATAAGCTAAATTATGGAAGCACTTTAGGCTTGCATGTTCATTTAAAAAAAGGAAAAAAAAAAAGTTGTGAAGCGCTTGTTTGCTGGAGATGTCAGTGCTGTTTCCAACTGTCTGGTCATTAGTATTGTGTGCTTGGAAATTTTTTGCTTGTTTAGTTTAAATAATTTGATTAATCTGGGCAAAGATGCATACAGAAGATGTTGCACCAACTTTGAAAATATGTTTGAAAAGATTACCATGGGTTACTATTAAATTTAAATAAAGTTTTAGTTTTATTATATGACATGTTGGAACTTTTAGGAATGTCTAAGCTGTTGTTTTGAGGGGTGGGGAGTGTGAACTGCAATGTTTAAGGTATGTTATGAAATTTGCTGGAGAGTGTCCTTAGAATTGTTAACCTGAAAAGCTGAACTTTTAAAATATTAATTTAAAAGAAACTATCTTGCAAATTACAGGACAGCATAAACACAAACTATAACCACCTTTGTTCTTGTTTTGCAGACCGTGAGGACCAATCAATTCTCTGCACGTAAGTGAACACGTTTCATTTGGGCATTTTTGGAAATCTGTGTTGTGAAAGCATCTTTGAGAGAGCTGTAGGAGTCAAAATTTGATCTTTAATCTTCACAGGTAGTGACTAATGGTTAAAGATGTAGCATGAAATGATGTTTAGTATGGGGATATATTCTTTTAACACTGTAATTCACCTTATTGAAAATTTTGCAGGCATGAGCCATTTAAGAAATGTAATTTAAAAATCTCGGTCAAGAGATGCAAATCGGAAACAAAAAGCCTTAAAAAGTGTCCATGTAACTCAAATGCTACTCGATGTGTAGCACCTGGAGGGGATGTGGATCGAAAGTTGGTCTAGAGCCCTGCTGAACAACAGCTTCGCTTTGGATCTGCTTCAAACGGGCAAACTCTGGCCAAGTTGACACTGAGGTTTCCTTGTGTGTTCTCCGTGTGCACCCGAGTTTGCCCCAGCCAGGAGCATGAATTTCATTCGAAATTCCTCTGGGATCTGGGAATGCAGTGGTGGGGTAGTCAGAAGAGTACGGGTGTACAGGGTGTTTCAGAAAGACGGACCCCATTTCAAAGCAGTGTATTTCACGATGGCAACACGTTACCATTACACAAAAATTTATAAGTGTGTAATGAGTGATCAAGTTTTAGTAACTCAATGTGCCGCCCTTTCAAGTGGTAAGAGTTTTGTTCACGATTGGGTTGTGGTTGCAGAGATAAAGTGGTTTCAAATTGGGTCCATCCTTTTGAAACACCCTGTGCTTTCAGGTGTGCGATGCTGCCGAGCTGATATATCCCAGACTGCTAATTGCAGTTTCAGAATGGAGCCGAGGTGTTGTTTCACCCCACCGATGAACCAACCCAGCACCCAGGCTGCTACCAACAGGGACACGACCCCAAAATGCCACAAAATGCTGTTTTGCATCAGTTTAGTTCTGTGGGCTCAGAAGCACTGACCTGGAGTTTGAACGCACCGGAGGGGTCGTGTCCCTGTTGGTAGCAGCCTGGGTGCTGGGTTGGTTCATCGGTGGGGTGAAACAACACCTCGGCTCCATTCTGAAACTGCAATCAGCAGTCTGGGATATAACTAAACTTATCCAATTGTCTGAGGGGGAGAGGGAGGATGCAGTAGCTTGTGTGGCTCCGCCTGGGCTGTGTGATCCCTTGGCGGTGCTGTGTGCCAGCGCATTGAGGCCACAGCTCGTGAGGATCCCGAAATAGCTCCATGGGTAGATTAATTGCTGGAAAAAGACCTGGGTTCAGTTTCCTTCTTGACATGAAGAGATCCAAATCTTCGTCTTCTGCTTCCTATGAAAGTGCCTTAACTCTTAGACTCTACACAAGACTGAAGGACAGTCCGTTCAAGCCACGCTTTTTTGCACTACAGATATTCTGAACACAAGATGTCTGGGACCTAGGGACACAGAAGCAAACCCAGTTCTGTAGCGAAGATCAAAGTTGATCTGGTTAACACAGGCTTGTCTAGGTCTGTGGTCCCAGCTCTTAGTGTGACTTCTGTTTTGTGTGATGACTACTTCATGTGCAATGTGCAAAACAGCCCGCAAAGCTGGGATGGGATCCCAGAGAGAAAATAAACGCTTTGTTCTTGTGTGTTTGTGGATGCTTCG
This sequence comes from Pampusana beccarii, assembly GCA_013399365.1. Classification (NCBI taxonomy): domain Eukaryota; kingdom Metazoa; phylum Chordata; class Aves; order Columbiformes; family Columbidae; genus Pampusana; species Pampusana beccarii. Next base: position 94,653 of record VWYH01008057.1, on the reverse strand, counting down.
ACAGTATGTGCTTGCCTCAGGTGAATTTTTATTGAACTAGCTTCATGTTTTGTGCCTATGCATGAACCTTGTGCTCCTTTCCATGGTCAGCCAAGACCACAAAGGTTGGAATGGCGGTGCTGCAGGATTTAGTGAATGCCTGATCTGTTCATTTGCAAATTGGAAAGCCTTTAAGCTCTCTTGCCTTCAATTTTATTACCTCACCTGTAAGGTTACTGTAAGCTTTTGATCCTGCTGCACTGAATAGGCAATGGAACCCTGTTTTATACCTGGTACAGCACACTTCAACATGAAAGATCTGCATCTTGTGACGGATTTCTCCACATCTTGGCTGGGCAGTTGATAAGCTGCTTGCTGCACATCCATGTGCAGAGACAGACTTTCTCCCAGATGGTGAGGTGGGGATGGATGTGCTTCCCTACAGTCAGACCTCAGGAGAATCAACTGTATCCAGCACTGAGCCTGGAGCTGCTGGGATGTGCTCTGAGTGCAGTCCTGGTGATAAGACCCTCAGAGGTGGCCCTGATGACATCTGTTCCGTTGAACATGTGAAATGTTTGGTGACAAATCTGCTCCTCCAGGGAAAAATTCAGAAGCTTGTGTGAAGAAGCAGTGAACACCACATCTTTGGAGGGTTTCAACGCTATCCTGGAATCGTATCACAAAACTAAGTATTGAAGCTATTAGTACCATGACACTGGACAAGTTTTGCTACCTTTAATTCAGTGCCTTGGTTGTACCGGTGTTAAAGGCTGCACTTCACAGAAGTGTGGCAGAGTCTTAATAAAGCTGAGGTTCTGAACAATAGATTCCAGCTCTATTGGCTGTCTTGCTGCTTTAACTTCTGTTTCTTAATAAAGTACTTACACAGCAGCATAAGGAAAAACAAGGTTAAAAAGGTTCAATGTCACTGAACATGATTCACATGGAAATACAAATTTCCTCAATAATGTGGACAGATCTGCGGCCTCAGAATTATGAAGGGCGAGGCCTTTCCTCTCCAAATGGGATGTATAGGACCAAAGACCTTCCAGTCTAGGTCTCACGTTTTGGGAATATAAAGATGCATGATGTAATAGATGCCAGAACCCAAGGTGTTTCTGTCATCTTGAAGTTAAACACCAAAGTTGTCCATAGCCCGGGAGATCTTGCTACCCCTCTGTATCCATCAGCACCGTTTAGACGCTGACTATAAGAAGGACAGTAGGGGTTACCAGACTGTTGTTCAGGTTAATAAACACTTTTTTCTTTAAAATAGGTTTGTCCAGACTGCTTTTCAGCTCTGTGTCCTGTTCAGAAGTGCCATCAAATCCACTTGTATTCCCTTGCATGTATCTTTTGAACAGACAGACTAATAAAGACACTGTCCCCAACGTGGGTGTCATGGCAGCTGTATTTTGTTAGGCTTGCTTGATAAACTCGGTACTTGATATCTGGCGTAATCCCCTTCGTGAATGGGACAAGGCCATGGAAACGCCTGTGTGCAGCAGGCCAAGAGGATGTCTCATGTTTTGATCAAGGGTGGGTAGTGTCCAGGACTTTGTTGCATTGCTCATTACGTGGTGAAAAGGTAAACTGTGTGTGTTTCCCTTCCATGCCACTGGTTTTACAGGTCTCGGGCTAAGGCAGGAATAAAGAAGGTGGAAGGAGTGTGTCTTAACCGTACTGGAGGTGGTTTCAGAAACTCCCGTGGCAGTTCTTCAAAGGCTTTAGACATCTTCTTATCCCAGACTTGTCATCTTGGGACACTGATCATCTGATTGACCCTGATCTTTAGTAGAGGTGAAAGTCCTCAGAAAACTTCTTTCTTTTCTTCAGTAAGAGTAATTCAAGCCAGCTAGTGAGAAAGAAAACATCCCTTTGGCTGGTGCACTGAGATGAGTGGACAGCTGTGATGTGCTGGTCATTCCTGCCTAGACAGTCATTGTCTTTTTGTACATCCTGGAGATAAGTCTCTCCCATTGCTTGATGAAGCTGCATCTGTTTAACATAGTCAACCTGTCTCTCCCTTCCTCTAGTTGATCAAGTTTTTGGGGGGCCAGGTGAGCTCTCAAGCGAGAGTATTTGAACAGCACCTTACCAGGTCTCTGGACCCAGCTGCCTTTTCTTCTGGGCAGCCCAGGCTGCTGCTCTCCAGGGCGTTCTGAGGTGTAAGATGGGTGCTGTTTCAAGCTTTGGGTTTGGTTTCAAAGACTGTCTCTGCACTTGTACCAGAGGCCTTCCTTTGTTTGGTTCTAGCTTAATGAATGTCCAGTCTAATCATAATTACCTTGGAAAAATCTTTAAACTCCTTTATTATTATTATTATTATTATTATTATTATTATTATTATTTCCTCAACTCCAAGATGACCTTAAGCTTTTGGTCCTTCTGGACTCAACAGATAGCCAAATCCTGATTTATACCTGTTACACGTGGGTTTTTTTACCCTTGGCATGAAAGTGTGCAACTTAACTCTGGGGTTGAGGCTGTTTCATTGTCTTAACGTGTCCAAATCTGTAGGAAATACCAACCTGGTTCCCCTGGAAGGACTGCACTTACCTTCGTGCAGTCACTCCAGTAAATAGCTGTGGCCGGATGCGTCATGAAACTGCAAAGGTGTTACTTAATGTGCTTTCTACCATGGTTAAACCACTTTTGTAGCTACGTTAATGAATGTTTTATCTCAGATATTTTGTAGACACTTGGGGGTTTGTTCACGCTTTGCCTTAGGAGTAGCAGTGCCTGATGATCCAGGTTGGTTCAGCATTTGATAGAGACCAGTGATTGTTTGCCTGGCAGGACAGGCTGCAGATGGTGTATTATACCTCTCAAGAGAAGATGCATGCAGGTGGAACTTCTTGAGGAATACAGTTTGCTGAGAATGATCTTCATTTTTTCCCCCCCTCAAAGAGAATTGTGCTGAAGAATAGCCTGTATTGCACTGCAGATACAGGCATAATGATCCATCTCATTATTTCAAAGGCAGTGAGAAGACTCGGAGGTTTTCCGTCTCAAACACATGACCTGCAGTATGGGGCCTGACATGCCCTAAAGATGAGGAGTTTTGCATAAACTAGTGATCTTAAAGTTGGTCATATTTTTCTCAAAGTCAAACTTCGTGCCAGGAGGGGGAAAAACACGAACAACCCCAAACGGCTGCTGCGTTCTTGGGCTGCTGTGTTGTCTCAGCAGAACATCTCGTCCTTCCCCTGGCCTGGCGGCTGGTTCTTCAGGAGGCTGTGACTGAGATTTCCAGCCGATGTGGCTGCCATTCAGTTCTCCAGTCCAGACTCGATAACACAGGTGACCTCCTGCTCTTGCTGCAGAAATAAGAGTTCTCTCAGGACATAAAATGCATGTTCTTTCTCTCATTTTGTTACCTTCTGTTCTGATCGCTTTTCCCACTCTCTGTCTTTTAAGGAACTGAATGTAGACAATTGCTGAGGAGACTTGTCCACAGGGCTTTATTCTGACTTAGTGGCATGTAATTTTATGGATATTTATGCACTGACTTCCTTTTGTCTGGTCGTTATTTGTTCCACTGTGTTCTACACCCTCCACCACCTTTCCCCCAGCCGTGTCTGTTCTTGTAAATTTGTTAGTATTTGAGCCCCAGGGACACAGCTGGTAGGAGAAACTTCGTGCTGAAATTACTTCTTATAGAGAGGCTTTTCTCAGAGCTGAACCAAAAGTAATTTTCCCGTGTCTGAAAAGACTGCCTGCTCTGTGATGCGTCCCTGATTTCCTCCGGTAGCAGTGATGTGATTTCTTCTGTGTCTTTTGGCCTTTCACCAACTGAAAAACCCAAATATGTGTGCAGGTACGTGCAGTTCCTGAATCCATTGGACGATTTCTCAGCCATTGGTGAAAACCAGGTTATCGCCTGGTCAATGATGTGACGGGAGGAGTTGAATGAACAGTAATGATCGTTTCTTTTTAGCTTTGAAGTCAGGTAGTTTAATCTCGGGGTGCTAACCACTGACAAATTGCTAATGAGGTTGCTGGAGCTCTCCATCGCTTTGTAGTTTGCTTCGTCAAGCTTTCAAATAAAAAGCAAACAGGCAACCCTCAAAACCAGTAATTCTTTAGGAAGTTACACTCAACTAATGTCTGTCTAATCACTCCCCCTTGGTTGGAGTGCAAATGATAAATTGTTTAGGATTTTCTCTCTGTAAATTCTTAGTTTGTTGAAACAAAAGGAAAATACATGTAGTTTCAGCAACTTCTTGTTCCTGCTAGAAGTACATTCTCAGCCTGTATTAGCCCAGCATCTGCAAGGAATCAGTTATAGAAAAGTGGTGCTAACTTTGTGGTGTGCACATACCTCACTGGACACTTTTTCATTTCTGTAAGATGTGAAGTTGTAATTAGCAGCTTTATGGGCTTTTTTTTTTTGGTTTGTTTTTCCTTTGAGAAGCTGCAGCTGCTGATGTTTTGCTAAGTGTTGGTGTTTCTCTCTGATTATTGCTGCCTGTTCCATGGCATCCAGGCCATGTAGGGGACCAAGATGAAGAAATTTCTGCTGTGGTATATGAGGAATCTGAGAAATATCCCAACCTTGCCTGGCTTTGTTGTCTTTAGCTGCAAGGCAACTTGTGGAAAGTCAAGTATGAAAATGTGCTGCGCTGCACTTTATTTTAAGCTAGGATGTTCTAAATTGGAGAATCTCACCACAAGCTTATGCTGTTCTCCAAACTGAGGCTGGGCTTGATGAACTGTCACTTAGCAGATGCTTGCAGCCATACACGGATATCTAATCTGAATTGCCTTCAGTAGGAGGTGGGAGGGGGGTTGGAGGGAATAGAGGCTGCTTATTAAAGGACAACAGCAGCAAATACCAGGCATTTTTGTATACAACCTCTGGCTGTAATCCAGCTGGGAACATTCCCTAGACAACTGGTGTGGAGATGATGGGAAGCATCCAGGGAGAACTGCAGGAGCTATAAAACAGCCTTGTAAATAGTCAAGCCAATTAGTGACTCTCCTGCACTCGCCTGAAGTATCCGTTATACCTCCTCGTGTCAGAAATTTAGTCAAGTGATAAAGACACCCTTTTAATTACAGGTTTTTACTATAAATATCTGTGAATTTGTAGCTGGCAGAAGATCTGCTCAGTTGTATCTGAGAATAAGTGTTTCTTCTGTTCTTTGCAACTGCTATTGTGAGCAGGACAACAGACCATTGTTGGGGCTCTTACTTACACAGTTACTTTCTCCTATGAACAATTTAAGTGCCTTATGTAAGTGGCTGTTTTGTGTGAACCAAGGCGTTGGTGGCCACAGGACCCGCGGGATTGGGATCCCCGGGTCTGAAATCAGGTGCCAAGATGCTGGGATCGCTTCTCCTTTCTGCTTCCAGGTGAACTTCTCATCTCAGAGCTTGTTGCTGGTCAGGAGTGACAGAAACAGGTGAAACTCCTAGAGCACAGGAAAGGTGTGATCCAGGCTCCCAGCATGGAAAATACTGGCCTGTTTGGTTCATTTTTCAGAAATTGAAATCACAGAGATGATCTGTAATGAGATAGATGGCACTAACTGCATCTGACCATCCTAATGTGTTCCAGATGCTTATCTTCACAAATACTGTTAGCTTGCAGTGGAGACTTTGTGCGCAAGTAGCAAGATGAAGGAAAGTCTTTGAATTTCAGAGCACGTGGGTTTTTTTGGTCCTTCTGTCTTATGTGACTCGCGACACTACACTTGGTACGTCCTGCGTGGTCCCTGATCTGCTGGTGAAGCTCCTGGCTCACCGGGTGCTGCGAGAAGTCCTTGCACTGGCACCTCAGTAAGCAAGTTTAATTAATTAAACTAATTTAACGTTCAGAAAGTCCAGGAACGCATCTGCAGATTCGGGCAGGGGTGGTGGTGTTGCCTTGTCCTGGCACGCTGTATACTGTGACTATCACAAGAAGATGTATAGATGCTTCAAACCTGCTGGACAATAAGCAAAGCGACTGTTTCAGTCCTGGTTTTGTTTAGAACAGTGTTTCCCCTTAGAACAGGTCTTTCCCACACAGGAGTTTGACCTGTTCCTAGAACAGTAATTGCTGTTACACACGGGCTGTGTGGGAAGAGCACAGTGATCTCCTGCGAGTCAGAAGACCGGCTTCCATTCCTGGTTGTTGCCCATTTACTTTGTGACCTGCGAGTCGTCTCTGTTTGTTTTGCCCGTTTTCCAGATGACAACGTATTCAGCAGAGAAAACGCCTCTTCTGTACAAAACTTGGGCTCAAGTTGCTGAGTGGGGAGAAATTGCAGCTGATTGAGAAGTCAGTCACTAATTTTTGCTAATCAAATTGTAGCTGAGATAAGTTTCCCTAAAGTGTACTTTCCTTTATTGGAAATGACACTATAGCTTTACATGCAATGAATTTCAAACCCTGTACAAATTTAAAGTGCTCGTGCCAGCTGAATTTGTCCAATTTTAAATGTGCTTGAAGCTGCTTCAAAGCAGAAGCTTTGCTGCTCTAGGGAAAGAGCTTTGACTCTAGATACTGCCTAAATTTACCAGTGACTGTCAGATTTTCTTTGACCTGTCTGTGTAACGTAGTTCGTAAGGGAGAGATCCTTCAGTCAGTTGATGGAATAACCTTATACATCCAACTTGAAGCTATTGCTGAAGATGATTTGCTTCCTTGGATGCCCTGATATAGCCCGTGGCTTGAGTTAATACAGCATTTCACTTCAGCCTCGTGAGGTTTTCTGTCTACTGGTAGTGGAATTGAGACTGAAATAAAGGAAGTGGAATTATGACCCTACTGAAGTCATTAGCAAAGCTGCTGTTGACTGAAGTAAGGCTGGGATCTCAGCCAAGGGTTCCAGTTGTTTAATTTATGGTAACGTATTAATTGTATTAAAACAGGGGTTTGAAGAAGCTAATCTTTAGCTTCGCAATACCATCTCCATTGCATAAGTATTGTACACAGTGTTACTAAAAGTTTACCTTTTTTGGGTAGGTTGATAGAGGTAGATTTTAATTTATTTTTGTAATTAATGCGTGTGTGCTCCTGGGAAAGAACTGAAGTACACAGATGTCATTATTCCTATACATGAAAAAGACTTTACCCTAAATCTTCTAATTCTTTTAGAGCCTATGGCAGCAGAGCTATCTAACACTGGATCCTGCAGGAAATATTTGGCATTCTTGTAAGCTCCAGGGAGAGGAGAGCTGGGCTGATAACATCCATTAGTGTTGCTTTGGAATGAGAACTTGCATGAAAGACTTTTCTCTGAAAAAAAAACCCAAACCCACGCTATAAGATTTAAAGGCTTTTTAGCAAAAGGACCATATTGCAAGCTTTTGAGCTCTCTGCGCTGTATGGAGCTTTACTGGTGTGTGTGTGCCAGAAAACCTCATTGATGATCAGAGCCTTTGAGAACCCTGTGCCGCCCACTCGAAAGGTGACGTCTGGACTGGATTTATCGGGCTATTTTCACTGGATGTTTCAGAGTAGATTTTTAACTCCTTTAAAATTTTATCAACTTTGTTTCTGTAATTTGGCAGGAAAGATTATTTATCTTGTTCTAAAGGCAGAGCTAACAATGTGTTCGCAAGCTCTGATGACAATAAGAACAAATCGTATTGTTTTAAAATGTAAATGTATGTTTTGCTCGATGTGTTTTCTTCTCTTACCTGTTGGAATAGTTTAGCATTAAGCATATTTTAATACACATCTAGACACAGATGAGACTGCTTTTATTATTGCTTATAGACAGTAATTATGTTAATGTAAACACTGCAATAAAAGGGAAACTAGAAATAAAGACCGGGACGTAAGAATTGGCATCCAAGGTCTTTTTTTTTCCTCCTCATCAATCTTCACATTTGTCTTGTACGTGGTGACTCTGGACCAGGTAGAATTGGCTTTTTTCATGGAGTTGAAGTGTATTATTCCCGTTGTAGCCGTCCCAAAGTACAGTTTCTGTGCATATTGATGGGATCTTGGCATAAAAGAACCCCGGTTATCCATTAGCTAATTCTCAGAGTAACCTTCTTCGTAACCAGCTCTTCAGGTAATACCGTCTGAGTTTGTTCTGCAATGTGCACAGCTAACAGAGGCAACATTTTGAGTCATTGAGGCCAGTGGTTTCTAGTCTTTCTTATTCTGTATTGTTTCCCAATGATGTTTGCCTTCTTGTGAGGAAAAATGGGACAATAATGGGTTTAGCCAGGTTGATGTAGTTGCTTCTGAGAAGCAGATACTGTTCTGGGGAGAAAATGCATTTACTGTTGTCTCTTAGCAAGAGGTCACCCAGTGCACTTGTCCTGGGGGTTTCCGTGATTTAAGAGGATTGGAAAGTAATAAGAAATTAGATATATTTTTTTTTAGAGTCCGTTCTCTTTGAAAATTTGGGGTAATATCCTTCCTGCATATGCAAAGTTAAAATCTCCAGTGTTGTATCGTCTCATTTTTGCAGATGTTAAATACAGTGTGGGGATAGAGATGCTTCTAAGCTGCATATCTGATCAAGTGCAGGTCTGAAGGTACTAAATACCCAAGTAAATGAAGCCTGGATACCAAACTGGGGTGTGCAGCGTGGTGCAGGAAGGGATTTCTGAAGGCTGCAAAAGAACGTGCTTAAATTCTGCCCCTCCTGGTAAATTAACGTTTCCATTATAAGTATCTCAGCTGAAAAATATTCAAGCGCACAAAACGTGTACTTGTAATTCTTACAAAGTAGTTGGCTTCCAGACTTTAATTTCTGAAGAACTGTTGGGTGACAGAAGCACGTTCACTCTTTCCATGCAAATCCCCAGTGTAAAGTCCTTTTTAGCTCCGTGTGTGTCCGAGTCACTAGTGCCAGTCGCTGCCGCGCTTGGAATGGGATCTTGCTCCAGTGCTTTACTGCTCCGCAATCATCGCCAAGTTAGACCTGGTAATAATCTCTTTGTGTGGGTCTATCCAAAGACCAGACCTTGGGGTTTTGTTTTGTTTTGTTTTTAAAATAGAGCTGTATTAACATCATCTGTAATTACTGTGATGTGAACTTGGTCACGTTTCCTGCCCAGAATATCCTGTATGTAAACCTTGCACTAAATTGTGTCCCAAAATGTTTTGCTTTAAATCAGCCTCTGTCTTAAATATGAAATGTGCATTTGCTGTCTTTATTGATCTGTGTTCTGTACCGCTCTGTGCTCATCGATTCATTTCTTAATGAATTCATTTAGCCCTGCGGTCATAAATATATTGTTAAACTAGCTAAGAGCCTGAACAGTGCAAAGAATCTGTTTCTCTAAAATGTATTTTACTTTCAAACAGGCTTCTAAAGATAGTGAATATTTCTTTCACCTTGGTAATTCTCACAACCAGCTTCTGTAATATAAAATATATTACAATGATGGTAATTATAGAAGTGTGAGAGTAGGTATCATGACTAAAATATATATCTGCACTCTGAAGAGTTCTGTCTCTGGCCTAACAGTCAAGGCAGAGAACAAGTCTGGTTCTTATTTCTGAAAGTAACAAAGGAATTGAGGCATATAGTCAAAAGCTTTTAATCAAACCAATGTTATGTGTTATATCAACATCTTAATGCATCTTTAGGATGAAGAAAGTATTTTAAAGAATACCTTGTAGTTCCCTCCATCTGTACTTTTGGTTTTAGATGGTTGGGTCTGTTGTGAGGTCAAAGCCACGGGTGGAATGAAATGAGGTTGCTATAAACAAAGAATTGGGAAGTTGTTGAGAATGAATTTTGAGGAAAATGTCTGAAATGTTTTGCAGAGGTGAATCTGGTGCCGGGAAGACTGAAAACACCAAGAAGGTTATTCAATACCTTGCTCATGTTGCTTCCTCCCATAAAGGAAGAAAGGACCATAATATTCCTGTAAGTTGGGATATTTTCTCAGTTGTTTGTTGCTCTTTTTGAAAACTATTGTCTTTGCATTAAAAAAAAACACGACTTTTTTATTAAAGATAGTCGGTAATGTAATCCACATAACTTTGTCTCAACCGTTATTTTCTCTTTAGTAGTGGCTGAAATGAGCAGTTACATTAACATTTCCAGTTAATTTAGCTGTTTAACTTCCATTGTGAAATTAAAGGCTTGATGCAAGCATTGGAACTAGAAACGGCATCAAAGCCTTCTGTTGCAGTAAACCCCAGTTTTCAAAAAAATTAATTAACTTGGGCAATTCTTAGTGAATTTAGTTCCCACTAGATGCAGTTTTCACTACAATAATGGTGAGCAAACTTTCTGTTCTTTCATAAAACACACTTGTAGATGGGAAAAATCATCAGGCTTAGAAACTGCTGTAGAGCCGCTATATTTAGAAGTCAGTAGCTATTAACAACTTCGGATTTTATTACATTATGAACGAGAGCGTTTGCACTCTTATGTCAGAGAATCCTGAGTATTTTGGTAACTTGTCACAATCTCCGATCGATGTAGAATTTTCTTCAGGTTTACTGCCAGACTTCAAAATTTATGCTGAATTTTTAGCAATATTTTGCTTTAAAAAAAATTATGAATGGTTTTGAATAGTGTCAGTATGAGCCCTTGGATGTCCAGTAGCAAAGTATTAATTCCAATTGCTCCAAGCAAGCAGTTAGTACCAGAAAAAAGCAGGTGCAACCTCAGGTGTCTCTGGTGGTTGGAAGCTTCCAAATTATCATCTGACTTGACAGCAACAATTTCTTTTATTTCTAGTGCATGACTCTTAACATTAAGACATTCTTGAATGGGTCAAGACTCACACTTGTAGGAAAAAATGGAGATGACTTTAATCTGTGAAGGATTTGAAGTGGGAGAGAAGGCGAGATTGCTTTGCAGGTAGATTTGGAGAAATCAAAGTGTACGGGGAAACTTGAATCTTTGCTCTAATTGAGAACAAACAGCATGACCCTGTGTGTTGATGCTTCAGCTGTTGCTGGTTTATCACACAGAAAATATAAAGTTAGTCTTTCTAAATGTTTAGCGTGCAGTCGGATTGTGCTGCAGGTTGTGTCCGCATCCATTGCAAACCTCAGAAGTTTCTTACAAGGGGAGTATCAGCAGGATCAGGTGGGTGTTCATGGTGTTGTCGTGCATGGGGAGAATACTTGTCAGAATTGGTTTGCTGTATAGGTTTTGGTGGCTTTTGGCTTTTGACCTCTGTGCAGCTTTGAACAAAACTGGGCATTTTTTCACTTTCTACAAGAGTAAAGTTGCCTACAGCTTTTTGAGGGAGAAGGAAGTTACGCAGAGAGGGAATTGTGTGGGGTTTGTACTGAGCACTTCTGAATAGACTATGGGCAACTTGGAACACCTCAGGCTGACAGACCCTCTGGAAGCCTCTAGTCCGGCCTCCTTTCAAAATGCACTTTCCTTGTAAAGCTGAGTTTTGAAAATCTTGAGGGATGGAGATTATGCAGCTTCTCTGCAAACCTGTTCCAGTGCTTCACCATTTCAATGGCCTATTTTTAAATGGCCCTATTTTTGATTGTTTAAAAAGCACTGTATGTTTGTCTGGCCTGTTCTCGTGCTGTGTTTCCACCAGCACCTCTGCTAAAACAAGTTCCCATTTCTGTGCTTTGTCGTCCTAACAATTCCCGTGGCCGCTCACAGGCTGATGCAGCCTCAGACTGGTGGGTTTAAAGTCCATCTGGCTTTAAACAAAACAAGTTTCCTCTGCCATTTGTTGTGTGGCTGCAGAAGTGGCGTGAAGTGAAGGCTCAGAAAAGAAAGGGGAAAGGTGGGGTGGGAAATGTCAGTGAAGGGAAGGATGAGATGCCCTTTTTAATGCAGTGTTGGCTAATTCCTTTTAAATCAGTGGTTGAACTGCAATTTAATTTGCTCCTTATCTGTGTGATCAAATGGGTCAGTCGTGTTCATCTCAAGAGAGTTTAGAAAACAATTGTTGTAATCAACTGCTTTATGAACCATCAATAACTGTTATGATGAAGACTGGAAAAGCTTTTTTTCTTTGTAAAACATAGTTCAAGCACAGTAAAAAGAATAAGGTGCTGTCCTTAATGGAAGTTTGATACTTTGATCGTGAACTTCATTCAATGCAGCACTGTAGTAAGCACTGGATTAAGCAGATGCTTATGAAAAATGCCGAATGTTTCTGTAACCAAAACAGTTTTGAAAATACAAATGAGTCTCCCTTGTGCTGGAACGATTAATTTTTATTTATGTATCGCAAACCAAGGATCTCTAACCTACACACCTAACACTTCACAGCTAGTGGCAGAATTGCATTTGTGTATTCAGCCCTAATGTGTTCATTAGAAAATTGTGGAGAGCTGTACCATAGTACCCATCTGTACCACCTCTACATTATCCTGTGCACAGAGAAGATGCTAAATAGGCTTGTTAAACAGACCTACTGCTCATGGATTTATTTTTACCCATCCTGTTACAAATAATTATCAGTGGCATGCGTATTACTGAGACTATTCTGAATGCTGCATGGGTTTGGTTTTTTTTTTTTCAGTGAAGCAACTTGTGTGCTGATGAATGAATAATTGTTTTCCCAACATCATTCTGAAGTCTGGGGTTAACTTGGTTTTACCTGAGGGAGCGCTCTAAAAATATCACAAAGTGTCACCTCAGAGAGGGCTCCTGTGGGCAGTGGAGTCACTGGAAGCACAGGGGCTGGAATTCCAGCGCTGAGCAGCCCCAGTACCAGCTTTTCCTAATTTGTGGTGTTGGAATCCACAGCCGCACTGTCTCATTTCCCGTTTAATCCCAAGGAATGTTCAAGGTGTTTTCTTGGGCACTGTGCTGGGATGTGTGGGTAGGTGATGGTGGCAATCATGTAGAAGAGAAGCTTTGGTAATTGCGGGACTTGGTGGAGCCGGGTGAGACTAAGGTAGTCTCTTAAATCAGGAACAGAGACTGAGCTTTGTAAAGCTGAGTAATGGCGGGAGGAGGAGTGATGGTGGTGAGCTGCAAACGGGCTCATCTGGAGGTTGAATCCCTGCGTGTCAGGCGCTCGGTTGAGCATCAGAACTGACACAAGCACGGGCCCGGCTGGTGTGGAGCAAGGGAGAGAAGAAGAAAGAAACCTGTTGTAAATAACATCCAACACGCTTGACCTCTTAAGAATTTGGGGGTGTAGCATTGAAAACTTTGCCAGTAAACTGAATGTTTTGCATGCAGCAAGCACATTGGGGTTTGTTAACTGTGCGATGCACAGACCAGCTTTATAAAGGCAACCGTTGTGCTTTAGCTCAGGTGTCTCAGACCAAAGGTATATATACCATGTATATGTATATATACCATATATATGTATATATACACCCTGTTTCCCTGAAAATAGGACAGGGACAGTATTAATTTTTGCTCCAAAAGATGCTTACTTTTTTACATGTGTAGCTGCCTGGACAGTATTTAAATTGACTTTTTTATGAACTCTAACTAGGGCTTATTTTTGGAGTAGGGCTTATATTTCAAGCATCCTCAAAAATCCTGAGAAGTCACATTATGGCTTATTTTCGGGGTAGGTCTTTATTTTTGGGGAAACGGGGTAGGTATACACCATGCTGGTGTCTGTTGGTCTGGTCGGTGATTGTCGCGGGGGAGCTTCTCTCACCTTTGTTCTCACTGGTTCTTCTGTTGGCTCCGGAGCCATGGGGAAAAGGATATTTAGAATAAAAGGAGAGGAAGAGAAGAGGGTTTGCACAGATTAAGCATGGAGGGTAGGGAGGAAAAGGAGATTTCTAAACTTCTGAGCTTTATGGCTTATCACTCCCATATGCATTGAGATAGGATAGAGAAAAGAATGGAACTGTGTTGCTAACACGTGTGTTAAAGTAGCTTTAATATGGCAAAGCAGTGAGGCTTAATTCTGACTCTTGGTTCTGCTTTAGTTTAAAAACTTGCTGGTTTTGGATGGGGAAGTCAGTGTAAAATATAGGAATAATTTATTAAAAAACATCGCATAGCTGGCTTTTTAAAGGAAGAGTCACGGAACTGCCCAGGGCCTGCACTGAACGTGGGCATTCTGCAGGCTGAGTGGGGCCTATGGACGCCCCTGGGCATGGGCAAATATGTGGAATCAGCAGCTGTTTTCAATCGTGGTAGTGTATGAAGTAGTCAGGTTCTATAAATACCTGCATCCATCCCCTGCTGTCACCATTTCCAGTCACCCCGGTCCAGTGGTTCTGGAATTCCACTTGTGTTCACGTCCCCTTTCCCCACTCAGATCCAGCTTTCGTGGCGGGGGGTGATAATTTCAGCTTCAGAAATAATTGCTGGTACTTTCCGCTTTCACTGGCTGCATTTGCCTTTGTAGCCAAAATGCTAAATTGTTTAATTTGTTTTTATTAATTTCAAAAGAAGCGCAATTAACGGGTTGTGAAGCGCAGGCTCTCGGGTAGGCCCAGCCTGCCGGTCTCGGTGCGGGTTCCCAGGTGAGCTTTACCTGCCGTCACCTGAACGCAGACAAGTTCAATATGTGTCCGATTGTGCGAGGGCCTGTATAGTGCAGACAGAAATGGGCACCCCAAGGGAACGGTTCATCTCGTCTGAAGATGAGCAAATGAGCCATCTCCTGGGTGTACCTGTCCTTCTCAGTGAGACAGAAACAGGAGCAGTTTCATACTGAAACACCTCAAATTGTTTTAGTTGCCCAAGTTGTTTTGTGAGCAGCTTTGTAAAATTCACATCACTGAGCTGAGTAAACCAAACCTTTGCCAGCTGCTTTACAGACCTCTGACAAAATCCATTATTCCGCACTAAAACAATGCTAGTCGTTAAAAATAATAGACATAAACAGAGGAAGTGTGCATCTGGCTTGGTAAGGAAATGTCTTGATATGTGTCTTTCACCACAATATTTTCCCTCTGGGCTCTCTGACGTGAAGCTCAAAATTATTAAACTTGCAGACTGAACCAAGGAAATGAAAATGGAATGGAGAATTTCTGCAGAAACTGTGCAAATGTGAATTTTGAGGGTTTTTTTGTTTGTTTTACTTCATCACTTCCACACCCCGTTTGCCCTTCTTCCTGGCAAAATTCGATGGTCTTCCAGATTCTCAAAATTTTGCTTCTTCTCATGTGGAGGGTCATTCTTGAAAGAAAGAAACAAAGCTTGTCTTGATTGCAGGTTTGTGTTTCTTAATTCTTGAAGTACAGTGCAAAACCTCAGACTCCTTAATTATTGCTTTTGCCTTGGTTCTTTTATAACCTTTTTGGGTTTTGAAGAGTAACAATGATCTTAACCGTGTAAGACCACCTTGCAGTGACTAAGTCTGTAGAGAAATGTACTTGGTGTTGCAGGTTTATTTTTTGTTCTTGTTTGGCAAAACTGTAGAAAGCAATGAATAACTAATTAAATTATTGCCCTCCTTCCTTGCTGCTCAAGGTCCATCTGTCATTTTGTGTTTTATTTGGAATTAGTCCTTTGCATAAACACAGGGTTTGGTATTTTGCGCATGCATTGACAAGCGAATAACTTCTTTTCTTAAATTAATGTAAAGGGTTTCTATGAAGTGAGTATCTAGTTAAACTAAACCTACTGACATGACTAATTGGGGATGTACCGTGCAGCTGGAATGCCTGCTTGCTAACATCTGCATTTGTTTGTTTGCAATGAACAGCCCGAATCACCTAAACCCGTGAAACACCAGGCAAGTGTTTTTCTTTATGCTTTTAAAGTTAGTAGGTGAAATTATAGATATATCTTCTTCTGTATTCTGTCAATTTGTATTTCTAACATGCGGGGAAACCTTGTTGATGTATATACGGCAAATGGTGAACTTTCTAAATGAGCACAGAACCAACAAGTTGCTCAGCACTGCAAAGCAATTCAGGGTGGTAGGGGAAGGGATTTATAAGGGCTGCAAAAGAATGTGCTTGAATTTCCCTCCTCTTGGTAAATTAACGTTTCCATTAGAAGTACCTTAGCTGAGAAATATTCCAGTGCACAAAACGTATACTTGTCATTCTTACAAGGTTCGCCCTCTCTCCGGCTGGGGTTCTCCACCCTGCAAAACACCTTTTTGATATTAAACAAAGCACTAAATAAAAGAGAGAGATAATAGAAGTGCCAAAATTCTTTTTATTAACATACTCTTTTGTCTGAATATTTTTATAGCCTCTCAGGTAACCTGAGAAAGACTTTGATCTCCAGGGTAAAAGGCTTGGCGTAACCAACCTATCTGCTGAAACTGAGCGTTTCCCCTGACTT
Organism: Pampusana beccarii; assembly: GCA_013399365.1. Taxonomy (NCBI): domain Eukaryota; kingdom Metazoa; phylum Chordata; class Aves; order Columbiformes; family Columbidae; genus Pampusana; species Pampusana beccarii. Next base: position 78,556 of record VWYH01008057.1, on the reverse strand, counting down.
TGTAGGATAAGTGGTGCGAGCGACGCGGTTCGGTTCGGCGGTGCTGCCTGAGTTAGTGTTTGAGGTTCGGCTCCCTCGTTCCCGCTGGCCGGGGCTGCCCTGCAGGTGTCGCTCCCCGAGCCCATGGGGCTGTCCTGCACACATAGAGCAGGGTTAGGTGGGGATTGACTTGAGGCTAAGACCGTGCTTTAGAGATAACCAGTTGCTACCATGTGTTATGCAGGATAAATGCTCCACTCTAACCCTGAGATGGTAAGTGATGCCTTTTTGTCATGGGCACCAGCTTTTAAATAAAGAAAAAGCTTCACACCAGCTCCGTGTGGTGTATCCAGGGCTTGGTAACTGAAGAAGCGATCATGAATTAGTTTAGCTGGTCGTATTCTTCCCTTTACTTTTTTTTTCAAAGCTGACTCTAGTGCAACTTAAACTGTAGTGGAAAACAAAATAATGAAAGAAATTTTAAGTTAGCTCTGGTATACTGGAAGCAGAAAGAAATCCCCTGGACAGCTGTGATGCCTTTGCTGCTGTGTGGTAACTTGTTAAACTTCTGTAACCCAGTCATGTGTCTGAGCCCATGGTCTTATTTTCAGAAGTTACAGACATTCTTAGTATTTAACCTAATCCTCCCTCCTTGCAAACCTCAGTCAGTTCTAAGGGTTTTTTCCTAAAATATTTCTCTGTTCCAAAAATAGCTGGAGCAGTGTTTAGTTTAACCCTCCTTTTGCTTAGACTTAGCATGTCGGGGTTGAACAAACCATTTGTGGGCAAATGTTTGAAATGTATCAGTGGAAACATGCTAATCCAGAAGTGTTGATATTGCATAAACCATAATCATTTAACATTTCTGTTCCAATGTCCCTTTGAACTCCAGAGCGGATCCCTGTTGTGTGTGAGTAGCGCGTGGTCTCTCCCGCTTCACCCCGATGAGCCGACTCACAGGCGCTGGTTTTTCTGAAACTGAGACAACAACCCGTCCTTATCTCAGTGTTCCCCCGCATGAAATGTTGCATGACTTGACTTCTCCGATACTGCAATACTGCTTTTTCCAAGTTCTGTTTAGATGCCTCCACAGAGATGCACCCACAGGACAAATTCACGCTCTTTCCAAAGCACTGAACGCTTCTAAAAAAAGAGAATTGGGTTTTGGTTTTAAAGCAGTCCATCTAGAAATGAAAACTCGTAAATCAGAATGCATTTACCGTAGTGTTAAGAGGTTTTGCTGTTTCTCAGTGATGGCTACAACAAATCTACTCTCGAGTGCAAACCACAGGCCGGCCAGGCTGCGATCACTCTGTTCGTTCTCACGGTTTTCACCCACATCTGAGGACCCAACTGAACATTTTCTGCAAATCCTCAGGTGGCTGTAAAAATGAGCTGCTAAGGACTTTTTACATTCAGCTGGTGAATGAGTAAAATTATTTTACAATGCATTGCAGAAGTTCCTCTGCATGGAGCGCAATTAAGGTTTTAACTTTAAGTGCAATTAAGCACTTTACTGCACGGCCGCCGCGCCGAGGTTCTCATGGGGCGCAGCACCTTCTGCGGAGATGAGTTTTGAAGTCGGTGCGCTTTCTTTTCCAGAACAGCCAGAATTTGCAGTGTAAGCTGTGACGCACTCGCCGCGTTTTCCGTGCGTGCCGTGGTTTATTTCGGGCCGTGTACAGCACGGTGAGCGCGTTCCCGTTTTTACGGGCTCAACAGGAGCTGAACAGCGCGGTTGAGAGAGGAGAGTGGGAGAAACGGCCTGAGCAAACGCTTTCCCACTGTCTGCTGCCTTTGCATAGGAAACTTTTAGAATATAAATCACACGTGCGTCTAATGGTTAAAAAAGGGATTTATTTTTTTTTTTCCCCAATTGTGAATTTTTTTTTGCAATTTTAAAAGTGCTCCTGAGAGCTGCGATGTTGGCAGACATACGGTCCATAGGCACGGCGGCCTGAGAAGTGTTTAGTGTGCTCTGGGCTGAGACTTACACATTTATTTCTTCTTTAGTTACTTCAGAGAATATGTAGTCCCAAAGGGAATATATTTGGAAGTAAGCAAGTTTTGAGCAGATAACTTAAGGTCGTATTAAAGTACAAGCAGCCATTAGTTTCCGGAAGGACTGGAAATATATTTCAATATACAAATAAAAGCCTCTTTTAGGCGTTAACTAGTGAATTTTAAAAATGCCGATGTAAGAATTGACCTCATCTGGAAGCCTTAAGAGATTTACATTTCACATTCTTTGATGCTCAGTCTGGGGTCTTTATTCATCTGTGCTATAAATAATTGGAAAAAGCAGGTTTATGAACACAAACGTCAGTTTTTGAGACTACATTCCAGACAGTTTCACTTTTTTTTTTCTTTTAAACCATCCTTCAGAGCAGGCACGCAGTATCATATTTCCCTGCACACATAGTGTGCCTCCTGGGCTCATGGAAGCAGCACAGACTTATTTTTGCTACCAGACAACAATTCTAAAAGCTGTTGTGCAATTTCCTTAAGATAAGTAGTTTGATTTCTACATCCATTGGCTTGAACTTAAAGAACAATTATTATTTTTTTTAATGCATTAAGCATACTGAGCAATGTTGGCTGAATTGAGCAATTTAGAAAGGCTCTTTGTCGTTGGCGTTGCTCGGTTCCCTTTGCCGATTCTCGGGTGCAGCCAGGTTGTGCTGATAACAATGTCTGGCTGATTGAAAATTACTGTTCCACTGATTTGCAAGTAAGCAGCTATAATGTAAAATCACTCAATGGGACGTTTAAGAATAACCTTGCTCTAAGATCTTAAAGCAGTTAAATCAGTTTTTCCTCTTTAGCATCTCAAGTCTGTGCCTAATTTCATTAGCCCTAAATTTTCTTTTCCATGTTCAATGAATTGCAACATCTGTTAAGTCCTATTCAGTCACTACTCTGTTCGTGTATGTGTGTTTTAAAAAAATTTAAAAAACCAAGCACATTCTTCCCTGGATGAAGGAGACTGTCAGCGGATTTAGAAGTGAGGTGAAAAATGATAACCCCCTTGTGAAGGCAGTGCCACCGCCACAGCCTGGCTAAAATAACTGTCAGCAAGAAGAAGAAAATAGGAACCCTGAACCTCCTGTGCACTCTGCTCATGTCTGTTTATTTCTCTGTTTGTGTGGTTTTTAGGGGGAGCTGGAGCGTCAGCTTCTTCAGGCAAATCCCATTCTGGAATCCTTTGGGAACGCAAAGACAGTGAAAAACGACAACTCCTCCCGCTTTGTGAGTTACTCCTTTTTCTCTTTCAAGTCTGTACATCTGGATTACTGTTTATGGAGAAATTCCCTTTTTAGGAGTTGATCTAGTTAGTATCAGAAGCTTGCTTTCTACTCTTTGCTCCACAAATTCAGGTTCTCCAATGTTTTCTGCATTGTGTTGGGGTCGCTGCAGGTGCGTTGTCACTGGCTCTGGGCAAAATCTGTCATTGTACTCAGTTTCCAACCTCAACCACCCTTGAATTGCCAGTAGTGTTCACAGTATTACAAATATAACTGTGCCGTGCAGCTGAACTGGGACTCGCGGGCACAAATTACTGCTGAACTACTATAAAGCACGAGAGAGCGTCAACATGGAATTTGGCTGAATATGTCGTCTTCTTGTCAGTAGCAGTGATTTGTTTATCAATTGGGTTTTTTTAATCCATTTTTTAAAAATAGCATAAAACTTGCATTTGAAAACCTCTCTGACTGCTTTACTGAAGGAAAGCCGAAAGGACAGTAGGACTTATTTAAGATGTTCGGCACCCTTGTCGCTGGTTGATGTTTCTGTTGGGTTGGTGCCTTGTTTCACGTGCCGTTCCAGGGGCAGATAACCGCTTGAGATGTGTTGCATTGTTTTAAAAATAGTGGTGGAACTCAGGGTGAACAGCTAATTACCACTTCTTAAAACTTCCTTTCCTTTGAAGGAAAAAAAAAAGATGCTTTTACTACAACTTTAAAACTGTATAGGAAGCATTAAATCTTTTTTTCTCGCAAGAACAAAACTGAAATTTACAGAACAAATGAAAGATTTCTTGGCTGCCTTGACATTTCAACAGTTGCTTGAATTTATAATGTATGAACTCGGCTCTGGTGATAAGGACTCTGGAAAACTGTATGACTAAATCCCTTAAATAGCCTTTTCAATCAAGAAGGGAGAGCAGAGTACTGTAGAAATTCAACTTTGGTAATTTTATAACCACGGTATTTACGATCTTGTTTGATGCTTATGTATGTTTGTTATAGGATTTATGATATCAACAGGTTTCACTGCACAATAATTCTACTTTGCTACCTGTCTTGAATCCATTGAAGACTGTACTAATTTAACGAAGATACTTTTTAGCTAAAAGCTGTTAGCATCTGGTTTGTATTACACTGAAGTCTGCGTCGCTGTTGTGAACATAATCGCTCAAGATGGCTCCAGCTCTATTTTTATAAAGGAGCAAGTATAATGCACTCCAGATGGTGTCATCTCATGCAGAAAAAAAAAATCTTTAGCAACAACCATTTTAAAACCTGACTTAGAAGATATCTATCCTCCCACAAAGTGAGAAGTGCTGTTATTCAGCCCATACAGTCTTGACGGTCGTCACTGCGCCGCATGGAGGTACAGCCCATTCAGGGCTGAAATAAGGCTAGTTAGCATCAAATCAATTGGGTTTTGTCTGCCAAAAGCTGTTCTCTTGTGTCTCAGGAAATAAAGTCTCTAGTTTTTAGTGGGCTTGTTGGGTTCATGCTGCAGAACTAAATGCTTCCTTCTAATGTGGTTTTACAAAGCCATGTACTTAGTTCTATGAGTATAAACAGAATTCAGCTGTTAGACGAACAGCACTATGGGCTCTAACTGATCAATTAAAGATTTCGTAGCAAGATTTGCCAGTGCTAGTTAAAGGATGTATTAATATTTTGCTTTTGAGAAGATAAGCTAGCGATCTCTCCAGTGTAGATTTCTTTGAAGCAGGGGGTGTGTGGGATGCTCATGTAATCGCTGCATTGCCTCTCGGTTTTTATTCATGGAACTGGTAACTCAATGGCAGAAATTAGATAACTTTTAAGGGTGAAACAGAGTTAAGTGGTTCTGAATTAGATCAGAACAAGCCATTGGCTAGACCTTTTGTAGTGCCTCGTGTTTGTTTTCACATGTGACAAGTCGAATTCAAACTGTGTCATTCTAAGAAGGATCAGTGGTGCCCATTCTGGGTAAAAAGTTGTCAGCTGCCAATCTTGCCGTGCCAGTGCTGACACGTGTGTTATGTCTAGTTTATGGGCTGAATTTTAGTAAAATGTCAGTTCGTTCTTTGTGACAGTTATAAACACAGCTTTTTGGAATTGCTACTGAGCAAAAAGTATAAATGCCTCAGTTCCAGGCTAAGCTTATTCTGTTTCTTCATACTCAGAAATTTGAGTTCAAGTGCTGGTCCCTTACATGGCATCTTGAACACAAACCTTGTTCCTTGACTTGGTCATTTTAGTGCCACTGGCTTTCCAACCCAACTGCAGATTAAGCAGGAGGGATTAACCATTGATGCTAATTTAAAGTATTCCACCAGTTTTCTTAAAACTTGGAGAAATCACTTTGAGCTGAAGATAATCTCATTGCTCTCTACAGCTACCTTAGAGGAGGTTGTAGCATAGAGGGTGTTGGTCTCTTCTCCCAAGTAGCAAGTGACAGGACCAGAGGAAATGGCCTCAAGTTGCACCGGGGGAGGTTCAGGTTGGATCTTGGGAACAATTCTTCCCCAAAGGGCTGTGGGGCATTGGAACAGGCTGCCCAGGGCAGTGCTGGAGTCACCATCCCTGGAGGGGTTGGACAGACAGAGGTGAGGTTCTTGGGGATATGGGGCAGTGCCAGGGGTGGGTTATGGTTGGACTCCATGATCTTGAGGGTCTCTTCCAGCCAAAATGATTCTATGTCAAACCGCAGTCAGAGAGCAGTTGATTTACTCTGGGACTACATCAAGATCAGGCTGGTGGTTGGGTTAGGCCTTTCTCTGGATTTGCTGGGAGAGGAATATGGTAGGTCTTGCGGACACAAATCTTTTTGACATTAATAAACTTTATTGGGGAAGTGGAGGAGAAGGGCAGGGTGTTCTGGTAAGAAGGTGCAAGAGCTAAAATGATTGCAGCAACTTGTGCTGGTGTAAGTCTGCAGCATGGCCATAAATCCCCCAACATGCAGCTATTAGATCGGGCTGTTGCTAAAATACATATATTCTACAAGCTTGTTGAGTAGAATATTTAACATAAATATCAATAGTAGAGTCTCTGAGCTGAATGGATCTGCAAAATATTGTGTATTAGTAGAGGGCTTTGTGCAGATACCATCAAAAGAAGCATTTAGATGGTTGTCAGCAAACTGCTGTGATGCTCCTGATCTCCAAAACCGGATTGCATGTGGACAGAGAACTGTGGAAATTGGGTGCACTGAAAATGCAGAGCCCAGGGCAGGCACTGGATTCCCACTGGTTTCTTCAGGTGTTTGCAACCAGGGGAATATGTAACAGTATCATGAGCGTAACAGTTTCGTGAGTACAAACTTGAAATACAGTAATGGTGCTGTTAAATGTGCCCAACTCTGAGTTTACAACGTTCATAGAAAAGTGACCCATCAGGTTGGGGAATAGATGTGGCTTAGAAGTACTTTAATATATCCACTTGCTTTCCAAGAGCTGCTCTACATGTAGGGATTGTATTCTTTATTTGGTCCTTTGGGGAGATCAGGAGGCATGGAAGAAATCAGTATATTGCTTCTCTTGGTCCTTTCTTCACTGACTGCTGGAAGAGAGAGGCTGTGCTGAGAGCAGCCGTCCTGGTTTAAAAAAATGGAAATAAAGCTGGGCAGCACACAGAGGCAGGATTACTGCCAATAAAGCAAACCTACTGGTACCTAAATGTGCTATAGAAATCTTAGAATCCAAGTGTTGCCATCAGCCTTAGACATTGTGTTTGGTCAGTGGGAGAAACTGAGCTTCGCTTTCCAAAGTTTTTCATAAGTCTGGGTTACAGATCTATGGAGAATACGGGTTCTTTAATCTTCAGGAAGCGTTTGTGTGCAGAGTAACTCATTCCATTGCAATGATGGCCGAGTACATTGAAGGGAAAAGCTTTTGTTGGAACTTGTGTGAAATAGTTGTTACATGAACGCAAGTAGGATTATGTTTTTATGTAGACAACGTTGTTGTCTTAAAAAAAATAGTAATTACAAAAAAAAATCTCTTTTCTTTGCAGGGCAAGTTCATTAGGATTAATTTTGATGTTACTGGTTATATTGTCGGGGCCAACATTGAGACATGTATCCTACGTCGTGTCACAGCATCGTAAAATGCAAGTTTTCCAATTGTTTTGTTTTTAACCCTAGAATTCATTGGAATGCAGCGAAAGGTTACCACATTTCTACATTCCTTTGACAACATCTTCCTTTGTTTCAAAACAGCTGATAGAATATCACAAAGTCGGCGTTGCTTTCCCGTGCTTAGAAATCAGATTTCTCACTCGGAAATCTGCTGGATTTTCAAACCAGCCGTAAAACCAGGGTGTGTTAAATAGAGAAACCATTTGAAATGTGCTTGCTCTATGAACATTTCTAGAATAAAATACAAACACACAAACAGACAAAACACCTTCCTAATGAGGAGCTGAGCTGCTGTGTTGTGCTGATGCTGCTTAGAAAGTGATGGAGCCGGCAGTGCTGGGAAACCTTCTGTTTTCTTAGGTCTTCTAGATACCAACGTAGGTTCAATAACACGACACCTACTAGCACTTTATACTGAAGCCTAATTCAGTTTTAGCTCTAAGGTTCGTTTTTATTTATGATTGTGTAATAACAAGTAAAAATACTTCCACTGAAAGCCCTTCTCTAAAGTTATTTTCTTTATTCTACAAATAATTTGTAGTTTATTTTAATTTGTTTAGGCTGTTTTCTGGGGGAATAGCAATAGGGTGGTCACAAAATTATGAAATCGGAAGACTTGGTAAACAATATGTGAGTGTTAATCATAAACAACGCTGCAGTGAAGCTTTCATTCTGTTGCTATGAGTGAAGCTGCTTAATTTTTAAGTGCATTGAATGTTTGGAACTGTCACAAAATATAATTTCCCAATAAGGCTGGGAAAGTTCTGTAGGTATTAAAAATATGCTTTAATGATAAATGGTTTTTTTTCATTCAGTACAGGAGTGAAGGCAGTTTTTGCTGTTATGAAAGTTCAGACGAATTTTTTTGCCTAGAGCTTTGTGAAAATAGGAGAACTTAAATCTTAGGGAATTGTTTTCTTTATCACAAGAACTCATCGTTGCCTGTAACCTGTGCCATTTCAAATCCCCATCCCATGTTTGTTTTACAATATGGCATATCAAGAAATAAAAACTTAAATAACATTCCACCTTATGAGACGCTATCTGGTGCACGAATGGAGTTTGGGAGCCATTTAACAGCAGTGCAGGTTGTATGTAAAAATGCGGTGCTTGAAAGAAATGAAAAATACAGTTCAGATCAAGTACTTTTGAGTTCAGCAGCTGCTGGATTTTTGGTACAAAGAGTTCAGCCCTGACCTTAGCAGAAGCAATTGAAAAAGAATGGGCAGCTTGTCCTCCCACTTCAGCTCATCCGTTCCAGACAATTGTCAGCTGCAGGTAGCAAGGAAATGCAGCCAACACTCAAGAAATGAGTTTGCTGGAATTAATAGTGGCTTTCTACTGGTCTGAATTTGAAATCTCTCATTTAAAGTCGCGCAAAGTTCACGTTGGACGTAATCCTGCGATTACTGTTCTATTAAGTTCTATTAAGAGCTGTTAGGATCTGTTTGGTCTTAAAGTGCTTACATAGCCTGCTTTGAGAGTTTTGTTTGCATCAGATGTTTTTAACTCAAAATCGTGAAGATCCTTGACTAGTTACAATTAGACCTGTTGGAAAAGTCTCGTGCTGTTCGTCAGGCTAAAGATGAGCGGACGTTTCATATCTTCTATCAGCTGCTAGCTGGAGCAGGAGAACACCTCAAGTGTAAGTAGAGAATCTCATTTTGTTGCTTCTGTGTGTCTTGTTTGTTATTTCAGTGTTAACGAAGTTGTGTTTGAGCTATTCTTTGGTCTTGAAACAGTGAGTTTTAGAAAAAGAACGAGAAGCCAGGTGGCTTTGTTTTGTAAGAACTTCTGTGTTTTATCAACTATGCTGTCAAGCAGCTCTTGCATTTCAAGCGACGGCTCCTACATGACAAAGTTCAGTTTGGTCAGTGTCTGGCTGGGAATCACTGGTTTGAAGTTGCAGTGCTCCCAGCTGATAAATAATAAACCTGTTTGGCAGTGACCCACTATCTGTTCTGGCCCATGCCTTCAAACTGGGTGGAAAAGCAGATGTTTTACTAAAACATGGTGAAAGCCTGGGGCTTTCTTCAGCCATTGAAGTACTATATTTGTTATCTTCTGCTCTTTTTTCCCGTGGTAACTAGGAATTTCTGTTAGGTTATGATAAGTGAAACTAGATGAAGGTACAAACTTCAGAGAGCTGATTCATGCTTCCCCCTCCTGTAGGAGATAAACTGGTGTTCAGCATCCTTGATGTGGTGATCACCAACACCTAACGCCATTTCTGCCTGTGTCTGTCACCTTTCAATAGAGATAGTGCATTTAGGATATTCCAGATAGGGATTTGAGGTCATGCTAGATCTGAGACGGGTAATGTTCTATTTACAGGCTTGATGCGTTAAAAAGCCCGTGTAGTTTGCTACAGATAAAGATTCTGAGTATCAGGCTTCAACTTCTAAGGTACATTCGTATTTTTAGAGTTACAGAAGCTGGTGTAATGGCTTGTAGCCGTATTTGACCAACGGATTTTTTCAAGCGTAGTTTGGATGTGACTGTGGATGTGAACGGCATTTTTAGCTTATTTTGCTGTCTCTTCTTCCCCCCGCTACAGCTGACTTGCTGCTTGAAGGATTTAACAATTACCGATTTCTATCTAATGGCTACATCCCCATTCCTGGGCAACAAGACAAAGATAACTTTCAGGAGACTATGGAGGCCATGCACATCATGGGATTTTCGCATGATGAGATCTTGTGTAAGTTATTGAGCCTTTTGGGTTTTTAAAGTGTGCTTGTTTTCTCTTGCGCACGCAGGCACACGCTTGCTCATCTAATGTCACCAAATTTAACGTTGCTTCAGTGTCTTGACAGCCTGCAGCAAATGTTTGCTTAACATGAGCTAGAGTTGAATTAAAGCTGTTTGCCCCAAAACTACAGTACAAACTTTTATTTCCTTTCTGAAGTCATATTTTGAATTTGGAAGGGAAGTGACACAAATAACAGAAGAAAAATTTGTTAAGCTGAGCCCTCTTCAATTAAATTGTTGCGTATGTCTTTTGTTGACACAGCAATGCTGAAAGTGGTGTCTTCAGTGCTACAATTTGGGAATATTTCCTTTAAGAAGGAGAGAAATACCGATCAAGCTTCTATGCCAGAGAATACTGGTAAGTTGATCACATTTGTACGGCTTCTTTTAACTTGAGCTGTAGTTTTCTTCCTGCCATTTGCTTAGTGCATATTTTTGAAAGTGCAGAAGAGTCTTATGAGCTTCCTCGGTAAGTTCTGTGCCAAAAAGAGGCCATGACTGTTATGGTAGTAGCCCACAAGCAATGATTTAAACTCTCCTCTTCCATTCTCATAATGAAGACAAATTTAAGTATCCATCAACAGAATTTATGCTGTTTGCATTGCTTCTAAACCTTGAACAAGTATTTCAGTTGTAGTCCTGTTTATAGCTATCTCCAAAGGCTTAAGCACCAGGAAAAAGTGTGTGCTTAAATCAGCTTATTTTCTTTGGGTCTTGACAGAATTTTTCTTGCCAATGGTAAGAACCCTGGAGCCAAGCACAACTTCCATAGTGAAACGGCTGAACTTAAGAATGCTGTATTTAGAAAAATCTGTTTTCTGAAGTGGCACTGCAATGTGACTGAGATTTCTCAGTTGGTACCTACAATGTGATCAGCATTTTGAGAAGTATATTTCTGCGATAAAATTGCTGCTGCTGAAGCAAATCTCAGGCTTTTCATTTAATTCTTCGGTACCAGCCTTTTAAATGCTCTCATGGAAAGTCAGTTTTGAGAATTGACACCAGTGGAAAGAGCAGTAAGAACCGTCATTCGCAGGACCTGCTGCATGTGCACAACTCGTTCTTGTCTGTGTCTCATTTTGTAAATGTCCTAAATTGCTGTGCAGGTAGTTTGCTTGCAATGTCCCCAATTTTTGTCATTTCTCAGGGTGGCGCCTGCTGCCCAAAGTGCTCCAGCAAGCAGCTATGGTTAAAATTCAGTAGTCACTGACTCAGTGACTACTCAAAGTTCCATGCTTTTTTTAAAGATCCTGGCAGCGCTTGGTGCTTGACACCTAAGGTTGTTTTTTCTGATGTGCTGATGTATATTTTTATAGTCAAAGCTCAGAAATGCTCCTATGTGCAGCTAAAGTAAAAGGAGTGCTTCATTTGTGATGCTACCCTGTTTTCACTGATGAAGTTGTGTGCTGATTCATTAGCGCTTCTAATAGACAGACAGAATCTCAACATTATGAACAAGTAGTAAATAGTATTTTTAGTATCAGCAAGAAAAATTGCAGAGGAAGCTCTTATGTAGTGGGATGAAAATCTAATTTCCAAGGCTGATTTGTAAAAATGTTTTGTTTTTTCATTAAGTAAAAAGGAAGAGCTGTCAGGTTGTGAAGATAAGGGGTTAAATGATAAGGGGTTAAATACTTGGTAGTGTGGAGGGCCCTGCTGAAGGACAACACTTACCCGAACCTAAAAATACCTTTGGTGTCACTGCCATTTTTAGAAGTATGGAATCAGAAACACCTAACCTATGGGAAAAATTATTTGGAAAAAGGGTTTGATGCAGCAAGAATATGCAATGATGGTTGTTTCATATAATGAGCGTGACACCAGGAGAGTTCATGCTGTCTAAGGAAAGCTGCTACTTGCGTTGTTGCTCTATACGAAATATTGTTCTATATAAAACATTACAAACCATGTTGTGAGCTGTTTAAACAACGTCTGTGACAGCAGCATGACACTGGTGTAGCTGATGAAAGCGAAACAGAGTTTTTAAGCAACCTTTAGTATGATGGAGTTGTGCGATATCCTCACAGTGTTTTTTTTTTTTCTGGAGATGAGAAGATGCATTTGCCATTTTAAAGTAACCAAACGAACTCTTGCACCTGAGCTGTGCACTGGTACTTGCCCTCCCTGTGATGTGATGAACATCCAGTGTTCCCAGCGCTTATGCTTCGGTGCAGCTTCCAGTGGGTGCTGGGAGGGCTGCACTGGGCGGTCTGTCCCCGGGACAGATGTGTCACCAAATTGCGTCACCCAAACCCCCGTTGCGGATGGCGGTTCATTTTTTTTAATCGGCCTTTGTCGCTGGTTTGTCGTCCTGGTGTTGCTGGTGAGGATTTCAGCTCTTCCGTGTGTTGTTCTGCCTTCCAGTGGCACAGAAGCTCTGTCACCTCCTGGGGATGAACGTCATGGAGTTCACCCGCGCCATCCTCACCCCGCGCATCAAGGTGGGCAGAGACTACGTGCAGAAAGCCCAGACCAAAGAACAAGTAAGTTGTGATACTTTAAAGACGAAGTGAAATTGTACCTCGTGCTGCTTAGCTCTTCATACAGAAAATGGGCATTGAGTGTGTACTGCCAGTGGCTTTGTTTAAGCTTATTGATTTTTACTGTATAAGAACATTTAATAAAAGACAATAGCAGAATAGAAGGAACCTTTCCATTTCCTTGACCTGCTGCTGCTGCTTTAATCCTTCAATGTAGTTGTTGTACTTATTAAATGCACAGAGAGCTTTTGGTTTTTTTCTGAAACATTTTTAAAAACAAATTTTTCATAACCTTAATCAAGCTGCTCACTGTTTCTACTGCTTGTTTTCATTCCTCTTCGCTATTAACCCTGTTAAGCTTCTTCTGTTCCTTAGTTATTTGTGATAACATCCGTGTCTGTGTTCTTTTGATGACTTCTCCAGGGTAGATAAGTTTTCCTGTTTGGATTTTCAGGCAGACTTTGCAGTGGAAGCTTTGGCAAAGGCCACGTACGAACGGCTCTTCCGCTGGCTTGTTCACCGCATTAATAAAGCTTTGGACAGGACCAAACGACAGGGAGCATCTTTTATTGGAATTCTGGATATCGCTGGGTTTGAAATCTTTGAGGTACTTCAAAACACCATTAATCAGATTTTTCTTGTCCCTGTTACTGTGCGTTCGGGACTAAATGCCCGCACGTTCCAAGGCTGCAGGAGGGTTTTATTTTGCGGTGTGCAAATGCTTTGAGAACCTTAAGTTACAATGCCAAAAAATCATACTTAGGTCTAAATTATTTTTTTTATACATGGTGGTTTTGCCTACTATGCATTAGTTTAGTTATATCTAATGGGGAACATAAGAGATTTGAATAATGCTCTTTCCAATTTCCTTTACAATATATTTGAGTGTTGCAGACTTTGGGGGTATTTCCTTGTACAGTCAAATTTTTGACTTCCAGATAGGTGGTAAATCCTGCCACTCAATTATTCTTGCTTACTAATGTTATTTTTGTAGTTGAACTCCTTTGAGCAACTCTGCATTAACTACACCAACGAGAAACTTCAGCAGTTATTTAACCACACGATGTTTATCCTGGAGCAAGAGGAGTACCAGCGAGAGGGGATCGAGTGGAATTTCATTGACTTTGGACTGGATCTGCAGCCTTGCATTGACTTAATCGAAAGACCTGTAAGTTTGTGCATAAATGATGCTCTGAGGAGAAGAGGTTCGACTTCTGCGTTTCTCTTTTGCTGCCTGCAATTTGTAGGACTGTGCGGAGATTTCGTGCAGATCTTTCGCAAAAACTGAATTAATTTGGATGCTGAAATGCAAAGTCTATAAATTAGTAAAAGGATTTATTCTTACAGGATTTTGCCCTGATGTTCGGATAGAACGCTGAGCTAAAGATATTAAGCTACTAATTTCATACTTTTTTTCCTAGTACTAGTGAAGTATTTAGTCCTGTCACTTTTATATTAACCCATGCCATTGTGTTAGAGGAGCTCTGTAGTGGTGACTCAAAGCTTTTCAAGATTTATGGTAATTTTTTTGCATTTGAAAACAACAGCAAAATTAATGAAACTTCATTTAGGGTAAAGTTTTCCCCATATATCTGCACATAGGAAAACAGTATCTTAAAGGTGGTTTTAATCACTCTGCTTGTTAACACATTCCTCTGGTTGCTCCATCTCTGGAAGCTGAAGAGGCTCCAAAGAGCAGGAGGAGCAGTTGGGTTGGAGGAGAACAAAGATCGTAGTTCCTGAAAGTTCTTGTTTTTCACACCTGACAAGTATGCTGTCAACATTATTTTATGACCTTTTAAATTAAACGTAGGGCATTGCAGTTTCAACCCTCTGCATTTCTGTGTGTGTATTCTAGAGCACACATAAGCTGCCAATGACACTGTGTTCTGAGGAGCAGAAAAGCCCGTCAGCCACGTTCTTGTTTGTCTTTAGGGTAGGAAAAGGGAAATCTTGTTTCAGTTATCAAAGGTTTGGGCTTTGAGTGTGGAACTCCAGAAGGTTCTGCCTCTTTGGAAGGTAAAATCTCTGCCGTAAAGCCTTGTGGGGGGTAACTGTGGATGCTTTCAGTATGCAGGTGTTTAGGTGAATATCCCCAAAATGCATCAAATTACTTGATTTTTTTTTTTTTTTTTCCTGAATGTCAAATGTCATTAGCCTTGTAATCATTCTGTAAATGAGGTAGATGATGCCATGTGGCAGGCACATAGAAACATCTCTCTTCAAATGTGTAATCTTTACATTCAGTAGAAACTTTTGAAGTATGAATTATTAGAAACTCTTTTTTTCTGTTGCTTTCCTGTGTACATCAGTCTGTCTTCCCTGAGGAAAATAATGCTGTCCAACAGTTCTGCAGCTGTAAAATGCAGACATTGCTTGTTCCCTGCTTAATTTCAAGAATAAGCAAACCTTCAAATTGAGTGCTTAAATTAAATGGCATGGGGAGGGATATTAACAGAGATTAAATCCAACTGGATTTCAGGCAAACCCTCCAGGCGTGTTAGCGCTACTGGATGAAGAATGTTGGTTCCCTAAAGCTACTGACAAGACGTTTGTGGAAAAGTTGGTCCAAGAGCAAGGAACCCACTCCAAGTTCCAAAAGCCAAGACAGCTGAAGGACAAAGCGGATTTCTGCATTATTCACTACGCAGGGAAGGTAAGGGTTAAATATTAAATACTCAGAAATGTTGGTTTGGGGAAAGTACTATGCGGTGTAGCTACCAAATTTAGAAATACCCCTGCAGGAGGGTGGTCTCGTTTCATTTGCTCGAATATATTCAGGAGTGCTTTGATGGAACTTTCATTACCAAATAGAACTGAAAAATAGAAACTAGTATTAAATTTAGCAAATATTTCCGTTTCCTTTAATTTTGTTGTCAGGTCTTATAGGTGAGTTTTCTCAGGGCATGTATTGAAAGGGATCTCCTCCTAATAGCTGTGTCCAAGTCGATAGTGGTGCTTGAAGCAGGGCTGTGTCTGTACCCTTCTATCTCCTCGGTTCACATCAGATTTTCTGTATAACCCCTTTTATAGGTGAGCTGATACCCTCTCATTTTTACTGTTAGTTCCATCTTTGTTTTCTCCCGTTGAGGGAGGGAGCTCAGCTGCCATGTGAACAGGCCCATGAAATACCTGTGCAGTTCTTGTCGGCATTTTGTGGAACCCTCACAATCTATTCTATAGGGCCACGTTGTGTAATTAGTTTCATAAATAGTTAAAACTTAACCCTAGTACCAGCTTTTGGCCTGACATTTAGAATAAAGTGTTTGTGCAAATGATTAAGAGCCATCCTTTAATTTTCATTTAAAGGACAAGTGGCTTGTTATCTATTCATTGGTGTCAGTGGTGCCAACCAGAGAGTTGTAGCAAAAAGTGAAAGAACGAAAGAAATCACATATTTTATTGTATCAATATTTAAAGCAGTAAATTAAAAATAATGAAATCGTCACTGTAACTGCAGTTGATAGTAGGTTAGTTGTGAAACAAAAGGTTACTTTTAGATCGTCAAAATGAAGCAAAACCACTTGATGCCTGGCTACTAATTGTTCTGAAGAAAGTTTTCCTTCTGCCCAAGCGAGTGGGCGTTTCTGTTCTGCAGGTCTTCCTCTAACAGAGGGATTTTTCGGTTTGCCATCAGAACATGTATTTCCTCCAAAACTAGAATTGTTTGTATAATAGCTTTTCCTGCAGGAAGTATGAAGATGATGACCTGATTTGGCTTTGGATGCTGGAAGAAGTGAAATGTGGCTTTTCTTCCAAAGCCCTTATTTAAAAATAGAAAACTCACAGTTCGTTTGAAGCAGAAACATGCTGGTCTACATAGAGATATTGTTGGACTTACGGAATTTTAGGGTTTTCTTTTGAGTTGGCATGAAACTCATGCTGGTAACATTGGTTTTTCAACTGCTGAGCTATAGTTTAATTGCAAACCACAGAAGTGATTCTTTCAAGAGAAGAGCTTTGTTTGTTTTCTTTCTAGAACAAAGTGTTTAACTACTATAGTGAAATGCAAAAAAAAAAAACCCGTCATGTTGCAGCACATCCTTAATTTACTCTCTGGTAATTTAGATAAAGTAATTAGGATCTATACTGGAGTTGTTTTTACATCTTCACAGTGAACACCGAGGCCTTATTTTGGCAATAAGATTAGGCTGAAAAATGATACCAACTCTTAGTAAGCAAAAAGTCAAATTGCTAAATCTTTAAGAAAATTCCACGTGCTCTTTCAAAAGAATAACAAGTTTTTGTGGTACTTTGAACTGTTCTAAGGAGGCACAACTAACTCATAGCAAGCAGGCATCAAGAAGAGAAGGAAAACAGTGTAGTGTTTTGAAAGCTATTATTTTTTTTTTCGATGCTGGTAAATTGAAAACTAAAGCTGATGCTCTGTCTGATCATGTGCAACGTGGCTGCTCCGCAGGTGGATTACAAGGCAGATGAGTGGCTGATGAAGAACATGGACCCCCTGAATGACAACGTGGCCACCCTCTTGCACCAGTCGTCTGACAAGTTTGTCGCAGAGCTCTGGAAGGATGGTAAGAGGAGATGCACTGAGTACACAAGTTATTAGTGACTTTTTTACCTTGCTGGATGAGGTGGGGTTTTTGTGCCCGTTGCCTCCTCACCCTCCACCTGTATTTTGTAAATATCTACAGCAGATTCTCTGTTAGCACCAAAAATCTGCCAAGGAAGCTGGGTTGCACTTACTGGCCCTTGCACATGTACCATTTCTGAGTAGCTGCTTCTCATGTTCATTATTTGAACTGATAGTCACAACTTGTTACCCTCTGTTAAATTTCATCTGTAGAATCTTGTCCCAAGCTCTTAGTTTGACTTGCTGCAGTGAAGTCTGTAGCGGTACTTGGTGTTAATAAAATGTCTTAGTGAGCACCAGCACAGTTGTTTCATGTGCGGTGGTGGGTGAAATGCTGGAAACCTCCATCTCCTAAAATAAAGTTCATTAACAGCCATATTAGTGCTTAGATATTGCAAATCAAAATAAAATGCAGTGTTTTCCTATTTTAACTATACACTTCTGTTTAGCTGGTTTACCTGCACGTCAGCTAAAGTATTTCTTAGCATTTTTACCAAAATATTCCAAGAAGCAGAAATAGACAAATCAGTACTTAGCAGGGACTTCTCTAATATGGTTTTTAACATCAGAGTATATTACTCAGAGTATATTTACATGCCGTAGTCTATAAATCCTGTAGTCTCTTATTCCAGCTTGTAGTATAGATGATGCTGTAGGTTAATACTGAGTTTCCCTCTTATTCTTAGGAATACTTGGTTCAGCTACAGAGAACAGTTTTAATGAACATATAAAGAAATTTTTGGTTGGGGATCTTCTTTCCTTTTGAGTACACATACAGAAGCAAAAGTGTTCTGGTCCAAATACTGAAACTATTCAAATATTCAATATTCAAAACCTGCTTCCACAGCTAATTGAAAGGTGCATGGGATATGTTGTGGCCTAATTACTTTTGTAGCACACATGAGTCTGTTTGCAATTGATAAACCTGTTCTGTGTACTAACTGAGTGTCTTATGTATCTGCTCTTCTTTCTGTTTTTGCTGTTTCTCTGCCTTAGAGATTCAGAATATTCAGAGAGCCTGTTTCTATGACAATATTACTGGTCTTCATGATCCACCAGGTGAATGGATATAAAAACAATAGGCCGACTGAAGGCAGGGCTGTTGTATCGCCAGGAAAACCCATTTTTGCTCGTAGGCTTGCATGAACTTTTCATTTCATGCTAAACCTAGGTATCCCTCCCCAAGGCAAATGGGCTCCGAGTGCATACCTATTCAGCTGCTGCTGCATACATATAGCATCTATAGTTATGCATTGCATTGAAGCATTGCAGAGAACAAGGTTTGTTGCTTCCTAGTTCCATGTTGAGATGCAGAATTGCTTCTGAAGTGAGAATTCTGGTAACTCCAAGCGTTTGAGAGAATGCGTCAGCTTTGTGACACTATCAAGCTTCTTTCTGCAGTCCAACATTGACAAAACTCTGGAACGTTTTAGAACGTGGACCTGTTTTTTGAGAGGAGAGCTGGAGCGTGTATTGAAGTATCACGCGTGCTGCACTTGTAGTGGGGGTAGTAAGTGAAATCCGCTTATTCTAGACTTGTTGGAATTGTTCTTTTATTTAAAAATCTCTTAATTTTAATATTTCCCTTCGTAGAAGCTGCACACATTTTTTTTGAGGTATCAAGAAATCAACGAATCCATTTATTTGGAATGTCTTTTTGAAGATGCTTTAGATATTTTGTCCAGCCTCGTCCTTCCTGGATTCCTCTCTCCGAGTTTAGAAATACACGCATGTTAACGTTGTGCCTTCAAACTTTCTGATCTTTACTGGGGTTTATCTTTCACCACACATGACATTGTACATCCCGGACCTGAGGAAGCTGCTGGTGTTTCCTAAAGAAATGAGTAGAGGGCTTGAGTTCTTTAGCCAAGGGGTGATTGTCCAGTCACGCTGTTCAATGACTGCTCTTAACCTATAGGCAAAGCTATTACTTTCATAATCCTCTTTGAAATATAAATAACCATCCTATAGCTGGAGGACAAAGGGGGGCAAAACAAAAGATGCATAATTATCACATGTATTTACAAAACTTTTAAAAGTACCTGGCCAAACTGAAGCTGAATGGTGTCCAGTTGTAAGTGGTGTCTGGTGGGTACGTGTTTCTAGTCCTTCCAAGCTGTTGTGTTCGTCCTCTGTAAGACTCATTCCCAGGAATCTCTGTCCCATTTCTGGTTTAGAACTGAATTCTGCTTCAAAGTAAATATTTGGGATATGACCTTATGAACAATTCACCACCTACTTATTCTTCTAACTTTAATAAGCCGCTTAGATTCTTGTGTTTAAAACTGTGGGGAGGATCTGGGCTCTGCTCTGCACTACACGCAAGACTTAAAAGTGATTATTCAAACTTGTTGCCCTCTATTTTTCTGCTTATAATTTTCCTTTTTTTCTTTATAGACCTTTGAAAACCAGTTGAGTATGAGTATGAAATAACATATTGTCACTTATTTCTCATATACCAAAATAATTCTGGTAGGAAAGCCTAATTCCCTCTGCTTTGGTTTGAGTGAATTTGAAGATAACTTCACAAAATTTAAATTCCAGCCTGTGTATAGTTACTCGTTTCTGGCTGGCCAGCTTGGATTTCACAGATGACCGATATACATTGTGTATTTGCTCAGTACTAAGAAGTGCCAACTATCATTATTAAGCTTTTAAGCCACCTGTGTACTTTTTTTAGTGAGCTGTTTAAATAATTGTTGACATGTGCATGGAATCGTGTTCATGTTTTTGGCCTAAAGGTTTTAATTATGGCAGTCAGATTTTCTAATTTGTGCTTCTGAAGAAGAAACCATAGAGATCCTTACCCAAAATGTTAAAAAAAAAAAAAAAATCAAAGAAATTTTCTATTCTGATGCTTTATGGGGGCTTTGAAGTGCTTTTGTGTGCAGTTTTCCTATTTTGAAAATTGTCTTTTGGCTAGGGAGGTCTTTGCAGTTGTATACATAACTTGGAAGAATTCTTCTAAGTAGCAGACTAACACAAGTCTGGCAGATACTTTTTCCTCTCTTGTCACTGAAAATAAGATTATTTTCAACTCTTCTGTAAATAGTTATGCTTTAGAAACACTTTTGAATATTCAATGAAACTCAGATTTAATCTACGTAATTACTGTGACTTTTCATTTTAAGCAAATACGCACAGACGTCTAATTCCAAATATTCAACCCAGAAAGATTCTTGCACTGTAAGAATTCAAATAATTGCCATCTTCCAGGCAACTTTCTGTCTCCTAAAAGTTGACTTACAAAAAAGAAAATGGCTTTACTGGTCATGTAGAACTGCAAGTAAAGAGCTGGATATTTGACTTTGTACCTACCAAAGCTACACTGTTCTGCTGTCTCCGTTTGTGGCTCCTGGCCCCACTGCTTCTGCCCAGCGTCCCTGCTGACTGCCCTCCCTCGGTGGCATCCTCCCTCATTTCTTCCACAAAGCTTCCGCTGCTGCACTTACTGCTCCTCTTTCTGCCTGTCTTTAAACCTGGTAAGTATTAAAAGTCCACTTCATTATTTCCCTCTTCTCCTTCCCAGTGGATCGTATTGTGGGTCTGGATCAGGTCACCGGAATAACAGAAACAGCTTTTGGCTCCGCGTACAAGACCAAGAAGGGCATGTTTCGTACGGTTGGCCAACTCTACAAAGAATCTCTCACCAAGCTGATGGCAACGCTCCGAAACACTAATCCCAACTTTGTTCGCTGCATCATTCCAAATCATGAAAAGAGAGTATGTCCTACAGACCGCTCCTCTCATTCTTTCTCTTTATTAGAGTTTTTACATGTATTTTAAGTTAGGCATGCTGTCTGTCTGCCTTTTGAAATCAGAAGCCAGGTTTCATGAACTTTTCACACTGATTAAGTATCTTCTCAGTATTCCCCATACATCACCTTGTTTAGACAGTTCATAGAATCACAGAATGTCCTGAGTTGGAAGGGACCCCCAAGGATCATGGAGTCCAACTGCTGTCTCTGCACAGGACACCCCACAGGTCACACCGTGTGTCTGAGGCCGTTGTCCAGTCTCTTCTTGAACACTGTCAGGTTGGGGCCGTGACCCCTCCCTGGGGAGCCTGTTCCAATGTCCACACCTCTGGGTGCAGAACCTTTTCTGAATGTCCAACTGACCCTCCCTGGCACATCTTCCTGCCATTCCCTGGGTTCTGTCACTGTCACAGAGAGAAGAGAATCATAAAACGTCCAACCAGACAGTTGACTTTGTAGAGGGTCACCTGAAGAACTACATTTTTACCTGAATAAAAATTCAAATAGTAAAAATCATGCTTGTTTTGTTTTTCCAGGCTGGAAAGTTGGATCCACATCTGGTTCTAGATCAGCTTCGTTGCAACGGTGTTTTGGAAGGAATAAGGATTTGTCGGCAAGGATTTCCAAACAGGATAGTGTTCCAGGAATTTAGGCAGAGGTAACAGCAGGAACAGTCTCTTGAGTTTTTATCAAAGAAAATTCCTTGTTAAATAATTGTAGATGCTCCCTGCCCCCCCACCCAAACCCAACTGGAAGAAAGTCCGAAACAATTTGTAAGGTCTTGAAGTGGCTTGAACTTGAAGCAGTTAAGTGCTGCAGGTTTATTCTAAAACAATAGGGAAGGAGAAAACAACTTAAAATGGACCTCTGGAAAAGCTTTCTGGAGAAATTGCTTAGCTGTGCACTTGGTGACTGTAGCTTTGTGGGTTTATGATGATGTAGCTTATTGTTGATTGTGAAGGTGTTTTTTCTTTGACTTAAAGGTATGAGATCCTTACTCCTAATGCAATTCCGAAAGGCTTTATGGATGGCAAGCAAGCTTGTGAGCGCATGGTAAGTATTTATACCTATATATTGCTAAAATATTGTAAAGTTGAAACAAAAATTGTCCTTTCTTTGATGTAAAAGCAATGTACTTGCCTGTCCATTTAGATCCGAGCATTAGAGCTGGACCCCAATTTATACAGAATTGGACAGAGCAAGATCTTTTTCCGCGCCGGTGTCTTGGCACACTTAGAAGAAGAACGAGATCTGAAGATCACAGACATTATCATCTTCTTCCAGGCAGTCTGCAGAGGATACCTGGCTAGGAAGTACGTATGGTCTTCTGGTTTGATTTTTCCCTTGTTCATCTTAAGTCTCTTTGATAGGGAGTTATGCATTAAAACTTCCGTTTTCTTAAGAAAGCGTGTTGCCTGATAAACTGTAGTTGTATTCAGGGTAAATAGGTCATTTTTTTTTAACCCAATAATAAGAATTTGTGCCTCCATTCCTTAGCGATATCTCCTTTCTTAATCTTTGTGCCACATGCAACTGTTTATGATACAGCTAGTGGGTGCAAAAAAAAAAATAGTAATCTCTTTCTGCTCCACTGAGTTCTTAGGGATGCTCTGGAAAGCTGCTTTTTTTTGAAATTAAAAGACATTTCAGTGTCTAATCCATCCTGATTTTATCTTTTTCACAAAAACATCTGTTAAGCGTAAGAACAAATAGCATTTGTAATTATTGTTTTGAAAAGGGTGAATCCAGCTCTTGTTCTGCCTCTTCATATAAGGAATGAGTTCTCATAAATCAGTGCAGTTGATGAAACTTAAAAATAAGCCTATTTATGGTCTACGTGTTGTAGGGTTGGGTAACCTAAGATTTAAAAACGCGAACAGATGCTCAGCTCTATTTAACATGAAATGTTTTGCTCTTTTTTCAGGGCCTTTGCAAAGAAACAGCAGCAATTGAGCGCCCTGAAAATCCTGCAGAGGAATTGCGCTGCGTATTTAAAGCTCAGGCACTGGCAGTGGTGGAGAGTCTTTACAAAGGTTCGTTACATTCTGTCACTTTGACTCTTGTAAATACCTTGATGCAGGTTCTCACTTGTTCGCTTCAAATCTTTGCAGGTGAAGCCTCTTCTTCAGGTCACTCGTCAAGAAGAAGAACTTCAAGCCAAGGACGAGGAGCTAATGAAAGTGAAAGAAAAACAGACAAAAGTGGAGGCAGAACTTGAGGAAATGGAAAGGAAACATCAACAGGTTTGTGCCCAAGATTGGATTTTGATATATAGAATGTATATTGTGCTGTATCCTGTGTGAGGGAGCCATGCTGGGAAGACACTTGTGAGCAAAAGCTCTGTGAAGCAGGAGAGCCAGCTCCTTTCATGCTCAGCTCAAATCTGGATAGGAAGATGAGCTGTTCCTCCAAGAATGCAGAAATATCGTGTTAACGAAACTTTTTTTTTTTTTTTGGCCTTTCCTAGTCTATAGGAGAGTTTCAGTAGCAGTGTCACTTTGCTTTTCAGATGTTTTTTCAGGGTAGGATACTTCTGTGGTGTCCATGTGCTGATTAAGATGTAGGGAAGCAATTAGGACAGTTATTAGACAAAACTGAAAATGAATTTGTGCTGATAAGTAACATTGATATCAATTTAAAGAACAGCTGAAAAAGCATCAGTAAAATAGACATGTATTTATCACTCCGGTAATGTTGAGACATGATAGAACTGGGATGGATATCTGTAATGGCAAAAACATCAGTTCCTACAGATGAAAGGGCTAGAGGCACGGCCTGAGGAGGACACTGGGTTTGTCTTGGTTTGGAAAAAATGAGACTGAGGGGAGAAATCGTGGCTCTGCAGCTTCCCAAGGAGGGCAAGGGGAGAGGGAGTTGCTGAGCTCTTCTCGCTGGGATCCCATGACAGGACACGTGGGAAGGGTTCAAAGCTGCATTGGGGAGGTTCAGATTGGATATTAGGAAGCATTTTGTTACCAAGAGGGTGACAAAACACTGGAACAGACTTCCTAGAGAGGTCGTTGATGCCCCATGCTTGTCAGTGTTTAAAAGGCATTTGGACAATGCCCTTAAATCATGGAATCCAACCTCAACCTCCCCTGGTGCAATTTGAGGCCGTTTCCTCTGCTCCTGGCACTTGTTCCTTGGGAGCAGAGCCCGACCCCCCTGGCTCCAAGCTCCTTTCAGGCAGTTCAGAGATCAGAAGGTCTCCCCTCAGCTCCTGTTCTCCAGCTGAACCCCCCAGCTCCCTCAGCCGCTCCCATCACACTTGTGCTCCAGCCCCTTCCCCAGCTCTGTTCCCTTCTCTCAACTCGCTCCAGCACCTCAAGGCCTTTCTTGGCGTGAGGGACCAAAACCATGCTGTAACGTTTGGTCAGCCCTGAAGTGGTTCAGGCAGTTGGAACAGATCATTGTTGTCAGTGCCTCCCGAGTTGACACAGCAAGAAGTCCTATGTGCCAGTTGTGTCCCACTGACTCTGAGCATCAGCTCCAGCCCAGCTCCCCTGGCCCCGCTCTGCCACCAACCAGGGGCGAGAACAGGGAGCAGTCTGGGAAACTGGCACGTCCCTTAGCTTCTTGCTGGTAGAACAGGACACGTGGAGTGGGCACAGTGCGATCTGTCCCTTAAACTGGGGGGACAAGTGAGTGGCTATTGCTGTAGCACTGTTACCAAAGCTGCTGTCTCTGGACTGCTGATAAAACCCTTTGCTAAAAACCTTTAGTTTGAATATTGACCAGGGAGGCAAGAGTTGGAGCAGAACTTGGCCTTTAAGTAACATTGCACCTGTCGTATATATAATCCTTCATGAGAGACTCTGAAATGTCATTTTTTACTACTTTACTACATTTTGTGTGTATTTGCAGCTTCTAGAAGAGAAGAACATTCTTGCAGAGCAACTCCAGGCTGAGACGGAGCTCTTTGCAGAAGCTGAGGAGATGAGGGCTCGCCTGGCTGCCAAAAAACAAGAGCTGGAAGAAATTCTTCACGATTTGGAGTCCAGGGTTGAGGAGGAAGAGGAAAGAAACCAAATATTGCAGAACGAGAAAAAGAAAATGCAGGGCCATATTCAGGTACACCTCTTGGTAACTGGAAATGGAAAAGTGTGTGAACAGGACAGTTAGGGATGGGAAACCTCCCTCAGCATCTCAATGGTGCGGAGGGATTCAGCTCCTTAGCACCATGTGTAGAATAAAATACATTTTAATTTTTTCTCTTCCTGTGTTCGGGGTGTTTTAGCTTGTTCTGGTCACCAGGCATGGGAGGGTGAGGAAAGAAAAAAGCCCAAATGCCCTGTCGGTACCTATGCCATGTGCAGATAGCGTTACAGGCAGTGAGCACCAGTGAGAGGGGAGGAACTGGGAACGGCTGCGTGGAGCTCACCTGCTCCTTTCTACAAAGACAGACTGATGGGCCACTGTCACTTATGAGAGAAATGTTCCTTTTTGAGTGAAATTCAGTTAATATCATTAAGTAATATTCCTTCCTTGGCATTTATGGAACTAAGATAACTTCACCTCCTCAAAGTTACTTGGGCTTTTGTGTGTGTGTGAAAATCAGATTATATTTAGATGCTTCCTGTTGAATACCCAGGGACCTTGAAAAAGGGAATACCTGAGAAGTTATCTGGGTTTTTTGGAATATTCAAGGTACTCAAAGAGGAAATAAACCCCACATTGCACAGCCCTTGATGCCTTTTAATAAGTGTCCATTAGTGTGTGGCTGAGAACTTTATTTAAACCCATGAATTAATAGAAGCACAATACATGATTACTTTATCTGAATTATTTCAGCTGTAATATTGTGATCTAGAGTCACACTGAAATCAGGAGATCTGTCTCCTGTGGTATCTCTTCCCAGACACCTGCACTTTGGCACCATTCAGATGCAGTATTTCACAAAGCATTTGACATAAGGCCTGACCTAGTTTAGTTGTCATTAAGCAGATTTTTTTTTTAAATTTTATTTTATGTTCAGAATTATGGAGGTGAAAGACCTTGATGACGTGAGTGTATGCTTCCTACACAGCATATTGAAGCTAAAGCTGAAATAAAGTACAAAAAATTCCATGTGTATCGCATGGCCCTTGATTTTATTACCAGATCATTGATACTATCAATGCATCTAACAATGTGAGTGTGTTTTTAGTGCTGAGGCAGGTGGCTTTTCAAAATAATGCATCTTTTTAACCGGGTTAAAAAAATAATACACGAGTAACCTGGAAAATGCACAGATGCAATTTCCTTTCTTCCCAGGACCTCGAGGAACAGCTTGATGAGGAGGAGGGAGCTCGACAGAAGTTGCAGCTTGAAAAAGTGACAGCTGAAGCTAAGATCAAAAAGATGGAGGAAGAGATCCTACTGTTGGAGGACCAAAATTCCAAATTTTTGAAGGTGAGACCAGTGTGCGTTGTAAGGGAGGTGTTTGCCGGTTTGCGTTCGTGCCGGTTCCGTGAGTTTTTGAAATCTAAGAGCTGGAAACGGTGGTTTATTATAGCTGCCATTGTTCTTTGCAAAATATACAGGTGTTATTTGGCTTAGATGATATGTGACCTGGATTTCCAAAAGCAACTTCTGTCCTAAAACCAGGACTCCCATGTGTTAAATTCCAAGTCTCACTTTCTTGGAAAATAAATGTTCATGTTTCTATACTATTCCAATTGATCCCTAATGTTGACAGGTCAGTCACTTGAGATAAAGTCTGTGTTAATATGCTGTATGAGACCTCTGTACAAATTTCGTATATTCAGTTAATTTGTGCTGCTTAGATACTCTTCAAATTGTATTTTTCCTAACTAGGAAAAGAAGCTGATGGAGGATCGAATTGCTGAATGTACTTCTCAGCTGGCTGAAGAAGAAGAAAAGGCCAAAAATTTGGCCAAACTCAAGAACAAGCAGGAAATGATGATCACCGATTTGGAAGGTTTGTTCTTACTACATCTGCCTACTAACAGCTTGGACATCATGCTAGAGAGGGATGTAGATGCTTTAACAGCTGTTATTTTTATCTAAACTTTGAAAGAAATTTGTGTCGCTTGCAAGACTTGTTGCATTTGGCTGCTCACTCTTCTGTTTAACTTGTTAATTTTTCATTTTTGAGAATCCATGTCATTGATAGGGGCACTCAAATTCATGTTGTTGCATGAATCTCCTAGTAACGGTAAAACTTTGGTCTCCTGGGAAGTTCCTACACTTTTCTATAATAACACATTAGAACAAGGTATTTCTGGAGGAATGTTAGTAGGCATTCATTAGGCTTCTAATATTTTTAAAATAAGCAAATCTGTATTGTTTTGCTTTTCTTCGTATTTTGTTTATCTAAAATGATTCTGTTTCTTTGGCCTTTTTTTTCTGATTGTTTTGCCTGTGTTGTCACAGGCTAAAGTAGCGCTATATGTAACATTCCTTGATTTTTATGTTGTGGGGTTTTTTTCATTATTTTGACCATAAATAGCTATTGTGCAACATTAATAAACTGCCAAGTCAAAGTTGCAAAATATAAGGCAAAGTTTCTCTCTGTGTCCTAATTTGGAAATAGTTTTTTCTCTTACTGTATCATGGCTTCTCTTGCTACATGTTTAAAAACTGATGTGCTTATGGAAAAATACCAAAATTTTATCTTATCTGTATAGGAAGGTATGGAACTAATAGGGGTAGTAGATACTTGATGTACCTTTTCTTTAAAACTCATATTCAGAGCCCTTAAGATGGGCATAAGTAAGCTTTACTCTCTGGAAAATAATGCTTGAGTAGTTGTGTGCTTAAATCAGGAATAGCGTTTCTGAAGATACTTGACAGATGGGTTTGGTTATGGTGCTGTTCCAAGACTGATGACCGTAGAAAGGGAAATTAAAGCTAGTAGAGCACAATGAAATGATATTTACTCTTGGAGATGATTCAAAAAGCCCTTGAGATCTCTCTGCTATGGTCTTGGCACTGCTAGGCACTGAAATTTAAAAACAAAACAAAACAAAATTCAGTTTACTACAAACTTTCTCAATTGTAAAATTGGCTCTTATGACACTGTGCTGTCACTGACCAGAATTACAACATAAAAACAGAGGGGAAAAGTGCTTTTTTTTTTTAAATGAGGAACTGTTTAGAGAAAAACAGAGTTACTCTAGGTTGTTTGGAAAATTCCAAATAGCCCAGAGTGGCTCTAGGAGATGGTCCTTGAACATGGTGTCCTGGTCTGGTAGCTGCCTTAAGAAGGGTGTGAGAGAAGTCTCTGCACTGAGGACCCACAAAGTATTGAACAAGTCTATGCGAATGTATTTAGAATTGGGCTAAAGCTTTGCTAAGCACCTGTGGTTTGGCCAAATTTTCCTGTGACTTAATTTTATGACCTACCTGCTAACAGTAAGCAATGCAGCCAGTCACTATTGGAATCAGATAACAGGCAGATCAAGTAAACGCATTTTATTACCGTGGCACTGATAACGGGGCAGTTTTCACAAAGAAATACCTTAGGGCAGGAGTATCTTGGATATACAAATAAGTTCCTGGAAGTTTTCAGGGTTGCGAAGTCTTGCTGAATATCAATGGGATGCAAGTTAGTGGCACAAATACTTGCGAAAACAGTTTATCCAAGTTTTCTTTAAGCTATACCATTTTCCAGTAGACCGTTTGGAGTCTGGCCTAGCCCTTCTGACACTATGCAAACCATTGTTTTTTCCAGTCCGTAGTTGATCTTCATTTTTGAATCTTGATATATGTGTTTATCTGGCCTAGCAGCTTAAACTGCTTTTCCATTAGATCCCACTCCTTATTTTCTATCAAGATGAGGTTATGTTTCTGTTCTCTTTTTGAAACTTTTTTTTTCCTCCAGTCATAATTTTTTTTTCCTTGACTTTCCATGTAAATCATACAGTTCTACTTTGCTATTTCATCTTTCCTGGTCAGCCTTCCAACTGCAGATAGGAGAAAGACTTGACACAATATAAATTAAACTTCCCGCCCTTCCTGCCACCCCATGGCCCTGCCCCTGAACTTTCTGAAGACGACAAGAGAAAAAATTGCATATAAATAAAATTCTTTGCTTCCTTAGAGCGCTTAAAAAAGGAGGAGAAGACCCGTCAAGAATTAGAAAAAGCTAAAAGGAAACTTGATGGTGAAACAACAGACCTACAGGACCAAATAGCTGAGCTGCAAGCCCAGATTGAAGAACTGAAGATCCAGCTGACCAAGAAGGAGGAGGAGCTGCAGGCTGCTCTGGCCAGGTCAGCGCACGTCGGGGCTCACAGCTGCGGAACCTGCTTTCCCAGACAGAATTTCACTTGACTGCAGACCTATCATAGCTGGGAATGGTAAAGCAGAAGCCAGTTCATGTTTGTACTAGAGCACCTCTAGACAGCTGCGCTGCGTGTAGACATGGAAAAGAAAAAGAAATTCAGTGTGTTATCAACATCCTTGCTCTACAAAACTGTAAGAAAAGTTTTGCCAGGGTATAATAGTGTTTGGGCTCTGGAAGCTTTTTTAGTCTCCCAGTGTTCAGCCTCAGGAGGTGAAAAGCATGTAATTTTCAATGAGTCTTCTTAATAGAGTACTCACAGTGGTTGGATGAGAGATCGGCCGTGAGCCGGCAACGTGCGCTGGCGGCCCAGAGGCCAATTGTATCTTGGGCTGCATCACAAGGAGCGTGAGCAACAGGTGGAGGGAGGGGATTGTCCCCTCTGCTCCGCTCTGTGAGCCCCCCCTGCAGGGCTGGGCCAGCTCTGGGTCCTCAGCACAGGACACACATGGACCTGCTGGAGAGGGACCAGAGGAGCCCCAGAAATGATCCGAGGCTGGAACAGCTCTGCTGGGAGGACAGGCTGAGAGAGCTGGGGGGGTCAGCTGGAGAAGAGAAGCTCCAGGGAGACCTTAGTGCGGCCTTTCCTTACTTAGAAGGGGCCAATAAGAAAGATGGGGACAGACTTTTGAGCAGGGCGGTAGGACAAGGGCTGATGGTTTTGAACTAAAGGAGGGAGATTCAGGCTGGTCATGAGGAAGAAATTGTTGCCCTGAGGGTGGTGAGAGCCTGGCCCAGGTTGGGCAGAGAGGTGGTGGATGAACCATCCCTGGAGACATCCCAGGCCAGGCTGGATGGGGCTCTGAGCAACCTGAGCTGGTGGAGATGTCCCTGCTCATGGCAGGGGTTGAGCTTTGAAGATCCCTACCAACCCAAACAATTCTATGATTAAGATTTCCGTGGTGGTCTTGCAGTCATATGTTATAAGATAACTCAAAAAATACAAAAAGTGTTTATGATCTATAATTTTTCGAGAAGAGAAAATTGTACAGAATATGCATTTTTGGGACAATGTTGAGATCTACAAAATTAGAATACTTGAATATAAACTTGAAAGTATGGTCATTCTGATAGCACATCTCTAGTACCTGGGGCGATGTGCCTGTCAGGATCTTCAGAATAATAGCAGTAGTGGTTTTCTATCTGAAGTTTTAGGTATGTTTTATTATAGCCAAAAAGTTAAGCTGTCGTTTGTGTACATAATTTAAATAACAGTAGACTGTTATGAGAATAGATTTGAAGCTCTGAAATATCATTTACTGTTGTGCCTCTGCTTAACAGAGGTGATGAAGAAGCAGTTCAGAAAAACAATGCACTGAAAGTGATAAGAGAGTTGCAAGCTCAAATTGCAGAACTCCAGGAGGATCTGGAATCTGAGAAGGCATCACGCAACAAGGCAGAAAAGCAGAAAAGAGATTTAAGTGAAGAGTTGGAGGCTTTAAAAACCGAACTGGAAGATACCTTGGATACCACTGCAGCACAGCAAGAGCTGAGGTAGGATCACATGGGTGTGTGGGAACGTACCATTAAAATTCATCTTTGATTTACAAAAGACTAAAATGTTGATTTTTTGATAACTATTGGTGGTTCCTCTAGGACAAAACGAGAGCAGGAGGTGGCTGAGCTGAAGAAAGCAATTGAAGAGGAAACCAAAAACCATGAAGCACAGATCCAGGAAATCAGGCAGCGGCATGCTACTGCCCTGGAAGAGCTCTCTGAACAACTGGAACAGGCCAAAAGGGTGAGAAGAAATCAAATTACAGAAATACACTTTTCTGCTTCGGGACTTTTTATAAGTAATATAAGTGTTGTGGTCCCTTTCGCTGACATCTGTGGAACTAAGTTGCAATTGCAACTCAATCAAATACATCATGCTGGTTTGAATATATTGCAACTCCTAGTCTTGGCATCTGAAAAGTGTTCATTAAACTTGGAAACAGCCCACCGAGAGAGAAATAATGCAGTACTTTGGTAGGAATTCTCCAGCAGCCCACGTGCTTATTTGGTGAAAAGCAGTTCTCTGCATGCACGACCTACAGAACGCTTCCAAAGAAGGTAACTGTAGTGTCAGCGCTCACAAGTAACAAACTGCGAGTGCAGGTTGTGTACAAGTTCTTCCAGCCACTTTTAACTTCGTGCTTGTGCTGTGACCTCCAGTACTCAATATCTGTCGAGCATCTTGCCAGTTTGCACAGCTGCGTTTTGTTCTCTGGTAACCACTGCTGGCACGGGCAGGAGGAGACGCACCTGGATAGAATCGTTCCTACTAGTGTAGCTTCAGTGTCTTGTTCAAAAGTAGAATTATTCTAGCACTGCCAAAAAAACAACAACAAAAAAGTATCTTTGGTTAGTGAAATTATAGTTTTGGTCGTTCACAAATGTATGCATGGACAGTTTATATACCATAGTGATATTTTTACGTAGGGAATACTTAACAAGCTTCCTTAGTTTAAAATACTAAGTGAGAAATGTAGTAGTTTAAGCTGGTGGAAATTATAGGTTATTCACCTGAAGATCTTATGCATGTCTTCTGCTCCTTATTCATTAAATATTCTCAATAAGAGCATGACAAGATGGAAAAATACCCTGCAATCTTAAACAAAGGTCCTGTGATAAGGTGATGTCAGTTCTAATATAGTAAGAATGGCACTTTAAACATCCCTTGTGCCAGCTATTAGTTTTTAAAAACCTTTTTGACAAATGTCAGTGCAGTGGTGAAAAATGCTTTGTTATGCACTTCCAGGCTGCTACGCCTACTAAAATCAGGGCAGCTTTAGTGGATATCTTTCCTTTTGTTTCTGGGAGATGAGCCGTGCTCATCAGTTCGTGGGTACATTCCTTCCTCCTTGCAGTGCTGCTCCAACAGTCATTTCACAGCACTGACATCTCAGATCATGTTGAATTCATAGAAATATCCTCTGGTCCTCACTCTTACCTGTGATATCTGAGAGTGGAGTAACTTGCATTAATGTATTTTTTTGGCTAACATACACAGAATTTTACATGACAGCATTTTAAACACTCTCTATTTACAACTTGCTAAGCGCTTGTTTTATCTTTGAACTTGTAAACCCGATTTGCTGGATTAAATATTTTTAGGAGAAAACTTTATTGACACATAACAAAGTGTTGAATTTCTTTCCTTTTGTTTTTCCTAGTTTAAAGCCAACCTTGAAAAAAACAAGCAAGGCCTAGAGTCTGACAACAAGGAGCTAGCTTGTGAAGTGAAGGTCCTGCAGCAGGTCAAGGCAGAGTCTGAACATAAGAGGAAGAAGCTTGATGCTCAGGTGCAAGAGCTGACTGCGAAGGTCACGGAAGGAGAAAGACTGAGGGTGGAACTGGCGGAGAAAGCGAACAAGCTGCAGGTAAGGGTGTATAGAAGTCGTAGAAGCACAGAATCATTTTGGGTGGAAGAGACCCTCAAGATCCTCGAGTCCAACCATTAACCCACCCCGGCACTGCCCCATGTCCCCGAGAACCTCATCTCCGTCTGTCCAACCCCTCCAGGGATGGTGACTCCAGCACTGCCCTGGGCAGCCTGTTCCAATGCCCCACAGCCCTTTGGGGAAGAAATTGTTCCCAAGATCCAACCTCAACCTGTCCTGGTGCAACTTGAGGCCGTTTCCTCTGGTCCTGGTGCTTGTCACTCAGGAGCAGAGCCAGACCCCCTCCGCCTCCAACCTCCTTTCGGGCACTTGCAGAGAGCAAGAAAGTCTCCCCTCAGCCTCCTGTTCTCCTAAACTGCTGAAAAATACACAAGAAAGTAAAAGCCTTAAGCATATTCAGAAATGGTCAGGAGAAATTACTTTCAAAGTTGTAACTGAGTCTGTAGTTGGTGTGGGAGGTGATCTCAGTCGTGCACTCTCATGCTTGAGGGGCCTTAAATTGGTGATGTGCCTCAGGTGGAGATAACTGGACAGCCATGACATTAATCCTGAACTTTTTGGACAATGTGAGAATTATAGTGGTTTATAAGTACATGGTTTCCCATCCTAGAGACCAAATCCTGTCGGAGGCTCTGCTGACAGCTGTCCTGCAGGTTTTTGGCTTGGATATTGGAATTGGGTTGAGCTCATTTGTAGGCGTGAGCAAAATTGTACTGATGGATGATGGCCACAGATTGCCTTTTGTGCTTCAAAATTGGGAGCTTGACAAATGGGGATCACAAGTAAGGGTCTTCTGAGAAATGGAAAACACTGATAAAGTGCAGTCAGGGCTGACTTTTAAACCACAGCAATGGGTACCTTGGGTAAATCAAGCTAAAGTGCTTTAAAAAGTGAATGGCCCAGTTGTTTTTGGGCAAAGCTTTCAGGCAGGTTCTCAGTGTATATACAAGTAGCATAGCCTAAAATAGCAAGAGTTGGCACCTGGCAGAAACCTTTTCTCTTGCAGTGATGCTTTAAACCCAGCTGCCACCCTGCTAATCCTTGAATTAATGGTCCTGGAAAATATATGGTCCTAAAATTAAATATAGCATTTGAGTGTGAATGCAGATATTGGAATGACATGCTCTGCTAAATATCATGCCTAACTCTTGTTGTATTATGCCCAGAAGTTTAAGATTGACATCCAACTTCAAGTTTCTAACTAAACCTCAGTATTTTTAGCTTGTTGTATCTCTCCACCGGCATCTGTTGTTGCCTTGCCACACCTGGAATTTGTTGAGGTGTGATGTTCTGCAGTCCCAGCTCCCGGTGGGATGCAGGCATGGCCGTAGTCAGCCACATGCCGTTACCTTTCGACTCCTTCCTTTTCAGAACGAGTTGGATAACATCTCGAGTCTCCTGGAAGAAGCAGAGAAGAAAGGCATCAAGTTTGCCAAGGATGCGGCTAGTTTGGAATCTCAGCTTCAGGATACACAGGTGTGTGTGCGGGGAAGCCTGAACTTTGCACTGAAGCTTTCTTCCTCGTTGAAATGCGAACTGCATAACAGAAAATACATTTTCATTCATGGTTTGGAAAGTCCCTTGGGTAGAAGCTGTGTTTCCTATTGAAGTCTGTAGTGAAATGCAGTGTATAATGACTGCTCAGCTAAGTGTGAGACAATTTTTCATTATTTAAGATTCACTGCTTGATAGATTGTAGGCTTTCGGTTCCTCTTTTATTTCTTTGTCTCTGCGGGAGATAAGTATTAAGTCAAAAACACTTTTCCAAGTAGAATGTTAATGTAAATAAGGTCCTTGGGGTATATGAAAGGCATGAGGGACAATACTCTGTCTTTTACTGACAGCTTAAGTTCTTCAAACTGCCAGTGTTTGTTTGGAGTTAAATAATGCGGCTTTATGCATGTATTCATCAATTAAATGTACTCCTTTTTTTTTCCTGTATAAAAATGCTAATGGTGAGTACTTGAATAATGTTAATCACAATTGGAGAGGTTGTGAGGAACAGGATGGGTGGTTGCACCTTTCATTAGTTTCTGTTATGACAGAAGTTTCCACTGCTTAATTACAGCTATCTTTAAAATGACCTTTGCATTCACGTGATGCAGCAAGACTTGGAAACGTGCTGCCGTTGCAGAATTTGCTGTTACATATTCTTCCCAGGTGGTTTAAAATAGGGACTCTATCTGCTTATCTGAAAGAAGAAAAGTAAATTTTGAAGGTGACTTCTATACTTCTTTAAAGACGGAAAAGTATCATCCACTAACTTGTAGAACAGACAGTGGCATGGTTTCCCTTATCAGAAATACACTTTATAAAGGTTTAAGTGTGCCCATAATGAATGATCAGTGGCTTTTTGAAGACTCAAGATGTCTTCATAAGCATGTCCTTGTACAAAAATGCTGTAAGAAAAATTATCAAACCTGAAACTCCATATAGAGTAATGGAGGATGGGAGACTGAGGCCCCAGATAACGCACACTGAACCAAACTGAACTTGGAATGTGCCTGTTGGTGTAACAGGAGCTGCTGCAGGAAGAAACGCGCCAGAAACTCAACCTGAGCAGTAGGATCAGGCAGCTGGAGGAAGAGAAGAACAACCTGCAAGAGCAGCAGGAGGAGGAAGAGGAGGCCAGAAAGAACTTGGAAAAGCAGATGCTCGCCTTGCAGTCTCAGGTAAGCGGTTGGAAACGGCAGGACTCCGTAAGACCTGCGCGTTCCAGGTGAGATGAACTGGTGTCCCAAATGTCTTGCAAAAATGTAATGTAATTTGGACATGCACTAGACCAGATTTTGGAAGCAATTTTCCTGTGGTCTTTCTCTGTTGCAATAATGACTAGTACAATGAGCTGCAGTGGGCTGGACTATGGCCTACTTGGTATCCTACTAGCTCACAATAACATCTATTTCTGGTTTTGTATTTTGGACCTGATGCCTTTCTTTCCTTCTCCTGATGCACTAAGGAACATTATTTTCTTTTATTAAATTTCAGTTGGCTGATGCTAAGAAAAAGGTAGATGATGACTTGGGAACCATCGAAGGCTTGGAGGAAAATAAGAAGAAATTATTGAAGGACATGGAGTCCTTAAGCCAGCGCCTAGAGGAGAAGGTGATGGCTTATGACAAACTGGAGAAGACAAAGAATCGCCTGCAGCAAGAGCTGGATGACTTGATGGTGGATCTAGATCATCAGCGCCAGATTGTTTCTAACTTGGAGAAAAAGCAGAAGAAGTTTGATCAGGTAGTCTAGTTTCCTGTCATCTTGCTGCTTTCTGTGATTTTTAAATGACATCTTGTTTATATTGTTACTGCATAAATGAGCCTAGAGACTGTGGTTATTGATAAATCTTTTGTGAGCAGCATGGCTGTTGTTAAGAGTAATCTCTCACTTATAATTTCAGTGAGCTTAATGCCAGCTTTGAGTCTTGTTAGACCAAGTAATAAGCTCTTTATATACAAAAAGGAAATTATATTGGAACAAAAACTCACGGGTATTATTGTAATGTGAAGACCAAAAGATAGCAATAATATAGAACTTAAGTAATCCTGATTAGTAGCTTGCTTTCCTCATCTCATCCCAGAGTAGCTGTAGGTGGTTTCTTACTAGCGCTTTGACCAAGATTGAGAGGCTGGACAGCTTCTGGAGGCCAATTACGCTTAAGCATTAACCACTTCATTGACTGAAACACCTGAGGCAGGAAGGACCCGATTATAGAACCGATGAGATAGATTAATTATTTCTTATGTTCAGATGCTGGCGGAAGAAAAGAACATCTCTGCCCGATATGCAGAGGAAAGAGACCGTGCGGAAGCAGAAGCAAGGGAGAAGGAAACCAAAGCGCTGTCTCTGGCTCGGGCTTTGGAAGAAGCCCTGGAAGCTAAGGAAGAATTTGAAAGACAAAACAAACAGTTGCGTGCAGACATGGAAGACTTAATGAGTTCTAAAGATGATGTGGGCAAAAATGTAAGTACGTTTCCACATTTTGTTCTGTTATATACTGCATAGGCAATAACACAGGAAAACTCCCTGGTTGGAGAAGTGTATTTGACACAAAAATATGTTTTGAAGCGGATTTATAGCTCAAAATTCTGGAGGAATTAAAGCTCAGAATAAGGGGTCTTTATTAACATCAAGCCACTTCAAAAGATGTGAAGACCTGAAGAGCCAAAGCTGCTTGGCCAAATGACTAATGACAGCTGCAACTTGATTTAAAAGCTTGTCTCACTAATAATTTTCTCTGTGACATTACACAGCTCATATCTCCTGTCATCTGCGTAGTTTTTTGTTGGGCTCTCTAAAACAGGCTTAGAGATGCTGCTCTGCCTGCTCTAATTCATTGTCCAATTCTGAGCATCACAAAATGTAGTGTATGAGTTCATATAATGTCTTATTTTGCTGTTAAAAACCGCTGACATTGAGATACCTGAAGCAGAGGGTCTGATTAATGTTTGTGGCTTAGGTCCATGAGCTGGAGAAGTCAAAGAGAACTTTAGAGCAACAGGTTGAAGAGATGAGGACTCAGCTGGAGGAACTGGAAGATGAGCTGCAGGCCACAGAAGATGCGAAGCTTCGTTTGGAGGTGAACATGCAAGCTATGAAAGCCCAGTTTGAGAGAGATCTGCAAGCCAGAGATGAACAGAACGAAGAGAAAAAGCGGATGCTGGTGAAACAAGTATGTCTGTTTTGCTCAACTTCATAGCAAGAGGGGTGTGAGGTTCTTTTGCCAAAGCTCTGTGGCTTCGGTGATAACTTTCTACCAGAAAAATAAAATTCTTTACTTAAAGATCCCGTCTTGTAGAAATCCCAAGCACTAATCTTTGCAAGAATAGGTCTTGTTGAGACTGTCAGCTTAGCGTTAGTCCTCCAAAACCACTCCACGTGCAAGCAGAGGTCAGGCTGTTGCTGCGCGGGTGTGTTTCAAGGACAGGGATTTGTTATTTGGACTTTCAAGCCCGTTTTATTTGATGTACAGGAGCAAATCCACAGATGCTGAGATAGACTGTAATTAAGTGAACAGTTTCCTAAATGAAAATTGTGACACGTTCCAGGTTTGCCCGACTTGAGAGTTCTAGTAACACGAAGCAGATCAGAAGACACCCAAGAATTGCCTTTAAAATTTCATGCTTTGAAAATATGGGTCTAAATCAAGATTAAGCTTTGAGGAAAGAACACCAAATATTTCAAGATTTATCACAAGAAAACAAAAATAAATAATTATCTTTTAGAAATAAGCATGGGCCTGGAGGGCTTTTGAAGTTCACTCCCATACAAAATTGCTGTTGTCTTGCACTGGACAAGAGCTCTTGGACCCAGCATAAGGAGGGAGGCTTGCTTCAAAATAGAATATGTTCTTTCCTGTTGGTAAGCTGGGGCATTTCTGGCTCAGTTTTATTTTTGCGTAAGTTTGGCTTAATTCATGTTGGCTTTTTTTTTTTTTTTCCTGGAGAAAATGAGGTGATTCTATTTCTTATTTTCCTCTTAATGGTTCAATCGGAATTAGCGACATCTGCCCCAGAGCGACACCTAAATGTGGACACCTGTGCTGGGGAAGAAGCTGATCACTAAGCAGCTGAACAGATGAAACGGAAATGTTTCAGTTGCCAAGTTATTGTCTTTATTTTCCTTTTTGTCAGCTCAGAGATCTATACTTCCAATTTGTGGGTTTGGTTTTGCCATCTACAACGTCTGCCCGTGTAGCTTGTGTTCTGTAGTCTTTTCCAATTGAGTCATGTTAATTCTGCAAAGGCCTTTTGGAGTCACTGGCCATTCTCTTAGGATTTTATTTGCTCCGTTCCTGGAACTGAGCCTGTTAAATGCCTCGATTTCCCAGGTGCGAGAGCTGGAGGCAGAACTAGAAGACGAGCGCAAACAGAGAGCTCTGGCCGTGGCGGCCAAGAAGAAAATGGAGATGGACCTGAAAGACCTGGAAGGCCAGATAGAAGCTGCCAACAAGGCTCGAGATGAAGCGATCAAACAGCTCCGGAAGCTCCAGGTAGGCACAGCTCACCCGCTGAGCTGCTCTCAGTCCTGCTGACAGTCTGTCCAGGGCGCTGCTTTGCATTAAATATTAAAGCATCGGTAGCGTGAAGGCAAGAGGAGGATCAGACTTTGCTGACATCTGTCACAGGGTGTCTTGCCTGAACTTGTCACCTGCTCAAAACTCCTCTTGTCCTTTTGTTGTTAAGGAGTTAATACTTTTATTCAGTAGTCATCTTTTTCTTTATTTCAACACTTTGCATAAGGATTTACTGAGTATTGCTTTCCATGCTGTGTTTTTTAAATTTATGGTTGTTTGTAGCTTTGAATTTACTGATTTGAGCTTGGCTCTTGCTCACTGCTGCCTCCTCAAGTCAAACTTCTTAAGGCATCTTCAGCCAAAAATTCTCCGGAGAAAAAGGAGGAGTCAATTTGAGCTGCTTTTAAAAAGCTCCAAGATGCTCATTCTTTTTAGTTTGGCAAGAAAAAACAGTCCTTGTGCAGGTTAAGACCTCAATCTGTGTTAACAGCGTTTCCCAAGGGAAGCATCAGCTTGTGCTGCTGGGTGTGCAGAACGGTGCCTCCTGTTACTTCTGCATGGAGAACAGTTTCTTACCTTGCATACTTCCAGCAAGTTTTTAGTGAATTTAAGTACAGTTTTTATAAGTCATTCCAAGAGCTTTACCTCTCCATCAGTTTCACGACAAATGTGAGCAGCTCTTTAGTGGAGTTGTTTGCTACAGGAAATAGACTGGATAAATGAAGTCAAGTCTTACAATGTGATATTTCCGGCAAGGAATTGGGCGATGGAAAGATGAGAAAATGAAGTTTCACTATGAAAATAAGAACTGAAAATGCATTTAAGTGGAATGAAGCCACTTTGGGAGGAAGGCCTTAACCTCTTAAGGGCCAAAATGCTTCAGAGCTACTAATAAATGTTGTGATTGTCCTAATGCAGCAAGGCTTTTTCTTTCCCCCACTTGCCAACCACAGGCTCAGATGAAAGATTACCAGCGGGAGCTGGAAGAAGCCCGCGCGTCCAGAGATGAGATCTTTGCGCAGTCCAAAGAGAGTGAAAAGAAGCTCAAAGGTCTCGAAGCAGAAATACTCCAGCTCCAAGAGGTGAGATTGAAATCCAAGAAATTGGTTTTTCATCTTAGAGTGCGGTGAAGATCAGCGAATAAAAAAGGTAAAAAGCACACTCATGAGTTGAACAGAGAAATGGGAACCAGGACAACCTTCTCTTCCTCGCTGCCCCAGGTCATTAGTGAATTTCTTATGGCTTTGTAGGAATCATTCTGGTAGTCTGGACCTCATTTCTGTATCGGGTAGCAGGAAAGCTTTACTGCTGCTTGGACAGACTTGAGGCCTCGCTTGAGTCTGCAAAGTGGTTTGAGAGTCTCTGCGAGGTGCAGCGCCTGGTGTCAGGACTAAAACTGATGATTGGAAATATATAAAAACCTGACAATCTCCCCAGTACCTCAGTGGAACATTCAAGTCTGTGGAGGTTTCTCTCTCTGCCCTCTCAGGTCCTCATCCTTTTCTCTTGCGGGCCTGTGTGCCCTCGTCGTTGGCGATTTATGTAAGAGCTCTAGGTCCTGCTACATGTCCCTTATCTCCTGTTATCTCCTCGATCTGCCTCAAGGTCAAACATCAGCAGAATTGCTTTGTGTGAGGGACTTCCCTCCGTTTTGTCCTGTATTTGCTGCAGACTGAAGTCTGAAGCAATTACTCTGGTTTCCCTACATTTACTGTTTGAGGTTTACAGATAACCTATGATTTACTAGAGCTTCTCCATGTCCTGCTTTTGTGGACTTTGAACTTGTCAATCCTGCACTTGCAGTGTGTGTAGTTGTCCTCTTAGCAAATTCCTGGGTGTTTCTGACACTTTGTACAGATTTATAATATGAATTCTGTGCCGTTCGTACTGTTGTGCTAAAGCTTTTATTTTCTACACTTGCATTCATGCTGCGTACTCTGTAAGAACATAAAAAAATCACTTAATTTAGTGCCCACTTTACACTGAATGTGCGTGTTAGTGTGTGACAGAATGGTTTTCTCCTGCTGTTTAGTGCCTGGATGTTACTGATCTTCATGGGTTTTTTGCCTTAACTTTGTGCAAGGAACACTTCAGGGACAGGGAGAAGTAAATCCATTGTAGTTGTGTGGCAGTTAAGGGGCGAAATATCAAGATGCTGTGTCCTGCTTCTACAGCTGTTGCTTTTGTTTATCCATTAAAAGACCTTGGGGATATCACTTAATCTCCCAGAAGTTATTAAAAGGCTAAATTGTTTGCAGAAGTTTGGAGATTCCTAATGCTGTAACAAACCTTTCCCTAAACCTCCTCAGGAGTTCGCTGCGTCCGAAAGAGCCCGTCGTCACGCTGAGCAGGAACGGGATGAGCTGGCTGATGAGATCGCAAACAGCGCTTCAGGAAAGTGAGTCATCGAATGTATTCATTGTCCATCCGAAATGTATTAATTGTCCATCTGAAGAACTTCAGGCACCAGCAGCTATAGTTCTGGTAGTCTGCTTGCAAATTCTCATGACAATTTGCAATGCCTAAAGCATCAGAAGCAAACTAGCCAGCCGCTAAAACGTGTCTTGACCCAAATACTCCCTTTCTAGGTCAGCGCTGCTGGATGAGAAGCGCCGGCTGGAAGCTCGAATTGCACAGTTGGAGGAAGAGCTGGAGGAGGAGCAGAGCAACATGGAGCTTCTCAACGAGCGGTTCCGAAAGACCACGCTGCAGGTGAAGCCCTTGTTGGCGCTCTCGGAGGGGCGGTTTGCGTCTCGGCGTGCGGTTCCGTGGAGGCGCTGAACAGCACCAAGTGATCTTCTGTTCTTCTCGTCTGAAAGGTTGACACGCTTAATTCGGAGCTGGCTGGGGAGCGGAGCGCTGCCCAGAAGAGTGAGAATGCGCGGCAGCAGCTGGAAAGGCAGAACAAAGAGCTGAAAGCCAAACTGCAGGAACTAGAGGGGTCCGTGAAGTCAAAGTTCAAGGCAACGATTTCTACTCTAGAAGCCAAGATTGTGCAGCTTGAAGAACAGCTGGAGCAGGAAGCCAAGTAAGGAAAAATTCTGTTTGCCCTGTCTGTTGAAAGTCTGAAACCTCTGTGCTTTAAGTTTTTGTAGGGCAGGCATCGGGGTTTATTATCTGGAAACCTTCTGTTTAGGGGACACATTTAATGAGACAGCTGTAAAGTAACTGGGAGGTTCAGAATCTGTTTGTAACTGAAAGCGCTGAATTAACTCTTGAAGGTGGATGTGTTGGCTGGCAGTGCCTGGATCCACAAGGTGCTGCAGAAGCTTCTTGAGACAAGACGAAACGTCCCCTTGAGACACCCAGTCCCTGGGTAGAGGAAGCAAGTTGACCAGTTTAGGTGTGACCGCATCGGTTTGTGGAGATGAACCCCGTGCTCTGCAGAAGTCTGTCCTTGCCTTCTGTGTCCTCCAAGTAGTTTTTGATTTTTTTAGCTGTCTCTCCCAGAATCTGAAGGCGGCCTGGCTTTTATCACCATCTCCATTCTTTTTGTGCTTCTGGTTCTGCAAGAGCACTGTTA
Source organism: Pampusana beccarii (assembly GCA_013399365.1). Lineage (NCBI taxonomy): Eukaryota > Metazoa > Chordata > Aves > Columbiformes > Columbidae > Pampusana > Pampusana beccarii. Next base: position 36,426 of record VWYH01008057.1, on the reverse strand, counting down.
CTGCTCAGCAATAGCTTTCAAGCTGCTCTCTTCAGTCTCATTGTGAAAAAGCACCTTCTTATCCCTCTTTTTTAGCCTGCACCATGTGCTGCTCCAGTGGTAACATTTCACGCGTGCAAAGCTGCATCCCAGCTGACCAGCAGCACATCAAAGCTGTGCGGGTTCTGTTGGCGGAGATGGGCACGTTAAGAGGACTCGCGTATCGGTTACACAGTGAGGCGAGAGCCTTTCGGAAAGGACAGGTCTCGTGTTCCTCCCCTTCAACTACCGGGACAAATTATGGGTTTTGGTTATTCTAGGGAAAGAGCGGCTGCGAACAAACTGGTCCGTCGTACAGAGAAGAAATTGAAAGAAGTCTTCATGCAGGTGGAGGACGAGCGTCGACACGCAGACCAGTACAAGGAGCAGGTAGGTTGGGGGGCTGAGTTTTTGAGGCCTGTTTCTCAGAATAAAACAAAGAAAACTATACTTTGTGTAGAAAGGGCTTGTTAAGAAGCACATTAGTAGAAAGATCTAAGGTCATCTGTCTTGATGGCTAAACTGGTAGAGCAGTTCTCAGCCCTCAAAGCCCCGGTGCTGGCTCTGGTGCGATGGGCTGTTCGTGTCCTGCTCTCCCAGCCCCAGGAGCTCTGCGCCGTTTCCAGGAGCGCAGGCTGGTGTCTGCAGTCCATCTTGTCTGGAGGCTGAATGGTTCAGCTCCCTCTGGGCGGGTGGGGAGGACGGGGCCCTGAGCTCACCCGGTCCTGGGGCTGCAGCTGTCCGGTGCGATCCCGGGGACCTGCTTCGGTGTTTTAGATGGAAAAGGCAAACGCCAGAATGAAGCAGCTCAAACGCCAGCTGGAAGAGGCTGAAGAAGAAGCCACACGCGCAAATGCTTCCCGACGTAAACTGCAGCGGGAGCTGGATGATGCCACAGAGGCCAACGAGGGCCTGAGCCGGGAGGTCAGCACCCTGAAGAACCGGCTACGGTGAGTGGTGGCAGCGGGCGGGGGTTCCCCGAGCCCTCTGTGCCCACAGACGGGCTCTGTAACGTGGCCCTGGGGAGCTCCCAGCTGTGGAGCTGCAGACAGAGCTGCTGACATTAGGGAACGGGTCAGACTGGAGCCTGCTGGGAACTGCTGACTGAGCCTGGTGGTGGTAACAAGGAAACTGCTGGACCACAAGGATGTTCCTGACAAGTCTTGAGCCTGGACTCTTTGGAGCTCATGTTGGGAGGTTCCCTGGGGCTCAGTTCAGTGCAGCCGTAGGTAAACACAACAGAGACAGCCCAGTTGTGCTTTCCCGTGGCTGGTGGATCCCTTGTTTCCTGACCCACCTGGCGGGAGCATTCCAGCCTTTCCTTGATTGCTCCGTCAGAGATCGGGGTCTGTATCGGGTGCGAGGCAGTGATGCTGAGGCTGCGGCAGAACAAAAACCATCTCCACAGGGAGAGCGGCTGAGCGGGTGGGCTTGGAGGGAGGGAGGAGGGTACAGTGCAGCGCTTGGCAAACCAGCAGCCAGTGTTGGTTTGGGTTGTTTTTTTGTCTTTTTAGAGAAACCCCTCTGTTTAGTGCTTGGTCTGTGCTTGGTGCTTGCACAGACAATATTTTAAGTTATTTGGGACTTGCCAGATTAAGGTGGTTCCTAAGCAGGAATAGCAGAGTACCAGGTGTTTGCACACAGCATGCTGACCCCTTGGTCAGAGTGGGGGTTTCAAAACTCCACATGTGAAATTTCCCCTGGGGGGACCACGAACTGAGCTGCCACATTCCCCGGGACATTAGTGGGGACTTCCAGGGGTGGCCACCAATGCAGAGACTGGGCTGCAAGATGTGACGTGTTGGCACTCACTGTCTGCCCCGTTTGCAGGAGGGGGGGACCCATCACCTTCTCCTCGAGCCGCTCCGGGAGGCGCCAGCTGCACATCGAAGGGGCCTCTCTGGAGCTCTCGGATGACGACGCGGAGAGCAAAGGCAGCGACGTGAACGAAGCGCAGCCGGCCCCTGCCGAGTAGAGCCCCGTCACACCGTTTGCATGCAGAGACCTGTACACAACAGTTGGCAGGACGAGGGGACGTTCCCGACCACCGAACTGCCTTGCGGCCCTAAACCTGCCTTACGGAACGTCAGCATGCTACAAGGTTATTGTCATAGGTCAGCTATGTCTTAAGGCTCTCCAGCCTCACCGTACGTACCCTGCTTCAGCTATAGGTACAACTGCTTTTTTTATATATCGTAAACAAAATGAGATCATCTCTGTTCAGTGCATCTCTTTTCCAGATACTCATTGTAAAGCCATTTTCTAAAGCATCATGTGAAGGATGAAATTTTTTTGTTTTGTTTTTTTTTTTTTTTAATCAATCCAGAAACTTCATTCCCAGAGGGCAGGTGGTTGGGACAGGCCCATTGTCACGACTATGCATGCTGTGTCGCTCAGACATCCTTCCATTTCTGCTGTGCTCAGGCGGCCCTGGGCCGTGGCGAGTCTGTTGGATCATTGAAGACCAAACCGCACCTGTATCTCTCTTTTCTCCTAATTATTGTGATCCGCACACAATCAGCGAGTGAACTGTGAAAAAAAAAAAACAGGCCTTGGGAAGTGTTAGAGGGAAATGTAGGGATGAGTGAGTTAGTGTCCATTTTTATCCTGAAATATCATTTTGAAGTGTTCTCGGCACCTGCGTCATCAGTTTAGTGTTCGTGCAGTACAGGCAAACCGAGCCAGCGTCGCCGTTCCTCGTCTGCACGGCTGCTGCTGCCGCGCCCCGCAGATCTCTGTATATATTCAGGCTGGTATAATGTGAACACCAGTGGGAAATAAGCGTACACCACAGGCTAAATTAATTTATTAACTTATGGCTGAGTCAGTCTTCGGGACATGGAGCCAAGCGGCTGCACCGTGAGCCGAGGCTTCGGCAGCAGCTCAGCAGCCAGCCTGGTGTCACTGGTGTCAGCTGGGCAGGGGCAGTCCGCGGTGACAGGGTCAGCGATGGGGTTGCCTGCCTACGAGTTAGCATGCCAGTGGATGTGAATCCTTTTTTTTTTCCTGTTGTTTTGTTGTTGTTTTGTTTTTGGTTTTTTATTTTTTATTTTGAACAGTATTACAGCGAGTAGTTAGCGTTCTTTTTGTTTAAATAGCTGAAAAACTGACATTACAGAAAGTGCCTTAGACACTACAGTACTAAGACAATGTTACATATATATAATTTGCCTATATAACAATGATTTAATGTATTAATTTTGACTGTGCTTCATATCATGTACCTCTCTAGTCCAAGTGGTATTGATATTAGTGACAATGAATCAGTGTTAACTAGGAAACTTCCTCTGCCACATCCTCAAAAAACATGGATTTCCTTTTTTTGGTTAAAAGCTTTAACATCTGTTGCAAAGGTTTTGTTGTGTGTGTTTGGATATTTTTAATCAAACTGGCTGTTGACCACCAGGCATCTGACTGCAGATATCTTGTTTTCTTGTATACCCATATTTCTAGACAATGATTTTTGTAAGACAATAAATTTATTCATGATAGATGTGGCTGCCTGCTCTGTTTACTTACTGGAAGAGTTATCTCTTGAGGCTGGCATAGACCTTAATAAACAAGAATATGACTGGAAGCTGCATTTTCCCTTCTTCCTCTTGTTTGTTTGGGGTGGTTGCAAAAGGCGATGAGGGAAGAGAAGTAGAGCAGAGAGCTGGGCCTGGGGCCTCCATTGCTGCCCCAGGCTCTTCCCCAACTCCAATCTTGACACAGCTGAGCTGTCAGTGCCCCGAGTGGAGGCTGCAGCTGGGGATGATGTTTGCTCAGCCCCGGGTCCAGCAGCAGCTGCTCCTTGTGCACAACTGGAATGAAGCAGCAATGCCCTGAGTGCAGCAGTGCAGAGCGGGACTGTCATCCCCTCCCTGCGCAGCCTGACAAAACACAGCCACTGCCACCCTTTCTTCAAAATCCACCAATTCCACATTAAAAGAACTTTATTTTTGGAAGTTTACTCTCATTTGGCTTTGTTTGTTTGAACCACATGATGAGCTGTATCACCACGGTGGCATGGTACACTGTCCTATCCAAACATGCCATATAGACTTTGAATAAATAAAGCTACAAAGCCCAAGTTATGTACAAAGATCTTAGGCAAAGATATTATGTTTACAAACCTATGTACAATAAAATAAATGTAAACAGTCAAATGCAGCAGAGGATGCACAGGAAAGAAGGACCATACAGACCCTAAGGGCAAGGGAGGAACTTCCCACCCTCTTCTGCTGGGGCTGATGGTAAATAAACCAACAGGAGCCGCAGAGCCAACATGATGAACCAGACTGGGAATGACAATTTCTAAATCCACAGATCAAACCCTGGCGAGGGTTGCTGGTTTGATTTAAAAAAAAAAATCCACCAACTCTGAGGCACATAGAGAAATCTCACAAAGACATTGCTTGAAAGACCCACAAGGTTCACAGTCGCCCAAAACTGTCACAGAAGCCTGTAGCTGATGCTGTGAAATCCACTCTGATGTAACACAGATCAGAATATGGTTGTGATGGTTACAGGGGCCTGCAGGGGGGATGCGGGGTGTCACGGGCAGTGCAGCCCCTCAGGTTAGTGGCTTCCTGAAGCTCTCCCAGCATCCCCATTGAGGAGGTGGCAGTTTGATGGCACAGGCTGGGGACAGGGAAGCCCTGCTGGGGACACTGTAAGTGCTGCAGCAGCTGTACATGTTCCTGCCCCACAGCTACAGGGTGCAGGAGCAGCCCAGGAGAACATCCAAGCAATGCTCAGCCCTGCCCACTCACACTAAGGCATGTGACATTGCAAGTGACCAGTGCTGGGCAGCTGGTGGCCACCCCAGCACTGCCCCTCAGCATCTCCATCCATCCCTTCCTGCCCCAGCTCTGATGGGCTCCGTTCACCCTCCCCTGCCCACTCCCACACCAGCAGTGACAGCCACAGGCCTGCAGTGACAGCCACAGGCCTGCCCAGCTGGAATTTTCTTAAGCTGCAGCAACCGAGTCACATACCTGGACCAATTTCAAGTCACAAGTGTCCAAAGTGCCACCGCAGCCTCCCCCAAGGCTCCTTGCCCAAGGTCAGAGGCTCACGGGGAGGGCAGCAGCCACAGCTCCGGAGCAGCAGGATGGTGGAACAGGCAGCAGCTGGGAAGCCATTAAGAGGAGTGGCCAATGTTTGCACGGTGCCAAACCTAAGTTAGAGAAGAGCTAAAGCGAGGGGCCAAGGACCCTGGCCAAGGTTTGGTGAGCAAGACTCCTGCATCCCCTGAGACAGAGCACTGCATGGCTCAGCCTGTGGGGCCGAGTCAGAGACTGTCCACTACAGCAACAGGAGAAAAGAAACTGTATTAACATGACACAAAGGGCTGTGAGCACAGGGATTCCTCTGGTCACGGGGAGCAGGTCGTGTTCCATCAGGGCAAGAAGAGGGAGGAACAGGGAGCAGTTCTTCTCTTGGTTGGCTGAGAAAAGCATCCGCAAGTCCGAACATGACCTCCCGCAGGCTCATACGCTGAGGGGAAGCATGCCAGGCGCTGAGGATGGTCGGGACGCTCCTAGGCCGGGGGAACCTTGGTCAAAGCCATTTACCGCCCTGAGAAGCAACAAGAGACAGGCCGTTAAGTGACAAACAGCCCCGGGAGATGGCACCGCTCACCTCTCCCCACCAACAACACCTGGAAGACAGGGTGTCCCCCCCCCCCATCACTGCATTTGTCACCCTGACTGCACACTGGCTGCTCAGTGGGCACAGAAGTGGGGACAATACATGACCATGATGGTTCCCAGCTCTGGCTGTGAGGACCAGCGCTCACCCCCAGCCAGGGACACGCACCAGTGGGTGCTCAGCCCACTGCCGCGAGCTGGCACGGGCTGGCCGAGGTGACCACGCCGGGGCAGGACAAGTGGCTCCTGCACAGACCTTGGGCCCACTGGGGCAGCTCGAGCGACCAAGTCCGCGCAGCTGGAGCAGCAGCAGAGCAGCGCTGCAGGCTGCGTCCCACCACCACGCCCCTGAACCGCTGCCTGTTTGCCCAGGAGTCCTTTGCAGACACCCAGCAGCGAGGTCCCCATGTCCTTCGTGGGTGGCTGCACAAGCTCTGCCCGGTACCAGGGCTGGACACCTGGCAATGGCACTGGGGAAACCACAGCAGCTGCCGCAGCCCCTGGCAGGACTGCAGCGGGGGGGCTCCGGGTGCCTCCACAGCCCCAGGATCCAAGAGTTCCCCCTTCCCCGGGGCTGTTGGGAAACGTGCACATGGGTCTGACAACTTTCTATCTCTCCTACAGCTTCGACACATCTTCTGTAATTAGGCTCAACACACAGCATCTGCCCTGGCCCCCCATCTGCTGACCAGCACCACAGCCTTGACAACCAGAAGTCATTATGTCCTTGTACCAGTACAGCACGTCCCCCCGGCTCCTGTCCCAGGACCAGGCCCCTGCCCTCGTGGTCAGGTTTGTAACACTGAAGGTGGGAACCAAACCCCAGCACCCCGCAATCAGGACAGGTCCCCGCCGTGCTGTCCATCTCCTCCCTGGCAGCCCCTGAGCCACCAGCACCCCAGGAGGTGCCACCCAGGTCTCTCCTGACCAAAGTGCCAGCAGGCCACATGTGCACGGCTCACGACAGCGTCCCCAGCACAGAGCAGCACAGTTTCCATGCTCCCTTTTGCCTGGAACACCATTCCTGCGCGGCTTCCACTCAGTGACCTCACACCTCCTGGATCAGGGATGCAAAACCACTGGGCGGTTACAAAATCCTTCCCGAACAGCAAATGAACAGCTAAAATACCAGCATTGTGATCAAGGACAGATCCCCATGGTAACACGCTCACTTCCCTGCAGAGCTGGGCTCTTTCCTCTCTTGCTGTAACATCCACAGCAGCACAGCCCGAAGCACGGCCCAGCACCAGGGGAGAAACCGCCGTTCTCACCTCCTCCCCATTCAGCTGGAAACTTCAGCTCCCATTCGAGCGTTGCTCTCATATATTGCAAAAGGCAAGAGCGCCCCCGGCTGCACATAATAAAAACCTGCTGGGAGAGGCTTAGGCGCAGATTATTTTGCTATTTGCATTTGGATACAGGGGCAGGAAGCCAAACTGATCCCAACATGACTCTGCCAATTAGCCATCAGCTAGAAAGAACCTCTGCCAAGTAGGACAGGGAGAAGAAAAAACCAAAACAAACCACCACAAACTGGGATTAAAATGTGGTTCACTCCCTTTTGAAAGAGTTAGGGACAAGGGACATTCCACATCAGCAGCCTGGAGTGCTCGTGTTTCCTGAGTCATGTTAAAGCCAAGCTCGATGGATTTGTTGTGTTTCCTGCACTAAATCCAGAGCCGCTCTTTGTGACAGAGGCGGTGGGACAGGCCAGCCGGGCCGCGTGCGGGATGCGGCCAGCGCTCCGCTCCCCACCGGGACCTCGGCTGTGCCGCTCCGGGCACACAAGCTGGGGGACAACCAATCCCTTTCAAGCGCACAACAAGCGCCATCGCTCCCCACGCAGCCTGTCCTTGCCACCCAGCCGTCCCGTGCAGCTCTGCAGCAGGGGACGTGTCCCCGCAGGGCTCAGGCCTCGGCACGTTACCCCCGCAGCAAGCCGGGTGCCTTCCCACCACCAGCCTCCTCCCAGATGCTGCTGACCTGACTCCTCGACAGAGCATCATAGAATCATTTGGTTGTAAGAGACCCTCAAGATGATCCAGTCCAGCTGTTAACCCACCCCTGGCACTGCCCCATGTCCTGAGAACCTCATCTCCGTCTGTCCAACCCCTCCAGGGATGGTGACTCCACCACTGCCCTGGGCAGCCTGTTCCAATGCCCCACAGCCCTTTGGGGAAGAAATTGTTCCCAGATCCAACCTCAACCTGCCCTGGTGCAACTTGAGGCCGTTTCCTCTCATCCTGTCACTTGCTATTTGAGAGAAGAGACCAACACTCACTATGCTACAACCTCCTTGATGTGATGTATGTGAATGAAAACTCAACGCGTGGCGTTGGCACGTGGGCTGAATCAGGGACAAGCCAAATCAAGCAGGAGAAACTTCTCAAAGATTGCTGATCCTGGGGCACCAACTGCTCCCAAACTGGGTTTCCAACACCTGTGGGGAGTCCACCTCCCTGGAGCCACCACCACCCGTCAGACCTGCCCCTGCAGGCACCTTCTCCTTTTAAACGGAGCGACACATCTCTAACCCTCCCCAGGGGCATGTTTAGCAGCTCGGGTGCCCTTTTCCATCTCCCAGAGGCACACGAACAAGGGCAGGTGCCGTGAAGCCACCAAATGCTCAGCACAGATGTCACACACACATGACAGAACTCTGCCTAAATCACCCATGTCACAAATCATCTGGTGATACCCAAAAGAAGGGAGACCAAGCCCCATCTCAGAGCCAAAGCAGCAATAAGATGAGTGCTGTAAGTCTCGAGTGCTGCAAGAATTAACCAGCAAAAGATGTGAAGCGCTCCCAGCACTACGATGCACAAAAGAGACACGAGGAGGCATCTGCTGAAGATGGAAAAAGCAGAAACCCCATTTAGAAGCCTTTTGAGGTTTCCCCATTGTTTGCTAATTAAAAAAAGGCAGCACAGAGTACTTGTTTGTGGCAGCTTCTCCCAGGATCAGCTCCTGGAGTCAGTTACCTGCGTTGTTCATCTCATCCTGCCAGCCCAAACTTGCCCTCGGTGGAGAAATAGAGCAGCAGCTTTGATCTACTGAGAGCCAGCTCAATAAGCGGGGCTCAGGAAAAGGCTTCAACTAGCAGCAGCAACAGGGGGATACTGAAAGCTGGCACTACGGCTGAGCTTACTGAGCTCTAACCCAGCCATTGATTTCTGTTGGTAACATGAAAACGCCCACAAAAAAAGGGAAAGAAATCAGCATTACTGCAGTTAGAAACAGAGTTAAAGGAAAATAAAAAACATTAAAGAGAGCAACCGTAAAAAAAACCACAAATAATGAAGTGTGCTGGATGACTCCTGCCTAAAACCCCAGAAATGAGCTGGGAAAAGTCCCTGTGCTGTGTCCCCGGGGTTGCAGGCAGAGCCGGGAGCAGCACACGCGTCGCTGCAGCGCTGGCCGCTCTGCCCGGGCCTGGCACACATGTGGGGCTGCTGCACGGAGCCCACGCTGCCCGGCGGCCTGGAGACCTGCCCGCAGCAACTGAGCCCAGCCAGCTCACTTGCCTCGTGCTGCTGCCTCGTTTCCCTGTCCCTCAGGCCCGACCCAACGTGCTCCACGGGGCCCACGCTGTGCCCTTGCTCTTGACTGCCTGAGAAACCAGGTCCTGGTGCTTCATATGGAGCCAAAAGCACCAGTCACTGCTGGAAATGTCCCCTTCGGTGGTTTCTGATGGATGTTTCTGGCTGCCTGTCCCTTCAGTGGCCTGGACTTTGTTCCCGCTTCCAACCGCTTTCTCCACCCTGATTGCTAAAGGTAGATTTGGACTCATTAAACTGTATTTCGAGCTGTGTCTTGTACTTAGCACCTCATCTCCAAGACTCCCTCAACTCTAAGTATTCAACAAAACCTCAGCAGAAGAATCTCCTGTAGCCGAACAGGCCGGCCCGAGGAGTGACTGGACACACTCAAAGCATACTTGGAGACCAGCCAGCAAGAAAACAAGAGGACAAGTGAATTTTCAAGCAGGTCAGTTATTTAAAACATGACACTCTCCCAAACAGCAGTAACAGCACAAGGAAGTAGAGGAGGCGCAAGAAGGTGTGAGGAGGATGGGGACAAGGCTGTGGCAGATGAGGCTGGCAGGGACAGCACGAGTAACCCTCTGCACTCCCTCGAGAGGCCAATAACAGAGCCAAGTCCTACCCTTCATCACGGCAGGTCGTGTCTGTGCCAAACCCCTGTGCTGCAGGACCCCCTCCCACGGCACCCCGATACCTCGCTGGCACGGCTGTGTCACCCCAGTGCGCCCAGCTGGCACGGGATGGGGACACGGCGCAGGAGCACGGCTGTCTGTCCACATTTCAGCCCACACTGTCCTCTCCCCTGCTCCCATCACATCCGAGCTGCCGCTTGCTTTCCAGTTCGCCAGAACCTCGGCAACCCACAGCCAACAAAGTGTTGAAGGAAAACACGAAAGGGCAAACTAACTTTCAAAATTAACTAAGTTAACAGCATGGATACTTCGTCCTGTATCTCCAACGCGACCAATTCAATCAGAAACATGCACGGATTTCAAGCAATATTAACTAGATCAAGAAAGCAAGCAGCACTCAGTCTTACAGTTGCAAGGATTCACAGCAGCAGAGGAGTTTATCTGAAGTACGGAGAAAGCCTCAGGCTTTGATCATAGACTATTAGTTCGTTATTAATGCTAAGAGAACTACGTCATGCAGTTAGCATAACCACCGACTCCACACCTCCAAGCATGAAGTTAAAACACATGCAGCTTATCAGTGCAAATGAATTCATTTACCCATGACCAAGGTGGGGAATATGACCTTTTCACGCCTAGTGGAGAAAAATTAAAACAGTTTATGCATACAATAAAGACATTCTTGGGGATAACCCTAGAGCAAAGAAATGGGGTAAAGCAAAGGCGTTAAACTTGAACCTCACCAGAGCTCTCTTCTTTGAGCTCAGCCTAACAACTCTGCTCTACACAGGGAGGCAGGGGGTCCCTGTTTCAGCAATAACCAGCACTCCCAGCAGCTCCATTGCTGCAAGCACATCACCTGGATAAAGTCCAGAGCACTGCAAAGCACATGATGGGACACAGGATTACTCACCTGCATCCAAGTTACCCACTGTCCTCTCTTTTCCAAGGAAACATTTTTGCAAAACGGACTAGAGAACAGAAAGAAGACCCTGATTTCACAGCCTGATGTGTTATGCTCAGGGTTGAGGACTAAGTGTCCACTGTGTAAATGTACCTACAGCTTCACGGGACTGCTAGGAGTATACAAGCAGAAGCACTCCGCACATTCAAAGTTTAGCTTGTTTTATCAAAACAAAGCCCAGATTCACAAAAATAACCTGAAAATAAACACCAACTACAAGGACTCTGACATTTAGTAGTGCAAGAAGGGGAGCAGGGAGCAGTGAAAAACGAGTTAGTGCCCCAGCAGCCCACGTTGGCTCACAGGCTGGCTCAGCTCTGCTCTTCTAGTACCAATCCTCTGCGGAGCACGTGAAGGTCAGAGCCACTTTGTTCCCCGACTGGAACCAATTAAGAACAATTACAATGGTGAAAAACAAGTATCTGTCTGAGAACATCCTTAGGTGCTGTCCTGCCACGGCCTGACCTCTGAACAGAAACAGCTTGTTGCTGAAGGAACAAGGCTGCAGGAAACTAATCTTACACCAGACATTGTTGAGTTTTAGAAAAGTAGCTAAGTCCTGATTCTTCCAACTCACCAGCAAAGCTTTGGTGCAAGCCCAGCTTTGCTCCCCTCTGCCATCTCCTACCTATCATTGTCTTCAGCTGCCTGCTCAGCTCCACTCGGCACGCAAAGAGCACGTGTTTGTTGGGAGATGGAGACTCATCAAACATTTTAACAAAACAGCAGAGAGAGTAAAGTAAAAGGAACTGTCATGACATGGCTGAGTTACCACCATCCAATCCCACCACCCAACTGGCTGTTCTTTAGGCAGAGGCAGCAGACTGGACTGGATGTACAATCACAAATGGCTGTTTCAGGCCCCAACAACAATTAGGGGCAGGGAGGGGAGTGCAGGGGCTGGAGAGAGAGGAGACAGGAGAAGAAAAGGCCCCTCATGCTCAGTCACCACACCGCACTCTGGATCCAACGCCTGCCAGCGCAGCCGGGAGCTCAGCTGCTGCTGCAGTGTGCGGGCATGATGGGGCTGCCCTCACATCAGTAACAGCTCGGTTTAGCTTCCACATGCTGACAGAATTATTTACAGGCAACCATGAAGACACGTACACAGCACAGACACCACAATCATCCCCAGCATGCACAGAGCTCGACAGGGGCAGCAACACAGAGAAGCCGCCAGCGCAAAGGGAGAGTGACGGGGCACCAACCCCACTGTGAGCTGTCTGCGGGGTGCAGAGGAGAGGGACAGGACAGCAAGGCCATGCAGGGATCAATAACAGCTCATACATAAGCACATCAGTCACTCCCACCCCCTTTTCTAGCCCACTAATACCCTCTGTCTCTGCTGCAGCAGTTACCTTTTAGGAACCTGCGTTACTAAGCTTTTTGCAGCTACAACCTGCTCCTAACTCAAGGCAGCCAGCCCAGATAACAAGCGTGATGACAATCTGGATAATTAAAAGTGACCCACACCCCGCACATCAATCAGCTTATTTGTCATACCCTGACTCAATATAGCCACGCTGCCCCCTAAGAACAGCTCTAATCTCTCCCTGGTAGCTACCCTGACAGCATGCACCGCATAAGCACTGCTGGGGCCACGCACCAGCCCCAGTCGGCCTCGCAGTAGACAGACAACCCAAAAGTCTGTCCTAACAGCACATGACACTGACTTTGTTAAGTCTCCAAACTGTTCCTTTCCAAATGTGGCAAACAACAGTGGCTCTAAAAACTGACTGCCAGTTTCTAAGATGCAACTTGCCCTGCTACCCACATAGCAACGCGAGTCAGCTCCAACCAGGATGACTGTAGGAAGCTCAGCTTGTCTGCTCTGTTTATGGCACTCCTCAGGTTGCTAAAAGCTCATTTAATTCTCAAAAATAAATTCAGGATCGAAGATGTGCTGAATATTAGCATTAAATTGTACTGCCTTGAGGTTTAGCATAGAAGACTAGTACTGTGTAGGGAGCAAGGAGGGTGCTTTGCCTAGTGACACCAAGCAAAGCAAAGCTCACACCACCACTGTGCTTTTCCTCCCACTCCTCAGCGCTCCTCGTACAACTACAGTGCCGCACCACAAAAATCCTCCTGCTGAACCACTTCCCAGTGTCCCAGAGGAAGTTCTGACCATGGGCGACTCACAGGAGGCACATGGGGTAGTTTTTCCTGTGAAAGCAGCTTCTGGCTTCACAGCTGACACAGAGCACAGCCAGTACGGAGGCAGCTGCCCCGTCAATCAGCCAGAATTACACTGTTAATGATGTTTTCTTTTCCCCTAATAGAGGGGGAAGTAGAGCAACCATGGCACCACCCTCCAAGCGAGTATTTACTGCCTGCACTCAGCTGTTCTCACCAGGGGAAGCTCCAGACTCGCAGTTAATGCACGTCCCCCTGCATGAGTGCACCAGTAGTTATGGCAACTCCACCACCACTCGAGATTCTACCCAAGGGCACATTCGCTTCACCAGCAGGTTTGCTGCTGGGGTTTTATATTACCGGAGATGCAGCCACCAAGAGATTACACAGCAGAGGGACAGAACAGGCACTGACATCCTACTAGCTAAGAGACAATTACACTTGCTTTGCGCTTTGCTTTACAGAAACCACCACTGCCACCTTCCCCGCACCCTTGAGACTTCAGCTCCACGAATTGTTTGTCCTATAGGATAAAAGCCGTAGTGGGCTAAAGACAAGCCAAGAAAAGCTTCTGCTCCAAGTAGCATCCTGAAACGCACTCCCCTTTAGGGCAAAAATATATCCTTACTCACCCTTTGTCAAAGAAAGAAGTATGCCCCGGATGAGGGTACTTTGTGCCATTGCTGTTCATCATGCCGCTGTTAACGTTCCCTGAAATGTAGGATTTCCGTGATGCCTGGTCCTTTGCGAAATTTCTGCAAGCAGCTAATTTGGATTCTAAGGCCTGTGAAATGGAAAAAATAACCATGTCAAAAAAGCAGTACTGTTAAGAGAAAGTATTTTGCTGAGTTCAGGCATTATCATGACCCCACGACCAGGAGCTCAGTGTGGTCACCTTTGGAGAAAGCTGCAAACCACACCCAGGCACAAAGGAAACCCACACGACCAGATGCTGATGCCATTGCCCAGCATGGCTCAGTTCCATTAGAGCTCAGATTTTAGAACATGTCAACACTCTATTACCTAAAATAAGGAAGCCAACTCCTAGCAGAAGTTACCACAACTTCTTGCTTCAGCAGCTGCAGTAAGGCTGGCATAAACTAATCAGAAGACTAAGAAAGAGCCTAAAGCAGAATGCTCAAGTCCGGGGAGGGACTGCATATTTGGAAAGCTGAATTTATTCCCCAGGACAATACCTTCTAGCATTTCTTTCTTAATCTTGGCCTGCAAAACAAAGACAGTTTCTGAAGCCTCACTGATACGCTCCAAAACAAGAGGTGCTACAGCCACAGCACGAGGAGGAGGAATCAAAGGCAGCAGCTAAGCCCCATCTCTGTGGTCTGTACCTCATCTCTGCTACTTCCAAGCAAGCCTGGTGAGATCTTTTTCCCCTGTACAAGGTGACAGCCTCTGCCACATCCACTGACTCCTGGCAGGAGGGCAAACAAAATCTCGATTCTCTCCTTTACTTCAGAACATCATCTGCCCTTTCTGCCATCTGTCACAAACTGAGGCTTAACTTCAACAGTCGTCTGGTCTAGCAGAAAGTCCTTGCAAATATTTGTTACATGTGCATGGGGGCAACCAGACACTTGCAAATGCATCCACTGGAGACAAAAACTCATCTCCCCAAACATGGCATTTGGTCCTGTTCCACACAGAAAAATATTCCATCAGTAAGGCACCAACATGCTATCACATCATCTTCCAGAGAAAGGGACTCTAAGGCTTGGGATGCGGCATCCTACAAGTAGCCAAACCCAAAGAAACCCTGAACATCCTGTAATTATTACTAAACAAATGCTGAGCTGGAATTCTGTATCTGTGACAGAGCGTGTGTCTAAGAGCAGGCTGGGAAAGAAGCTGCTTATTTGGCATTTCCTGTCCTCGCAGAGCAATCACCCAGGATTGTGATTAAGCTCCCTAAATCCCCTGCAGACTCTTACTCGCAATGATCCCATTTTAAACCCGTCACTCGTAACCCCAGTCATCCTGGTGCCGTTTCAAACCAACTACTAGCTCACTGGTTCCAAATGTGAGAAATGGGGTAAGTTTTAATTTCAAACTTTGCTAAAACAACTGTCTCTACTGCAGCTCTTGCCGTTCTCAGTGTTAACCACAGAGGGAAATCAGCACCAGAGGCAAGGCACTGAGGCAATCAACACCTCACTCAAAACACAAATCACTGAGGCATGGTAACAAGCTTCTCATAACTCGGAAGTCACATCTTCGTTCAGCTGGAAAGCCTGGCATCCTAAACAACACCGTAACAGATGTTTAAACCACTCTTCCCCACTTGCAGCAGTAATCTCTTTAAAGGCTCATGCATTTCACTTCCCCATCAACTACAGATGGGAACATTTGCCTTTCTCTCAATTTATTTTCTCACTTTCTTATCCAAGTTTTCTAGATTTCTGCCTCTCACTCCCCCATTTTCAGCACCCATTGCAGATCTCCTCAGGCGTGAGGAGACACCGGCAGCGTGATCTCAGCTCCCCAGTCGTGTGTGCAGCAGGCACCCAGAGTTCAAGGTCCAGCTCTGCATCTTGATCTCATTACAGAGGAAGCTGCAGGCTCCATTCAAAGCAAGAACAGGAAGCTGTCAGTGTCTAAACCCATATACCAAAGCACCTGAGAAACTTTTTACTCCTAATATGAATTTTGTCGCACAAAATTGGCAAAGATTTTTAAGAAATTTTAAGAAACAAAACACAATGCAAAGGTAACTGGGATCAGGTCACAAGGACTGGAAATGTTATTACCTTTAAGTAATATTCTTGTTCCTTATTTTCAAGATGAGGACAAGCATGCCCACATCTCCACCTAAATTAAACTTGCACCACATATTAACTCAAACTACCACCTGCATTAGCAGACTTTGTGCCATAATAGCAAGCGGAAGCATTTTACAGTGAAAAGGGCCCACAAAACCCCCTTGTGCAAGCAGTAAAAATAGAAGAGAACTCCTGTAATTTCAAGAGGAGTCTCCAGCACTGGCAGTGATGAATTGCAATGAGTTATTGAACCACTCTCTTCAAAGGATCTCTGTACTGCCAGGATATTTGTTCAAATCTAAGGAATCCATGCAGGAGCTTAAAATAAGCTTAGTAACATGCTTTAAAAATCAAGATAATTAAAAAATATACATTATCTCACTCTAAACACTGAATGTGGATAATCTGGAAACTGCAGCAAGTATTGAGCACAGGCCAAAGCCTTATTGTAATTGTGCACAAGGACGAAAGCTCAGTGAGAACAGCACAGAGCCAGGAATGCTTCAGTCCCAATCACTCACCCCCACTTTCCGTAACAGGTCTCCCACAATGTTGAGTGCAGATATTCTAGCTGAAGGAGTAAGGGGGCTGGTACCAAATCCGTTTGGTATAGCTGCAAACACAGACACATCATATTACATGCTCCACTCCTCCATGGTTCATTTTTTTTTCTAAATACATTTGAATAAATTGACTTCTACATAAAATGGTAAATCTAAAATCCTACTGCAGACTCTTCATACAATTGTGTCACAATAACACGCAGACTACATGATCACTAGCCATGGATGAAAAAGCTTAATTCCTGTCCGCTGCCCGCTTTCCCATTAGGCCTACAGGCGAAGTTCACACCCCCTCCAGCTGCAAGGCTACTGCCCACAATCCATCTAATCCAGCCAGAGCCTCCTCTGGAATCTACTCCTCCTAATTCAAAAAAATAATGTATTAATCCTTGTGATTGTCCAGAGCCTTCCAGATGGGGAGGGGAACTGGACTAACCTTCTGCTGCCTCCCAGAGAAAACGGTATGTGTGGAAACAGACACCAGACTGCCAGAATCACTGGCCACCATTTACCCACCACTCCTACTCCTCAGGCAGAAATATCACTCGCTGCATTTCCCTGCAATTCCCAAATGTCTTCAGTGCTCTCATGCAGGCATCTACTGCAAAGT
Source organism: Pampusana beccarii (assembly GCA_013399365.1). NCBI lineage: Eukaryota > Metazoa > Chordata > Aves > Columbiformes > Columbidae > Pampusana > Pampusana beccarii. The sequence continues at coordinate 19,554 of VWYH01008057.1, read as the reverse complement.
GCAAACCCCACCCTGCCAAAAGCAGTATCTAAACTTCCCTGTCCTCCTTTTTCTGTGCTATTTACTCATTATGCTCCTTAAATGCACCTGGTGCTGCCCCAGAATTTAAGCACAATGCATGTGGGATCCGCACATACCTTGCATTTACTTCAAGTTCACTAACAAGCACCTGGTCTGAAATTGTTTGTTAACAAGCTGAACATACTGCCAAACAACCGGACACAGTTTCTACAAATCACACCTTTTGGGGAAGGAAAACTGTTTTCTGATCCTTTTCCAACAGGTGTAGCTGGCAAGGAGAGAGATGCCTGGACAGCCGAATCCATCTTTTCACAGTCTAGAGTTGGAGAACTGGGTGCTGACTTTCGGGTGACTTCTTGTTGCCTTTCCCGAACTGCTAGTTCTTGCCGCAAGTCTAAGGGTTGAGAGAAGGAAAAAAAAGAGGGATTAGATGGAAACAAACAATACATTACAAGGGGATTGTTCCTTTTGGGCAGAGCAACTTAACCTTTCAGAGACCTCTTATTCCTTGTCTTGATCTAGTACAGCATGTAAGAGCAAAACTAGTTGTATAATATATTACATCTTTTTAGTTATCATAAATATTTAGAACTGATTTTAAGTAAAACAGCACAGCTGAAATGAAAAATCTATTTGGGCTCCTAGAAGAGGATTCGTGGCTGTTCGATCAGAAATGTTATATTTGAGTCTGACATCATCTCAGTTCTTTCAGTGGCTGGTGTTCTGCTTGCTGTCAGGGGGAATAACATGCAGCTTTGCTACCCTAACAAATGCTAAAAATTTCCAGATGACTCATCCAAGAAACAACATGTGTTTTTTGTCAACTATTCTAGTGTTCTAGAAAACAGGCCCCTAGGTTTTGCCATTATTTTCCAGTATTATTGCCCTAACCCCAAATTACAATACATGCATTTCCTCAGAAAATACTTCATCTCTCTTTTCATATTTATTATAAAAACCCTGTGCTTCCAACAGAGGCTTTCAACTTCTGAGGCATAAACTTGGTTCAAAGAGGCCTGAACTGAGGAATTATTTTAGAAAGCTTCACTTGGGAAACAAAGTTGAAACCCACTAATCAACCTACATTAACGGCAGGCACCAGCTGATGAGCAGATTGCCTCCACTACTAGAGCAATCAGTTTCCACCAAACATTTTAAAAACGCTTCTCCAGCATCCTCTGTGTGAAACCCACTGAGGAATTCCCAACTCCGATCATATCCCAGAATACCATCCCAAACATCTCCCACCCCACAGATCTAACCACAGTCTTTGGAACACCTAAAATAAATCAGGCAATTTCCAACAGGTTTAGAAGGAACAGAGGAGATAAGATTTTCAAAATAAAGTTATTTCACCATTTATCATGCATTTCTCTGTCATTTCCTGTGATTTCCCTTCCTGTATAAGGCATAAAATTACAGCAAGTGGGAACTTTTGAGGCACACTCCCTCAGTTCTCTTTTATCTGTGGAACACAGTATTTTCTTACCTGTGTTAAAAATCCTGAATTAATCTCATATTTTGTCCTACATGAGGAAATTTTTCCTCTTAGCTACACTGGACATGCAAAGAATAGAGAGCATAATGTTAACAGTACCTAATGCTTACATTACACATCCAGGTCAGGTCTCATTATGTGAGGCTTTCTACAAACATGGGCTTTGGTTACTACACGTCTCTCTTACCAAGCCAACAACATACGAAGACAGAACTAATCGAGCAAGCCGTACCTCTCGCTTCATCCTTTAATCTCTGTACAGAAACTAGCAACGATTCCTTGTCATCCAGTTCACTTTCTAAAAACGCATTTCTCTCAATAGCCTGGTTCAGCCTTTGTTCAAAGTCTTCCAATGAAACTATTGTTGCCCTAGAAACAAAATCCAGAATATTAGGTTCTTCGGCTCAGCTAACATAAAAGCTTATTCAAAAACATAATAGGAGAAAAATGTTAGCAGAGTCTACATTCAGGTTAGTCATTTGAAAACTATAGAAATGCTTCTTCGAAAGGACTAATGAACTCCAAAGAAGCAGGAGGATAAGACAAAAAGAACGTGATAGCATCTGGCTCTCAGAGATGCACCATGGAGCTGGGAGAGAGCCAGTTCAGCGCACCCATCTCCATTTTTCCCAAGCCGTATGTTTGATCAGTGCATTAGCTCCAGCAGTGCTGTGCTCTCCAAAGCTCTGGACAGGCAGCAGCCCCGTGAACACAGAAAGCAGAGCACTGGGATGTTGCCTTAGACCAAATTTGTTCCACGACTTCAGTGGGATAACTCATGTGTGTCAAAAGTTACTCATAAGGTTAAGAGCCTTGTGGAAACACGGCCTCAGCTCTCAGACCTTTTTACCAGTTAGCCAGCGGCTCATTCCTGGACTCACTGAATCAGTGGCAACATTCCCATTCAGCAAAATGGAAACATGACCAAAACCAGGCGTTTCTAACAGCAGCCTGCTCACTTTATGCATATATAAAGGGTACATTTGTTCCCTACAGTCATTAAGCTGTTATGCAAGGGAAGAGGAGACTCCTTTGGCCTGTTTTATTTAAAAGGGACTATGTAAAGCATTAGTTTCTTACTTCAAAGGGGCTCTGAGCTACTAGGATCACAAATAGATGAGAAGAGTCACTGAGCTGGAAGTGTCACAAGCAGTACCCTGGCCTGGCCTGCTCTGAGCCTGCTTGCACTGCTTGTTTCTCACAGGACCTCAAAGCACTTGGGTCTTTTCTTGCTGTAACGTAACTCCACCAGCTACTGGAGGTGAAAACTGTGCTGTGACAAGAATCAAGTGTCTTGGGGTTTGCTTGGGTTTTTCTGAATGCGCGCTATTTTATCTCTTAAGGAATAACAAAACGATCAATCTGAGTAGCAAAGATCTAGTGAAAACTCCAAGGAAAGAGTTTTGCAGCCTTCACCTCTTTGCACGTTCCAAGTCATCGTTGGCCTGCTCCAGCTCCCTCACATACTTATGCAGCTGATCTTTAATGGCCCGTGTCTGGCTCAGGTCATCCTCTAACAAGGACACTTGCTTGTAACTTTGCGCATACTGGTGCTCCAGTTTCTCCTGAAATAAAGAAACAGGGAGATAAATATCGGTCACGTACATTCGCCAAGTCATCAGTAATAAAAAAGGACAAAGAAAGTAACAAAATCGCTGCAGATTGCTGATTTGGGATTGCCGGTAATACAGAAAAAAACAGAAGAGGCAGAAGGAACGCAATCTGAACATCAGAGGTGGACGTAAAATAAAAACAAACGCTGCATTGAGCACAGATACCTCGGCACAACGCAGCTGGCTGCTCAGAGATGCATCCCTGCATCTGTTCCCAACAGCTCGCGCTGACAGCTGCTCTGAAGCCTCAAACATCCAGGAAGCCTGAGAGGAATCTAACTGCACAGTCACCCCTGCAGTGCCTCTCCCGTGACAATAGCCACACTGTTACCAGAAATTGTCTGACATCTCCATTAGCAAAAATGAGAGCCAGTGAAATCCGTTACAAAACCTCCAGGTCCACAAGCTCATCTTCAAAAGACTGGAAGAATTCACTCCCAAACACGCTCTCACCAGCTCTGAAGGTGCCAATAGAGGCTTATGGAAAAACTACTGGCCTTATAAAACACATACCAACCTTACAGATATAGCCAGGACTGGATACACGAACAAGCAACCCCATAAACTTTACTTCTTTACTTCCACTGGGCAGGTTTCCAGCCTTTGTTAAAATAACCCAAGACTACCAAAAAAAAAAAATTATGCTTTTCCAAGATTCCAAAAAGAGGCAAGAACTTGTTAACACAGAGGCATCAATTACAAGTTACCCTCTGCACACGCAGATCCTTCTGCAATTCCTGTCTCTGCAGATACAGCTGTTAGAGAACGAAGTAGGAGATTCTTGTTCGAAGATGTGCACAAACCTTCAGCTTTCCTTAAGGTCTCATAAAACCAAGGAGACCTTCTGAGCAAAAAAATAAAGTTGCAAAGAATTACGACAATGCAGTGGTCTGACAAAACATACTTGTGTTGTCCACACTGTTGCTATGCTGATGTTGCCTGTGTAACTAATAAAGCTACTACTTGGCAAACCCTAGATAATTCAAACAAATGAGCACAAACTCCATGACAAGACCTTCATGATGCAAACAAGAAAAATTCCATCAGATATTTCCCTGGTAAGTTGCCGGCCTTATTTGGAGCACATGCCACATTTAAGTCTGGATCTTAAACAGACAACTCCTCTACTTCATTTGGATCCTCAGTGACCAAGAACAGACCAGACAATCTAAAATGAGAAAAGACCTACCTTTAGTGTTTCCACTTCATACTTCAGTCTTTGGTTATCTGCTTGCAGATCCCTGTTCCTCTGCTCAGCTTGCACTAGCTGTGCCTCCAACTCAGCTTCTAATTCTCTGCTTCCCTCCTGAAATTCAGCCAGCTCTTCACGAGCTTCCTGGAAGCTGTAAGGAGAGGATTTCATCAGTTGAAAATCCAGCATCTCCCAAGTTAAAACAAAATCCACAGCTCTTCTAAAATGATAAGCTGAAAAAACAGGAGTTTTAAAATACTTAAGTGTCATTCATAGACCTCTAAGGAGAAAATGAAAAATTAGGAACAGAGGAAGTACATTAAGCTTAGCTATAAAAGGAAATTAATTCTCTTACATCAAACCAAAGACCTACATTACATGCATGCATGAATACAAACTGGTATGGAGGTTATTTACAGGATTCATGGGAGTCTGAAAATCACTTTGTACTCCATCAGCTTTCACTTCTAGGAGACTTGATAAAGTCAATGAACTAAGCAAACATTTAACCTGATTTCGGTCAAAAACTGTAAGAGAGAACAGCAGTTTCTGGATCTCCGCACTACCTCGAAATTTAAGGTTCTTGAAAAGCACAAAGGTTTGAATCTTAAGGTTACCAAGCACTTTAGAAGAGAGCCAGACATACCTACCTTATACCTCTGCAAGTTATTAAATACTAGAAGTAGCCACTCCACATTCTTGGCTTATTAAATTTACATCTTTACCATATGTAATAGCTCAGCTCTTAGCAAGCAGCAGAAAAAAATTAAAAGGCTTTAGGAAACAACATACCCATTGGTGTCCAATACAGAATTTTCTGACACTCAAAACCAGCTTGGGGTTCTCCACATGGAATGGACTCTCCACATGCCCATCACCTCCCTGCCAAAAAACCCCCAAACCAAACAAAAAAAGCAACTTGCACCTTAGGCTCTTTGGGCTTGAGAGAGGTTTAACTGGCTTCCCCTCAATTGCACATGAGGAACACTGAAAGCAAAGAAAGTTTTCCAAAGAAAATAAACTGGGAATCTCCAATGCCCCCTCGGCCCCAAAAAGAGAAGAAAAAACAAAACAAAACCAAAAACACCAGCCTACCCCCACAAGAAGCACAGCTTTATTCAAAACAGAAACCTTTCCTGTTGTTTTTGGTGACCAAGAATCCCTGTGCCCCTAAAAGATGCAAACCACTGGTGGACTGTGAAGTACAAAACACTTCAATACAGTGCGGCATCAAGTCAGCCACTTTTCATACCAGCAATTCAAGTACAAGAAGCTCAAGGGAACAGTAAAGATACAAGACAAGTCCTAAGGTGCCTTCTTATGATAAAATGTCACGATACTACTTAAGGCAGCACTTTAATTAGACAAAGATGCACATGATCACAAAATGGCTCTGCTCTTGCTCAAACACGCTCGGAACATAGCCTGGAGTTCACGGCACATAACACTGTGCAAGATACACTCAGCTCCCACAAGGCTGGAAATTTTAAAGCTGGAAATGCAGAGATTCTTTCTAAAATTTCAAACAGTCATGTTGGTGTAGCCTTACAGAGAAATAAATCAAACAATGGTCCAGCCTGCAAACCTAAACAGTACCTTTGTTTGTACTTCAAGGAAAGCTCTTTCCAATAAGCAGTTTCCTCCTTTGGACTGGAAAAAGTTGGGATTTCTTCACTGTCCATGATCAATGTGACCTGCAGGAGACAAACATAAGAATATGCTCAGGATAAATAGACAGGCAGATCACCTCCAAAACTGCTGCTAAGTACCGAACTTCATCGCCACAGCCTTTCTGACAGTGGCTTCCAGACTCAGCACCGCAAGCAGGATATTAATGATCCGTAACAAGCGTCATTCAGCACAGAGACCTGCTGCAACAAGCAGCATAATTTTACCCAGCTTCTGCAAATGTGCCTGCAGGAACCTGAAATAAGACCAGAAATTCTGGCTGTATTTTGTACCTGCCACTGAAGCAGCAGTTAACACCACAAGCTCACTTAGGGCCACAGTTGATAACATAAACATGTACAGCTGTCATAGTCTCCACTTTCATTCATAAAATGTTCTCAAAGAGATTTTGGCTCCTGTCGCCAACACAGCAATGCACACTGCAACTCCTGTTAGAGCTGAAAAGGCACATAATGAGCAAGGACAAACACTCTGAGGTCAACCATTAACATGTCAAGCTGTGGAGATTAAAATTAAATTTACTCTTCCTATGTTGAGTCCTAGCTAATTCCTGCTTTTGTGTAAAACATGCAGGTCACAGAAATTGTCCACATAGTTTTGCTGCCTCTGTCCTCAAGTCCAGACTCCAATTCTGTTATTAACACCCAGATAAGAATAAGCTGAAACCAACCTCTTCTCTCTTTAAAGCAGAGGCTTTAAACAACGCTTGCATCAAGCTCAATCAATCAGTGACAGCTGACCTAGAAGGCCTGACTTTCACATTCTAACAGGCATCAGCCAACACTGACCCCTCAGGCCTAGAATTGTCACGTTAATATGTCCTGCATCTCAGTGACCCACATTTTAGACACCTAAAACTGGGACAAAACAATCCCATGCTGTCATCAGAGGGCAGACATTCACACATTCCACACACTGGCACTTAGGTCACAAATAAAATGAGGCAGAACTGGCACATTTGTTCTTCAGCTGAGACTGCAGCTGCCACAATCCAAGGGCATGAGATCAAATTTATCCAAAGGGTGCAAAGCACCTCGAAAACACCAACTCCGGCATTGTGTTTATTTAACTTTACAGCTTTTATTTTTGGAAGCAGATTCGCCATGGATCAGGTCTCCATGCTGCCTGAGAGATCTGATGGTGTTTCATTTTCCGCATTGCCCTGTACTGAGAAAATAAAATATACACAAGCTGGTGGAATTGTAATGGCTCCACTTGTATCTTTAGTCCTGCTGTACCTTGTCAAATAAAAATTTCTCTGGGTGTACTTGCTTCAGCAGTTGCACCTGTTACCAAGGCAGTTCAATCACAACACAGTGACAAATCAAAACTCTGATGCAAAAGAGTGTTTACGGTGGATGCAGAGCCCATGAGTCACCTCCAAACCGCTGTGCTTTTGCAGCCAGGTGCATTACAGGGAGCAGACATCTGCTGTGGCTCAGCACACGTCCGGCAGTTCCCGAATTGCAATTCAGGTTACCAGGAAAAGGTGAAGAGCTTGGCTACCGCTGTGTGTTGTCTGTAACAGTCCCACGCTGATCTCACTGAAACTGCTTCCATAAAAGCCTTCTGACCTCTCCCTTTAAGGCACTCAGCTCTAAACGGGCAGACCCTGAGAGGCTCAGATCAGCAAGTAGGACATTTTCCCCCAAAATCTATGAGGCGTAGCACAGAACACGGGCAGCTCTCACAGCTCCAGAAGAGCCGATCTCAAAACGTGAACAGCCAAGAAGCCACCTGTCAGCAGAATTCAGCATGCATTTAGAAAAAACTTTGTTCAATGAAGTATCTGACATCATTTCCTAGAAGGAGCAGACATAAGAGACGCCTAGGTCCCAGATTCCTTCCTGTCTGCTTACACCCATGGAAATAAACACCCGAGGAACCCCCGCAAACACAGCAATCTGTGCGAGAAGGGCTGCACTTCCAGAGTCACCAACTGCCCATGCAGGAGATTTTTTTTTTTTCTGCCCTCCCTCATCAAAAGACTCTTTCCTTTAAGACACCAGAGGGAGGAGAGTCAGCCCTGCTGTACTTCAGGCCCCTCGGCAGCAACTCTTCCTTCTCAAACCCATCCCACAGCAGCAAACTGACCCTTCCCAACTCCCTTACCCTCGCCTGCCCCGGGTAAGCAGGCAATAGCTCACAATTACCCCCACCCCATCTCTACCATCACCCTGACACTACCAGCACAGATTTTAGATCTGCTAACTGCACTGCACGAACACCCACCCCAGACACTCAGGCCAGCAAGCAATAATAGGCTCCAACATCCATCTCCCAGTTTTTGTACACAGTTACATCACTTGTCTTCCCTCACATGCACGAGGGACAAGCAAAAGAGATACAAGCACATACACGCTGCAAAAAGGTGGTTAATGGCCAAAATACTAGTCTGAGAGTTGGGAGATGCAGACAGCTTCCAAACCTGCCACCAGCACACACGTGACTGTTAAGTCACTTCACTTCCGCCAACCTTTGCCCATTCCCTCTATTTATGGCATAGAAACACGGGCCTATCAAAGCACATGTATATGCCTGGCAGAAAGCAACTCCTAAGCATTATCAGAACATAACTAGACAATTCTAAACATCTCACATGTGGGAGAGCAGTTGCCCACAGAATACCAAGAGTTTAACAAAAACTGCTTTGCTTCAGCCTGTCACCAGTGTCCCAGCTCGGGGCATTATGTGAGGAGCTGAGAACCAGCCCGGCAAACCCTTCCTATTCATGGGCTTCTTTGCATACATGGCATTTGCAGAATCGGGCCTTTGACAAACAACACTGAGGCTTTCAAGACAGACAGGACAATGAAGCAGCGTCTTCCAGGGAAAATGAGAGCAGGCTTATGCTGCTGCCCACTCGAAATTCACAACAACACAGCTCAGCATTCATGCTGCACCCTGGGAAAACTCAGCTACATGGGCATAACTCCAGGATCCGAAGCAGCTCTCAAACAAGAACTACATTCAAAACACAGTGGCTCCTTTCAAGCCCCCCTTACACAGTCAGCAGGAAAGAGTAACTCTCTGCTGTTGAAACGGAACAGCTTTTCCAAGCTGTGATCTTTCAATCAATCAATCAATAAATGTGTAGGTTAAGATCTTCTTGAAATGTAGGTGGTTTTGCACAGGACAAATCTGGTTTCCCACCTACAAAAGCATCCTGAAAAGTAAGATGCCAGTAAGGAATGTTGCATTGAAGGCCAAACCAACATCTTTATGGAACCACCTTTCAGCTAAGTCATGAAAACACAAACACAACTTGAAGTGTAACACAGCACCTTAAAAACAGCTTCCCAGACTCTCCATGTGACTGGTGGCTGCTGCTAGGGTTTGGATCAAATATCAGACCAAAACCCTAAGCTTGAAATAAAACATGATGCCTCAACTTCTACCCGCCCCTTCCTCAGTCAGGAATCCATTCCTCCGCGCTCTCGAAGTGAACTTAACCCACTGATGCATCATGGTAAGGATGAACTATGGATTTTGAGTACTGCTCAGAGGCAGCTGCAACTCACTCAGGATGTACCTGCAGCATCTCAAGTGGTTGGATACACCATTCTTCCCAATTTTAATCACCCCATGTTCTCCCGCTTAAACCTAGCTTATTAATATTTGCCATATAAAGTGAATTAATATTATTTAATGCTCACAAACAGGTTGTTTTTCTGCACGTAGGCCACCAGTTTTCTTCCTCACAGTCCTGTTTGCCCAATATTTTCAGACAACAAACACGAACACCTAAGCAGAGGCCAAGCGAGGCCACTCCAGTGCGACAAGCACAGTGCTGAGCCCCCCCATCCACGCTCTGCTGCCCCATCACCAAATGCAATGCACATCTCCACTGACCTTTGGAATTAAACAAGTAACTACCTAAAACAAGACTAACTAATAAGGCCCTGACCCTAACGACTCAATAAAGAAATTCTACCGAGCTCACATCTGGCCTCCAGTTCTAGAGATAACAACTGTTCTGGCTATTGGAGTCCCCAAAACTGCCAAGTGCCACGTAATTGCCGCAGTCATCCCATTCTCGCCAGAATGACTCTGCTCTTGGGTGCTGGCACCATCCAGAGCTGCCACAGAGCGCAGGAAGGACTGTCAGCAACCAGGTCTTTTTCCTTGTCCCATTTTATGCTGATTCACAGACAGAAATGCAGAAGAAATGCTGTTTCCACCATTTTTCACCTTCTCAAACCACAAGAACCAACAGGTAACCCCCTAAATCCCTGAAGCTCCAGATTTATTTTTTTTTCAAAATCCAATGAGGATTCAAAGTAAAGGAACCTGAGGACTCAAGCCAAAAAATCTATACAAATCTGCATTGTCTTGCACTTATTAGAATACAGAAAACAAACAAACAAAAGCCATGGATTAGATTTCCCCAATCAATTTGTGCTTGTTTTTCCTTATCCTGAAACAGGAGCTGGAGGCACTTTCATCCGTGTTTTGGAAGGCTGCCTGCTTCGGAAAGTGAACCTCTGTCTTTTCCTGCAATACTATTTTTGAACTAAATGTTCTCTGGTGAACCACAACAAATGCCTCCTTGCCTCTTACAATTTAAGCATATGAGCTTTCAGGAGAGAGGAAAAAAAAAATAAAGGCAGAGCATCAGCACAACACTCCTTCCTCTGCCATAATAATAAATCCTGCATTGCCACAGGAGGCAATAACCAAATCCTACCTGCAGGAACTTTGTGCCAAGTTCAGACTAAAAGTCTTTAAGATAACCAAATACCATACAGTAAAGCCTTGTTATCTCAACAGCCTCTCATGGAATCAGCCTTATTAATCAAACAAAATAGGTATGCTTTACATCACATGGCCAAGATTCACACACCTTGTGAATATATAACATCCAGCGGGGCAAAAAACCCTCAATGAGTTAGCGAGCACTGGGATGCACGCCCTGAAACCAGGAGAAAGGTACTGAAGCAAGAAGCCTCTTTTCAGAAATAAAGCTACAACTACCAAAGGTGTCAGAATTCAGTATTCAAAAACATTTACCCCTTTCACAAACATGGGAAATTTAAGACATCCGATGTCTATTTGTCTCCAAGTAACACCACTGAAGTGCCTTAAAAAGGAAAATCTAAATAGGCTGGTGCTGCCAGTGCAGGTTCAGTATCTGCAGAGATGAAGAAAAGGCCCCTGGAGATGTGCATGTCCCAGAACAACCTGGCCCTGACCACAAGAACAATTTGCTCCCAACTCCATTCCCGGGAAACCCAGAGGGATGAATCCAAGCAGAGAAGGGTGCAGAATAAACATGAACCCAAGAAGGAAATGAAGGCTGAGAAAAGGATATGCTTCTCCCTGCCTCGGTCTCTGGAAAATCACCTCTTAGGACAGCCAGTGAGACATGACGAGCACCAGGAGCACTGATCCTGACTCTTACGCCACTGGCACAGGCTGCCACGTGCCTGCACACCCCCCACCACTGCTGGAGATCATCCACCCAACCTGCACTTTCTCAAACTCACAATTGCCTGGTTTCTCCTTAAACCTTGAAAAACGACCCGAGCAACCAACCCAGAAGCAATGAATTTATCTGAGAGCTTACAACATACAAAGAGCCTGCAACTAATGACAACACACAGGTCCCTTGGGCCTCCCTGTTATCTCAGCAATTATTAACTTCCCGATGACGAAATTCCCTGGAAAGGTGGTGGCCAGAGGGCTAAGATGCTTCTGGACACCGCAGAATGAGAAGTGACCAAGAGACTTAAAGGGAAAAGCACTTGGCACAGGTTTCTTCCAAGAGGAGTGAGTTCTGTTGCTTTTACCTCTCTGAAGTTCTACCAGTGTCAGGGAGAAGAAAACGGCTTTGAAAAATACCACCCAAAAGCTTGTCTCAGGCCAGCCACCAACAGAGAGGGCCTCTGGTCTCTTCAGTAAGCACTTAACAAGATGAGAATTAAAAATAAATCCCCAAATTCTATGTTGATCAGGAGAGGGAAGCAGCACAATCTGCTGCTGAGCTGTATTGACAGAGGAGCCCTCAAGGGACACAATAATCATGTCAAGAAAAACATGCTTTGATGGGTATGTCTTATTCTGCCCATGGACAAGCGCAGCACAGTAGTGAAAAGGCAGTTTGAACACACTTCGTAGTTTATCTTGATTATGTTTGTGGTGTCACGAACTTCAATAAGGACTGTAAAAAGACCATTTCCTTTCTGTAGTCTGACTTTCCCTGCCTCTCAAAAATAACTGGCAGAGACTGAGGGAATAAATAGTACTTTGTTGCTGTACTTTTTGGCAGTCTACTCCCAGACATTCTCCAGAGACAAGACTCCTTGTGGCACCAAGGTCACAGACATCAGTCTTGTGCTTTCTCTCCACTTTCTTCTTTTGCTTTTTCTTTCCTTTCTTTCTCCACCAAATGAGGAATTACCTTACATGTCTGCAACCTCTAGAGAGTCAGGAAAAAAAAAGAGGGCTCTACTCCAAAGAGGAGGAAGGAAATCAAATCACTATGCCTCAAACAGATTCCTTCATCCCTGTAACTCCCAATGACACACAGGATCAAATCTTCACATGTGTGAACTGAAAGGAGAACACCTGGGCTCTGCCTCCATGTACAAACCATAAACACACAGTCCAGCCAGCTCTGGGTCTGAAAACAAGACAGAGCATCTGTTCCAGGGCAGACCTTACACTACTAATCCAAAAAACACAGTACTTACCCACACTTGTCATATCCCGTACAATCGCAGTTAACTGGCGCTATCAACCAGCACGCTTGTGCAGTCACATTGCTAATGTACCAAAAATAATTATAAATAATAAATATAAAATCCTCCCAGTCACTTTTCTGCCCTGAGACAGCTCCTTCCTCTTAGTTACCAATACTTCTAATGAAACCCCCTGTGGTGCCCAGGAATTGTTTCTGGGGGAGAAAACAAACAAACAAACAAACAAACAAACAAAAACAAAAACACAAGCTTAAATATCCAAAGAGCTCTTCTTCTGCAGTTTCATGTATTTAACCACCTCTCATTGCAATAAACGCCACAGGCCCCAAAAAGTGACCTCTGCTGCTTCTTATCCTCACTCATGACCAAGGCAAGATAGTTTCAGAGGGAACAAAGAAGCCCTGAGTCACCAAATACTCCCAGCGCAAACTGGTCGAGAGCAAGGAAGCTGAGCTGTGAGTGGGTGAGGACAGCGCTCATCGTCTCTAGGAAGCAGACGCATTAACTGGAAGTCATTTAACTCTAGTAATGTCTTTTCTCTTGCGTCAGATGTGTTCATCCTTTACGGCATGTCTGCTGCAATTCGGGTCAAACTCATCACACTGCGAGTACAAGGCAGGGACTGTTTGAATTTGGTCACGTTTATACAAAATACAACAGGACTCCTCAGAAGGAGGCAATAAAAACCTCAGAGAAAAACCCTCACAGAATTACTGAAAAATATTCAGTAGAGATGTACCCTGGCCATCTGATCTATTGAGTATTTCATGAGAAGGTAGGCAAATCATACATCCAGATTCCCGTCTGCGACTGGGGAGGGATGACAGAAACATAAACACCTTCTGGGACAAAGGCACCCACAAAGGAGGCGCAGTGACTGTGAAGGGAGCCGCCGTGCTCCCTGGGGACAGCCCAGGCCAGTCTCTGAACTTCATTCTGCCGTAAGTTTCTGCACACACACCCGGTGAAGTCCCTTTGCATTTGGAAAGTGCTCTGAAGGAGTGAAGTCAAAAGCAATTCACCATCAAAGCCAGCCTGGCTGCCCTCCTCCCCGGGGCAGCGTGGGGACCGGCACGGAGCACAGCCTAGCGCAGCCAAGGGAGAGCAGGGAAAACAAGTGAGCTGTGTGTCACACAGCACACGAGGGGCGGCCCCAGCGCCGGGGACGGCGACACCCGGGGTGAGTCCCCCCACATGCCGCCCCTTGCAGACCGGCGGGAACACCCCGGAGCTGGAAGGGCTCTGTAGGTTGGGCAGTTTTGGCTTAACCCATCCGAATTCTGCAATTCCGCTCCGATCTTTGCCTCGCAAGCGCACCCTTGGGTTGCTGGAGGCGCCTTCCCTCCCTGACACCCCCCCTGTCCCCGGCCCGACGTCCGTCCCCGCGATGAGGCGTGACGAGGGGAAGCCAGACGTGATGGTGCAATAAGAAAACGCGTTTCCGTCCTGCGGGCCCGGGCCCGGCCAGCAGCCCCGGCAGAGCGGGCAGCTCGGGGCCCAGAACCGGGAGGCTGAGGGCGAACCCGCGCTCGGCCGGTGAGCCTGCCCGCGGGAAGGCAGCTCCACACCCGACATGGCTCCTTCCCTCACGCTCGACTCAAAATACCTTTAAAAAGCGGGTTTTCCTTGCACAGGCCGCTGCTCCCGGGCAGGCCCGGCCGGTCCCGGAGGGAAGGGGCGCCCGGACACCGCGTCACCCCCGCGCTGCCGCGGTCCCTCAGGAGGCGACGGACGGGGGAACCCGGCTCGCGCAGGGCGGCGGCCGGACAGGGAGGGGCTAGCCGGGCCAGCCAGTGACAGGCACTCGCTTCCACCAATGGAAGGCGGGGGACCTGCGCCGCCAGCCAACAGCGCGCGGGGGAGGGCGGGACCTGCCCCGTTGTCAGTTTGCAGCCAATCGGCGGCGGAGTGCGGGGCCCGCAGCCCCCGGCACGGCGATGGGCGCCCCCCCCCCCTCCACCGCGTCTACCTCCCGTCCGCCCCGTTCCCGCTCCGCCCGGCTGGCGGCAGCCGCGGGGATCCCCGGCCTCCGCCGCTGCCACTACCACTCACCGGCGCACATCCCTTGTCACAGCTGCAGCATCACCTGCCGGCGCCGGGTCGCCTTATCCGGGTACTCCGGAGGGCGGGGCCTCGCACGTGATACCGGCGGGCACGAGGGGCGGGCACGAGGGGCGGGGCCTCTCGGGCGGCTCCACGTGGGGCGGGGGTGGCGGGTCCCCGGCTGGGCGGTGTCCGGACCGCGGACCCGGCTCGTGGGTCCTGTCCGCACCCGGGAAGCGCGGACGACCTTCCGCACCCCTCCCAGGGACGGCGTGGGGGGTCCCCCAGCTGTTCGCCCCCGTCCCACCGTCCGCCCCCGGGGGCAGCCCTGCTCCCGTCCTATCGCATTTGGAAACTGCTGCCTCCCTGTCCTCCGGTGCCCCCGGGCGGGGCAGATCCAGGCACCGGCACGGCAGTCCTGGGGCCCTGAACATCCGTCCGTAAGAGTGAGTGGCGGAGAGGGGAGCAGGCAGGCCCGACAGCACAGCCCTGGCCACCCGGACAGCCCCTCTCCTCACCCCCTGCATGGCTTTTCTGTCCCAAAACAGCCCTTCGAGCAGGAAAACTTACCGTGAGGAGATGCTTTTTGAACCCCCCAGGGACCCCGCTGGCCCCAAGCCAAGCTTAGGGCCAATGGCCTCCACAAGCGTCCCCGTCCATCCCGGTGCAACATCTCCTCAATGATGGGTGTTTCGCCCACTGCCCCCCATTGCTGCCCTCATGCCCTCCATATGTGCCCCTGCAGCCCCAAGGGCCACAGGACAGTGAGGGCTGGGACAGGTCCTGCCCCGCAGCTGACCCCCCAGCTCTGCTGACCTGATATTTAAGTTTCCTTTGCATACTTCATTTCCTACACTCTGCAATTAGCTGGCTGACCTGTCATTAGCGGCAGGCAGTGCTGTTGTGATGCCCTCCTGCTTCCCTCACTGTGGGCCAATGCTTCCAGCAGCATGGCACGGTGGTGGCCAAAACTGTGGCTATGCCAGGTGCCCTTGTTGGGACAAGTTGTGTCCTCCATGGGCATGGGGTCACCAAGGCCACCTCTGCCCCTGCATCTGTCCCCACAACCTCTCCTCTGTCATGTCCCACCCACCCCTAGGTGGGGTTATCCAGGGCCGATGCTCCCGTGCTTTTCCACCTTTTTCTGCAGCAGATAGGACATGTGGTTGCAGACAACCCGAGGAAGGAGATCGCACACCACTGCCTCCCAGCCAAGCATCCATCCAGCACCATGGATGTTCCCTGCCACCTTCACGGGACTTTCCAGGTCACCCTGCATGACCTGGGTGTTACACAAGGCCACAAATGCTGCTCGGCAGCGTCAGTGACGAGCCTGGGATGTGAGGCAGAGCACAGCTCCGAGCCATGTGCTGTACCTGAATTAGAGGCTGCGAGAGGTGGGGAAGCCACAGTGTTCTATGAGAAGTCATAGAATCATAGAATAGTTTGGGTTGAAGGGCCCTTCCCAGCTCCCCCAGTGCCCCCCCTGCCATGAGCAGGGACATCTTCACCAGCTCAGGTTGCTCAGAGCCCTGTCCAGCCTGGCCTGGGATGTCTCCAGGGATGGTTCATCCACCACCTCTCTGGCCAACCTGGGCCAGGCTCTCACCACCCTCAGTGTAAAAAATTTCAAAGCCGCCTTTACCAACCGGCTCTGTCCCAGCCTGATGGGGCTTGGACTCCAGTGACAAAGGCATAGTGCTGGCTGGGACGCTATTTCCCAAGGGGTCCAGCATGCCTGCCTGGTTAACCCTGATGTTTAAGTCAATGTTTGCATTGAGGTTGCTCCCGGCTGCTCCTCATTGTAAGCTGGGGCTGTTCCCATGCATTCGCCAAGGGCTCGGCACGTCCAGCCGCACAAAGGAGCAGTCATTCAGCATTAGTGGCCGCACAATGCAGCCGTGTCTTCCACCAGCCCAGCCAGGTCTGTGTTTCACCAGCGAAAGCCCCCCTGCTGAAAAGCCGGGGAGAGACAACACAGCTGTAACGGATTTGAGCAAAAGGGGGGTCTCTCACGGGGGTGGGGGGACCTGGGGCTGTCCCACAGTCCAGGCACGAGGCTGCTGGAGGTTATTTTGGTGTGGGGTGAGCAGGGGGACACAGGGGAGCATGGGTTATATATTTGCAACAGATACGCCATGATGCAGGGAGACCCATGAGGGCGACACCCCAAAGGGTGGGTGCAGAGTGGGTGTGGGTGGGTGCCCAGTTCCTGGGGGATCAGTGGTAGGCTGGGAATCATTGATCCAGACATGGGGTCCCACAATGTGCAAGTCCTCCTCGGCATCCCCCTGGGGAGACACTGACAAAGGTGCAAGAAGGAAAAATAGCCCCTGGGACTGTTTTTTTTGAGAGGAGTGGGAATTTTCTTGCTAATCCATGCCTTGGAAGGGTGTCTTGCTGACTCCAGAAGGTATGGGACTGGGAGGGGTGTGGGTTAGATGGGATTGGGAGGGATGAGACAGGGCAGGAGGTGGGAGTGGGGGGAATGGAGGTCCGTGAAGGACATGGCAAGGTGACGCTGTGGGAGGTGTACAGGGAAGTGCGGGTCTAGGAGGGTTTCAGGGAGTGAGAATCCATGGGCAACAGCCCTAGGGGTAAATGTGGCAGAGCAATGGCTGTGGGATGGATGCCAGTGGGACAAGTGGCCCAGTCAGAGCCACTCAGTGCTCCCTGCCCAGCCCCTCCAGCGAGCCTTTGCAAATGTGGACACGCCATGGCTCTGCTATGTGGCGGGGGCCCTGTTGGCTCCATGCTGGTGTGTCCCTCAGCCTCTGGCATGTCCCCAGGATCTGGCACGTCCCCCAGGCGCTGGCAGTGCCAGCACAGAGGCCGGACCAGACTCGGCTCGCCCAGCACACGCCATGTCCTGGCAGCCGGCCAGGATAATGCAACCGCCAGGAAAGTGAAGCTGCTGGGTGGTGCCGCTCTGCACGCTCCCCCTGCGAGCCAGCTGTGCTGGGGGCCCTTCCCACGGGATGATGTGGGTCTGGGTGCAGCCGAGTACAGCAAACGGCCACAGCTCCTGCTCCTGCATTGCCTGCAGCAGCCTGGGGCTGGTTTTTGGGAAGGGGGAGGTTGAGAGCTGGCTGCTCGACCTACAGCCATGTGTTGCCAATGCCCAGCGCTCTCCTGGGTCGCATCCAGGTGGCCCGGCAGGATTGCAACCCAGACAGCCCAGGCAAAGGCAGGTCAGCCAAAAGCTTCAGGACGAGGAGCTTCAGTAGGGCAGCAGCTGCCACCAGCCGGCAGCCACATCCCATCGCCTGCCGCGGGATGAGGGACCAGCCCAGGGCAAGCCTGTGGTGTGGGGACCACACTGCCTGGCCAGAAGTATGGCTGGATCCGGGGCCAGGGGAAGGGCTGAAACAACAGGTTATTCGAAAAGGAAGGCAGCAAAACCTCTGTTGTAGTCGACAACGCGGTCATTTCATATCTCCTCCCTTTAACCTGCACCCAAGTCCACCCAAGTTCCCCTCTGAGCCGGCTGTATCCATCCATATAGAGACCTTTTTGGACAAACGTAGCTATTTTTTTTGACTAATCTGAGTGCTGCCTTCAGTTCCTGGGCAATATTTACACTTGTCTTGGAAATCGCGACCAGGGAAGCAATTCCCTGACTCCCGTCTTTTGTTTCCCCCCAGACTCCTCTCCCTCAGCAGTCTGCCTGGCAGGTGCGTTAGCTGCCACTGCTCGCTCTGGGAAACTGAGGCATGGTGAAGCAGCTGACCAAGGAGTCCCTTTAATCTTGGAATTACATCTTTTGAGTTCCCGTTTTAAGCTCAGTCCTATAAGAATGAGTTACTTTTCTGCTAGGAAAGGATTACTGGGCGGTCTTGAGCCACCCCCTTGGTTCAAAGTGGGTCTGGGCGTTCTCACTTTGGGGCTGATGCAAACACCGGCCTCAAGTTGTGCCAGGCGAGGTTCAGATTGAATATTAGGAAACATTTCTTCCTGGAAAGGGTTGTAAAGTACTGGAACAGGCTGCCCAGGGCAGTGGTGGAGTCACCATCCCAGGAGGAGATGTGCAGAGAGCTGGAGAAGCTGGGAGATTTTTTGGTGTGCCTTCCTTTTCCACCTCTGTTTTACAGACTCTGGGGTGATGTGGGGAAGTAGTTGCCTGCCAGAGTGCTGCAAGAAAAGAGAATCACCTCAGCTCTTGTGCTTGTGTCTTGTTTCAAGCCACAGCCTCGAGATGCAAGCCTTTAGCACGTTTGACTTGTACAGAAAGCAGGAGGATGTCCTGACCCCGTCAGGGCTGGCGTTTTTCCAGTGCCAGTGGGACAGCTCCATTACCTGGGTCTTCCAGCAGCTTCTCAGTAAGAGATGGCCCGTGCCGGGGGCTGGGGGAGCCGTGACGCAGCCCTGGGCTGAGGCGCAGGGCCGGCGAGCGAGCTGTGCCCGTGGGCTCTTCCCTGGTCCTGGCACCTGTCTGGGAACTGCTACAGCACAGACTGGGTGCTTATTGAGCCATCCTCCCCCAAACTAACAGCAGCCTGAGGAAACAACCTCTTAAAAGGCCATTTTGAATGAGCATTTAAAAATAACAGTGAGAGCCTTCACCAGGGTGTGCTCGACCAGCCTTGGTCGATGTGTGTGTGGGGGCCCCTGTTAGCGATGGGGAGGACCTGGGGTTCAGATCTGCGCCGTCTCGCTATCGCTCTGTGTCACCCCTTTACAGATATGAGAGAGCCCGTGGTTGAATTTATGCGGCCGCCCATTTACCATCCTCTCCGGGTGAAGTTCCCGCGCCACCAGCCCCCGAGGTACCAATAACCATTCTCTCTGCAATTAAAA
>VWYH01008054.1:0-11006 GCA_013399365.1 Pampusana beccarii | reverse complement strand
AAAAATAGCTATACTCTAAGAAAGTCAGCTCAGCAGTGTTAGAACTATACACGTTTAATGATGTAGTTTCAGTGACTCACAGTGGGGTTTAATCCATTTTTCTACATATTTGTTGGGAACTATTGATTAGGAATATCCTAGCAAGACCAATCTTTCTCTGACAAAGCCTAAAGCTCTGTAGCAGATGTGTAGTTCCCCAATGAAACTTGCATATTTCACTCTACGTAGACTCAGAACCAAAAATGAGAGGGTTGTTTCAGGACAGAAAAGATAAATTTCTGTGAGATCAAAGGTGCTCACGTGCTTTTAATAGAAATCCACTTTTCATACAGTAATTACTTCTGGAGCCACATTTCATTTCACTTCATAATCATTCCAATTTCTAGATGAGATAGTGGCATTTCTGTAGCAACTACAGCAGTTGTTTTCAGTACACATTTGAAACAGGTCACTAAATTTAAATCAGGCATCTTAATTTTCTTCCCTCGCATTTAAGGTGTGCCTGCATTGCAAGGGGTTGGCAGACACAGATGGATGGGTTTGCCATCCATACTGATAATTCTTACCCTGAGCATGTAGGCTCTGCTCAGGTTATGAATATGTACCTGCCTTAGTTGTAATTCTCTTTATATGGCCAGCCTGCCTTACCACTGCAGCAGTGTCTGTAAATGGCAGGGTTTGAATACTGGATTTGACTGCTATTCTCCAAATCCCACATTCCTGCATATCTGAATACCCCTGGCAGCTTGTTTGGCTGCTCCTAAACAGACTGATATGTTTGGCATTTAACTCCTTGTTTTCCTTTCAGGTTGTTCCAGACTACTGGCACATCTCCTGCTCTCAGCTAACCCCGACTCTGACAGCGTGGGATGTTTTTCTAGCAGGTTGCTAACGTGCCAAGAAGCATATGTATCTCTTGGTGAATATGGAAGTCATTTTCCAAATTTTACAGCTTCTGACCCAGAAACAGGAATATTCATCACTGCAGCATAATTTCAGACCTGCCAAGAATATATCAATTATGTCATGTAGATGTGCTAAGGGAACAGATGAAAGCTGGAGTACAGCAATTCCCCCTGCTCCCTGCACTAGCTGTATGGAGAGCAATGAAATGCATCCTTGTGCAGTTAGGACCAGATATGCTGATGCCCAATTCATTCCTGTTGAGGACCCATCCTCACAGAGAGGAGCAAAAGGTCTTACATCGTGTTTTCACAGCATCTGAGGTTACCAGCACCTGAGTTTGCAGTGAAATTAGAGCACCTTGGCCAACAACTTGCTCTGCCAGATCTCCTAAAAAACGCTTTTTGATGTCCTCCAATTGTGAATCCAGAAGGAATCTGGAGCCTTAGGGAAGCCTGCTGCACACTGTGACTGTTATAATTCTGAGGGATGTTCTAGTTCAAAGGAGGAGGGACTCTTAAATAAGGGTAACTTGGTCTTACTTCAGTGTGACTAGGTACAATTAAAGCAAGAAGGTCCAAAGAAAGTTTACACCAGCAGCCAACACTTCATCGCTGCCACCCTTCCTTTCCTGGCATTAGACGTTTCCCGAGATAGCCACTGGTCAAAGAAAACATGTAAACACAGAAGCAAAGGGTTTATATATTCCCTTATTGATTTTTAACTACACTTATTTCACCACAAACCTCTCAAGAACCATAAAGTTGCAAGGTGGGGTTTTTTTCTGGTGTTTTAAACATATTTTATATAAACAGGTACATTTGGGCTATGTTTTTGCCTGCCATCAGTATTATCCCTTGACAAGATAGTGTTTGTCAAATTTTCTATGGATACAGCTAAATATTCATTCATAGGAGGTGGCAGGTGTTGTTTCG
The DNA here is from genome assembly GCA_013399365.1 of Pampusana beccarii. Lineage (NCBI taxonomy): Eukaryota > Metazoa > Chordata > Aves > Columbiformes > Columbidae > Pampusana > Pampusana beccarii. Next base: position 9,168 of record VWYH01008054.1, on the reverse strand, counting down.
TGATCAATGTCCTGCTGACCAGACACGTTTTTTTCAGAGTTAAACTGCAGACTTCCTTCACGGCCAAGTCCAGCTGCTCAGTTCTTGGCCTTTATCTCCTGTGATCATTCCGGATGGGGGTGTAGTCTCTTGCTCTCAGCCAAGCAGCACCTGCTTTCAGTTGCTTGTAATTGTTCTGCAGATTATTCCATATTTGTAGAGCATACTGCCTACAAATTTGTGATTCAGAAATCGCTAATTACTGTTAAGGGAAATTCTTAATTACTTGTCTCTCTAACTGACTTTGTGATCCTTTTGTGGGTATCCAGACTCCATCAGGCTCATTTTAAAAGTTTCCTTATCCATATCAAGAGAAGTCCTTTGCTTTTCTACACGCGTTCTCATTTTTTTTGAATCTGTGCTAGATTGCTCAGCCTAAGAAAAGCAAGATATTTTATATTATCTTGAATTGCAGCACTTCCGAATAGTTCATTGTGTACAAAAATCAAGTAGAGAAAAAAACAACAAAAAAAATTCCAAATTTTTTATTGTATTTTAGTAGTTCAGCAATGTATTTGGATTGCTGCACATGAACTGCAGAAGGAATAAAACTTAAATCAAAATTGATGGTATAGTTGTCTGACATTAGATTCTAGTCTTGTCAGATTTGAATAGAAATACTACTTGTGTAGTCGAATTTATTCAAATGCATAGCAGTTTAAAAAACTGTATAGTAAAACGCTTTCAGGGTAGTTGACTTCATCATCTGCATGCTTACCATAACTGAGAGGTGATCAATATTATACTGATGTTTGTTCTTACTTTATATCGTGACCCTGAATCGCTTACCTTTTGCCAAATAAAGAAGATTAACAACAAAAATAGGGGTGTTTTTTAATTTCTATTTTTAGATTTTTTCTACAGAGATCTCCAAGTTAATCACAGCTGTTAATTTAAAGGAGACCAAGCTATATTAAGTGCCTCAGTACGTATTTTTCTTCAGAATTAAGAATGACCTTAATTCAATTTAGCCTAACTCACTTTGGAGGTGAAAAGACCTCTGTTAAATGAAAGTCACTTCAATTCTACCTGAGAGAGTACACATAAAAGAATTCACCAGGCTTTTGCACATACTCTGCACCAAATAAGAATGATGAGGACCAATAGTCACATATATAAATCTAAGCTTCACTGTATTCTGCTCAAATCTGTGTCCTGTAAATTATGCCCCACTGTCACATACCAAGCTTTTTAATGCATAATAAGCTCTCAGCTGTAATATCTTTAGTAGCGCCATCTAAAACCAGAAAAAACAGCCTAAGATTTTTTTTCTGGTTTATTAGTTGTATCTAGAAGCATATTTTTTAAACAGAAACAAAATCACTTTCCTAAACCTGGAATTTTATCCACTTCCCTTTCCACAACCTATTGATTTTCTCTTAGGGTTACAGCGCAGTTCCTAGAAATAGTCGGAGCTGTGCACATATGACTAACTGAAGGTAATTCATGCCTCATTTGCTCTCATGGTTATTATTTCTTTGGCACACATGATCTTTTTCTGCAAGCATCCCAAATATCTTAAGAAAACAGTCATCCAAGGCAGGGGTGTCAGCAACACACAGTTTGTTCATGGTTCATACCCCTGGCACTTGCAGCTGGATTAATACAAGCTTTCGCTTAACATTCAGCTTCTCCCATCTCTCTATTTGTGTTGTTATTCCTCGCTTATGATTTCAAGCTCTGCGTGCTTTTCTGTCTGCAATATCTTTGTCCTATGCTATTTTGAGCTGTTGGTCATATCTAAGGTGTCAGAGCACTGTCCCGTCCAACACTTATTCAAGTACCCACTTCTTGGCAGATTCTGAATTGCCCCATCCAGAGTTTACTTCTCCCAGGGGTCTATTATTTGCTCCCCTGTCAAAAACCTGCGGCTTTCTAAAATGAGAAGGTTTTGTTTGTGTGTTTGTGGGGTTTGTTTGTTTTTGTTGTTTTTAATATAAATATAAATCTTAGCCTAAGGCAGGCTAATCCTATGTTTTATTGTAACACTTGTAACAGACAAAGTTGCCTCCCTGGTCTTAGGAACTTTGAAGTACTTAAAAACCTTCAGGCTCAAAGCGTAGAACTTTCATGTGCTTCATTTTTATTTAGAATGCAACACACCTAATTTTTTCGTAACAGCTTCATGAATATGCCCCTTTGCTGGATAGCTGGAAACTGTTAAATATGCCAAATGCATCAGCCCTTGCTGTTTTCAGAAGGAAAACCTCCTTCTGGTTGACTTGCTTTTAAAGAACACTTACTGCTTCTAGATGTACATTGAAGTGTTCTTGCCTTCTTTTCCAGCAGCTTCTGGTATTTCCAGAGTTTAAGGCTTTAAATGCTCCAGTTTCTTCTCGGTCTCTTTCTTTGATTTCTTTTTGTTGCTAGTGCCATGAATGAGGACTTGTTCCAGACTCAGAGGATTACAGTAGATGTTCTTTAATCATGTGTTTCTGCAATGCCTTTTCCTCACACTTAAAAGTCAGAAAGCTAAACCTCTAAGGGAACTTTTACACCAGTAACCTTTGTTACGAGAAATAATAAACAAATAAAATCATAACATCTTATTCAGACATGTGAATCTATTTGAAAACAAACAAAAAAAAATCCATGCAAGAAACAAAGAGTAAAAGCCACTTTGCATCTGAAAAAAAGCAGCCAAGAAACCAACTTAGAAAGTTTATTTAATATTTGTAGATTTATTTTGGGCTGGTGTTTGACAAAGCTAGAAGGAGAAGTACCTGTGGCGCTGGCCAAGAAGAATACATTAATCCTCAGCAACACAAGGAAGTGGCTATTTCAAGTGGTTGTAATGCAAATGTCAATGTCATAGCTTTTTCTTCTAAACTCCAGAATCTGAGAAGCCACTGGCAAAATATGCTTTGATATTAGTAGATGTTCTGTGTATTTGATAGATGCGTGACTGATCCACCAGCCAAGGGAAATTGAATGTTTTCAAGATTTTTTTAAATCTCATGAAACAAGGATCTTTGATTTCTTGCATCTAGTCAGATTTTAAACCCACTTTCACATCAGAAATGTTGAGCTCATTTTCTAATAATAGTTGAAAAAAATACAGTGCTTCCAGTAAAACTTTTAGTTTTTAAAGTACATGTTAAAAGGTGGTAACCATGTGAAATACATTTTTTTCACAGGAATGTGAAAGACAGAGCTTTTTAATTGGCATCAGGTATTACCATTTTAATCACTACATTTACGTGAGAGAACTCCATTCATTTAATTTTGTGCAAAGAGTAGATCCATTCCCAAGTAATATATTAACCAATAAATGTCTACATATGAAAATTGCCCTCAAACGTTTCTTGTTTCCAATGCTGCAATTCCTTTCAAATAATTTCTGGTGAAGACAGTCAATCAAGGTCTCTAATAGAAGATATATAGAAGTCTGACCCTGTTACAGATAATGTCTATGCTTTATGTTATGTCCTGGTGCAACATTTTAATTCAGAGGTAATGGGATTTTATGTGTAGATCACTTGAGACAGCTGCTTGTTTGTCCTTTGATCTCTCTCCTCAGAAATATCCCTTTCTGTTTTTGTCACAATAAAAAGTATCACCTGATTTAAACATAATTTTCTTTTGTTCCTCCTAGTTTTACTTCTTTATATTGCTTTTTTTTTTTTTAAAGAGTTCATGAAGCTGATGAAATTCAGCAGTGCACTTGGTGGTGTTTAGCACCCCTTGCTCCATTCCAGTAATAGGGACATTAGATCTTTCATTAATAGGGTTGGATATAAAGACAAAAACTAAACCAGCTGGGGCCCTACCTGGTCATTGCTGAAAAGACAAACCACAGCTGAGATTTCTAATCCCCTGAGCCCACACATGCTGAGGCAAAGGCCATCAAAGCTGTTGCTGAGATGTTATTTTGCAGAGTTTTGAATTAAACCCTATTTTCTTCATACTCAATTGAAGTTTTGCCATTGGTGGCATCAGGATATTATCTGCAACACTGGGTCTGGGTCAGTTTTCTATTTTTGCAGTTGTTACTTCTCATAAACTCTTAAAGAAAATACTTTGCTGTATTTCATTTCTGCCATAACATTCCATCAGTTTATTGCAGAAATGAATATAATTAGCCATATATCCATTCCCTCAAGGTTAGCATAGCACGGTATACTAAATGGGCACAAAAGACATGTTCGAAATTGTTCTCTGGGTAAAGAATTTATTCCTATAATTTCTTAGGAATGACAAATGCAGGTTATGTTGTTCTCCTTCAGTTTAAAGCACTTTCCCTGTGGAGGACAGGGAAGGGATATTTCCTTTGTATCCACTACCTGTTTGAAGGGGCAGCTTAAGTGTTTTGTATAATGATCCTTTAACATCCAAACATTAATAATACAATCAATGCCAACACTTATCATTTATGCAGTGCTTTTTCATCCATGTGTCTCAGGGTAAGACAGATGAAGTCAGAAGCTTCTGAAGGTTTCAGTGGTGTTGGAGAGCAGTGGTCCCACAGCAGCTGGGATTTCAAGGGACGAGAAAGGCTGAGGAGGTATGGGGTGAGCAGCAGAACCCCTCGGGGAGGGCAGCTTCATCTGCTGTGGCGAAGAGAACGTGGTGACTGATAAAGAAATGAAATAGTGCTGGACAGAAGGGAAGAAGGTTTGAAAATTATAAACAGAGAGGAAAACAGAACCAGGATTGGAGCACATACACCTGCAGAGAAAGGAAAACAGATAAAGTCATTATGGAAGAGAACTTGTTGAACTTGCCTCATTCAACAGGAAAATATGCAATATGGTCTTCTAAGACAGAAAATAGTAGGGGAGGTGACCTATTTCATTTGGAGAGAAAAAGTGCTGCTTATGACTAGGAGAACCTGTGATTTTGTTACAATCTCAGCAATGCACGCGTGGTCCGGGTTCCTCCCTGGCTGTGTGTCTGGCCCTTTGTGGAGCTCTCTGCTCACTCCCTGATGGCTCTGAGTCGAACAACTTGCAGACCTCTGGTCTGGACACAGTCTTTTAATGTATGTTTGGACAGCTGCATCACAACGGGGTCCTAATTGTGAATGGGGTTTCTGTTTTCTACCATAAGTGAAATAATAAATTGTAAACACTCAATAATGTCATCACTATTGCGTCTTGGACATAAAAATCCCATGAGATCATAAATAAGGAAATGTAAATTATGTTAATATTATCTATTATATTGAGAAAAATTACAATCCATAGTCTGAACCAAAACAAAAAACCATCATGTGTATGTAAAGTATAATCGTACTCTTTTGTTTCTTTGCTACAAAAAAGAATTGTGCAGAATTTGAAGGATCCTTAAACCACAGGCTGCACATTTCTCCATAGGCAGGGTGCTCTGCAAAGCTCCTTTTGTGATTTTGGAGACTACGGCACAGACAGGACAGGCTCCTTTGAGTCTCTCTGGTTTATCTGGTTGCTTGGACAACCCCTGTAAACATCAGTGGAACAACATGTGGCCTTCAAAAAGCTGGGGACTTGGAGGAAAAACTAGGTCATTTCAGAAGGGACAGATCCTGTGTGCCCGTACCTGCACAATGAGGCAGATGCTTTTGCAGAGACCTATTTTGCACATTTCTTTGGGAATGCTTCATGCTTTTAATTTGTGATATACGGCAAAAATAAACATGTTTTCTGGTAGCAGGTTTTTTTTCTTGTTTTCTATATTGCTTTTTGTTGTGACATAAATATTTACTGATTAAGTATTCAAGTATAACGAAAGAAGAATATGAGAAAAAAGACTTTGACTATACAAAAGTGACAACTGTGCTTATAATTTTATTTTGATAGTCTGTTTTTATCGTGCCTTTTGAGGCAATAGCTTTAGAAAGGTGAAAAGACAATTAGAAAGCTAGTTAAAAATACTGGGGAAATTCAAATAAGAGTGAAAATATTACCCTTTGCAATATAAGCTGTCAATTACACATGATAAATAGAAGGGTTGAATATTATCTAGCTGATAAATATTTCAAAGCTTATTCTTACTGATATGAAACAGGCTCTTATACACAATTCCGAAGAATTAAAACACAAAACAAACCAAACAAAACCAAAAATCTGGTAGGTCTGCGTTACTTTTATCTGCTTTATCTCCTTTCCTGGCAGTGTTTCATTACAATGAGTTGCTTCAGGAAATTATTACTATTACTGCTATATGTGTTATTTTACTACTACTTTTCTGGATCTAAAATGTGATATTCTTCCTATATATTGCTCCCTTTCATTGCTGCCTATAAAATAATTGCTGTCTATGGAAGATATATGGACAGGTGAACTTGGTCATACATGAACAAGTTCACTTTGACCTCTATTTTATGTCTGTAATATTTAAGATTAAAATCTCCATTTAGTTCTTGTTATTGTTGTAGCTCTGTAACTTGTACTTGACATAGAAATCCACATCTTAAACTTTAGCTATGAAAAACTTATGGCACAATGTCATATTATTTAATGTATAAAACCTGTGGTTTGTGATTAAATGATGAAAAAAAGCCTGCAGGGGTAACTTGATTAGACTAACTGAATCTCACAAATGAACATTAAGTTATTTGAAACTTTTGTTTGAATCCTGTAAATGTCATTCTTCTATTCATTTTTCTGAGAAAAAAGGAAATTAAAGCAATTCTTATTTATGCAATCCAAAATCATATAATCTGAAATCTTATGTAGTCTTTCCAATGAGAGCAAAGTAACCACAATATATAATTGAGCCAAAACAGAGAAAAATGCAGAACCATTAAATTGAATGTGAATTTAAATCTTGTGTAACTGTGGATAAGACTTTAAAAGGTAAAATCTCATAAAGCCTTAATGGACCTGCTGATTCTGCTGCACTTTTTACGAAATGTGAAGTTGTACCAAATCATTTCTCTTCTACAAACTTCGTTGCAACAGATTTTAGTCCAACATAGGGGTGGGATAGGACTTGGAGAGTAGCAAACCCATAATCTGCCACTGTCTGCTCTGGATCATCAGCTGAAAAAACTTTATTTTGAAACAGAAGCATGATGCTTTAAAGAAATAAGAGTTGTTATCAGGCTATCCTTTCTACATTTGCATCCTACTCATTGCCTTAGGAAGGGATAAAACAACTTTGAAGACATGAGCAATTTTTTTGCATTGGAAATCTATGTGAACTCAGTGAGATCATTTCATAGTGCGCTATTCCACATGTCCTCCCTTCATACTTGTCAGTTTATTTTATAATCTCTGTTAATAGTTCCTGTCGGTGAATGCTACACAATAAAGACAAAATTTCAATCTCTAAATATAACAGGACAGGAGCAAATAGACATTACTCAGCCTGTAGACAATATTACCTACGTTGTGGTATTTCTAGTTCTTCTGTGAGTTAACCCCTATATTGTTTATCTTTTCTAGAACCAGATATTCCTGTTGTAAATAGCAAGCAAGATTTGATTGAAAGGGTTAGGTAAACAAAACTCTACTGCTGAACAGGGATGTTTCTTCTACAGCCTGAATTATGCCCCATGTTCTTATCCAGACAAATATTAAGTTCATATGAGATACGCAGTAAAAACATTTTTTGTGAAAGATAACAGAAAATTAAAAATCCTACAGTCTATACTACAGAATTTCAAAAGAAAAATGCTTGAATTCCAAGTTCCTCTGAATCCTTTTGTAATCAGGGCACCGAATGCACTAATAAGCCTTAACGTCCTTGACCAGCATCACCTGGAGCCTCCCACACACCATGGGCTCAGGAGCTCTATTTAAGTTCAGTCCTCAGCCCTCAGCTTTTCTAAGTTATGCTGGAGAGTACTGATCTCCTGTGCAGTCCTAGCCTGTCCCCTGCTGGTCCTCAGCCCATGGGATGGTTTCCTAGCCTGGTGTCAGCCCTCCTTTATTGCTATGTATCTGCCTGGACCTTATCCTTGCCTATGGACTGGCTTCCTGGCTTGACCTTGGACCTGCCCCATCACCATGATGCTGCCTGTGATATGTGCTCTCAGCTGGGTCTGTGCACCATTTCCAGGTCTGCCTCTCTTACCTTGCCTGGGTACAGGGGGGCTGGTCCCTGTGGCTGTGGGATCTCTCTTGGCTTATGTTCTCTTAGCAAGCAGCCCTGCTCTTGCTGCCTCCTGACATGCTGCATCTTCATAATATAAATCTGAACTCTTAGAGGCTTATTTAGCTTGCAGAAGACTCAGACTGCTGCCCACAGCCTGAATCCAATGAGAGCTTCCCTTCAGCACCTTCTTATGTTTCATATGTCTTGCATGCAGAGCTATCTCATCTAAGTAGATACTGATCTTGCCTTCTTACTGTACAGTACAAACTCAGATTCCATAGTATTTACTGCATGTTGCAAAAGAGGCTACTATATTTCTAGACTTAACTACTCCTATAAATGCAAATGGCTAGTCCTCGTCCCTATTGCAATAACTTCCAGTTTCTCTGTCCAGAAATATATTGCCGTGTCTGTCCCTCTTATGTCTTCTGCTGTGACATCCTGATTTGTAGGGGTGAGGGGTGATGTGTGCTCACCTGCTGCCCACATCACCAGGCTAACAGGCACCCCAAGAAACTCATTGCAGTGTAGAGGCACCTGAACATCTGACCCTATGTATAAGCAAGTCAGCCCTGATGGACTGGAATTCAGTACATGTAGTTGGATGTTTTTGCATTTTGTAGCCCAGTGCATCTTGCAGTACTGGTGCTATGAAGACTTTTCCACTATTGATGAAATTTCTCTGTTTCACTGTCCTGGAGAAGGCAGTATCGATTCTATTGTTATTTCACTATGTTGGTTTCTCTCAACACCTACCTGGTAATGAAATGACTCTGAGCATGGAAATACTTTCAGTGTGTCACATGGTACTGACAGATGTAACATGCCTTTGTAAAGAAGGCTCTAAGTATTATTTCTGGTTTATAGGTAAAAAAAAAAGAAGCGTGTATACTAGAAAAAACAAACAAAAACTCACAAAAAAAAACCCAAACCAAAACTAAAAGGATTCTATAGTCCTAACATTGTCATTAAGAAGCATTTGTCACCATTGCAAAATTAGTTTACAGTTGTATAAAAGAAAAGTGCTTTCCTCAAAAACTCCAAACCTGTTATTCATGCAGCTGGAAACTGCTTTAAAGTACAGTGGTAGGCCCAAGGAAAGAGGTCCTC